>MU224229.1:3127996-3154471 GCA_018584345.1 Thuja plicata | reverse complement strand
GCGAGGGTCGCCAAACCAAGCTAATCCCAAAGTCTGAAAAACGAGGACATTACACGTTGTACGGACGTGCCCCTGCAACCATGACAGTCCTTCCAAGCTTATACCGTACGAGCCTCCACGATGTCCTTCCAAGACTTTTGTACGGTGTGTGGTTGTTCCATACACTTCCGTACAAACTGCGTGACGCCTCGCTTCATGTCGTGCGTTGCACCTTCCCTCTGTACGGTCCAGTTTCTGCCTTGCCAATTTCTTCCTCTCGTCCTTGTTGCTTGTCGTTGCCTGCACCTCTTTGGACTTCCTGTCTTTCTTCAAACAATTTATAAAAACTTCCAAGTGCTAGGTTTTTTATAACACAATTCTTTAACATGGGAAAGGTTATTCTTTTTATTTCTTCCTTATCTCCCCTTTTATTTTTCCTGTGCTTTATGATTTCTTCCCATAATAATATGTTTTCTATTATTCCTCCTTTTTCACTTTTTTTGACTTCATTTCTTTCTTTTTGACTTTTAATGATTTTAACCTTTCACTTTTTAACTTTTTGCAAGATAGCGTACCTTTTAATTTCAGTTGTTTTTGGCATCCTACTTCGTCCTTGCACATTTCCCCTTAAATAATTTTAAGTGCTTTTTCCTTTTTTTTATTGCCTCGTCTCTTTTAAACCGGTGGGTCGGGGTATCAACCACCCTCGCCACGCCTTCCTTGCATTTGTACTCTGGGGGGTAGGTGTCCTCTTCTGCTTCAACCTCCAAAACCTTGAACATGTTATAACTTGGATGGAAAACTTCATAATCCTCCTTCTGCCAGTGTGGAATAGTCCATTGAGGGAACACGTTTCGTCTTCCGAACATTCTCCTAATCTCAATACCCCTTCGTCGTTTGGTTCCATCCTTCCTTCCATGTCCAATTCTCCTCCTTCCAACTCGGAGTCTGATGCCAATTCTTGGTTTACCGCCTGGCTCCAGAGATCAATGACATATTTTTTCCCGTCACTCTCGATAGAGAGTGTTCTTTTTCCAATTGTAATTGGCCTTTGTTGTGATGAGCCAACCCCTACCAAGAAGAGCATCATACCCCTTCTTTTCTAGTGAGATGACCAAAAAGTCGAGGAAGAACTGTTGGGTCCCAATGACTACCTTCTAGGCCATTAGTGTTCCAATTGGTTTAATGTCGTGTTGGTCGGCACCAACCAAATGGAAGGTTGGTAGCCAGAGTGTTGGCTTGCCCAAGGCCTTCCATGTTTCCTCAGAAAATACATTTACACCAAATCCACCATCCACAATGATGTTGGTTAGTTTACGCCCTATGATTTCCATCTTGACCACTGTCGAGGTCCTTATGACGCCAACTACCCACAACATTGGATTCGTGGTGGGGTCTTCCTTTTGTGCCTCAGTCGCCGGTCATTGTTCATGGGCTTGCCATTATCCTAACTGCTATTGTTGTTATCACCTACATTGGTGATTGCCACCTTAAGTTGTGTTAATGTCTCTAGTAGGTCTGCCACTCGTACTGGTACAATGGCCTGCAACATTTGTTGTATGATATTTGCTTCAGATGTTGACAGATGAGGAGTACTAGCACTGCCATGTGTCAGTTTCCGTTCTTCCTCCATCACCAGTTCAATATCCATTCGTGCTTCTTTCAATCTTTCAGACTTCGTATGAGGGTCAGGGTACATGGCTTTTTTCGCCTGCAGCCTTGTGATTGCCAGAACTTCCTCTTCAGGGCCTGTGACGTCTATCATGTTTACTCCTTTCCCTTTAGGGCAGTCAACATCCTCATGGTTGCCTGCACCACACCATTTGCACAACATGCTTTCGCCACCTTGCCCGCTCTAACAGTCTCGTGCGAAGTGGCCCCACTCATTGCATCTACGACACTGTATCATGAGTCGTCCCTTCGCATTGTACTAGATGCAGCTTCTTGGTGTTTTAGTGTTGCTGTTATTATTGCTTCCCCCTCAGTTGTTACTATACCCACTCGGCGAGGCATTCGAATTTGTTGGTCTTGGTGGTGTGGTGGGCAGCATTGCTTGTTCTCCTTGGGTGAAGAGCGCTTGAGTGCTCCTCGCCTTTATGTTGTACGGGCACTCCTTAATGGAGTGTCCCAGTACTTGGCAAATGTCACAGAAAGATTTCTTGGGACTGTTGGCCTTGGTATACCCTTCTCTTTTGCATTCGGTGCACCACAATTCCTTGCCCTCCTTTGTTTCCTTCTCTGCTCGCATCTCTTTCATCATCCTCATCATATCCTTCTGAAGTGCCTATATGGTCTGGGACTCCCCCTCACTGTCGTCATTCATACTATCATCGTCACTGATTTTTTTCTTCCCTCTGGAAGTCTTACTTTCACTCTCAATATCCATCGCCCAATTATAAGCCTCTGTATAGTCGGGTGGAGCTACCACTTTCATTTTCTTTCGAAGGGACGAAATCAGTCCTTCGATGGACCACCTCTTCTTCAAACCATCTGCGGGTTGGTTTTCTAATTTACCAATGAGTTCCTTCAGTCTAAAGTGGTAGGCCCATACGGTTTCATTTTTTCCTTGTCATGCATTGTAAATTTCGGCTACTACTTCGTCTTCATCATGAAATAATTTGAACTCTTCTTGGAACGCCTGTTGCAGATCCTTCCAAGTTCTCCTATTGCCAGTCGACAAGTCTGTGTACCAATCAATTGCAACTCCTCGCAAGGTAGCGGGGAAAGCCTTCAACCAATAGTCTTGATCGTCTTGTTCATTTGCTTCCCATATGGTTAAACATGTTTTACAATGGCGGGTCGGGTACTCTGATCCGTCCCCACTAAATCTGGGAGTTTCTGCTTCTCCGAGGTGTTAACCATTTTTCTCCTACAGTTAGTACCGTGAGCGTCATTAGACTTAGGTGGTTCAGTTCCCCCTCCGCATCCCTGTGCTTCTCTCGCACCTTCGGCTACGCGCGATTCCTCTACCCTTCCACCTTTGTCGTCCACGCCTTGGTTACCTCCCTCGTAATACCAGTACTCCCACCTCCCTGGAGTTTCGGGTTCAGTTCTCCCTATCCTTGGCTCTTCTGAAATAACCAAGTTTCCAATGCCATGCAAGGTACTCTCAAATAAGTCTTCTACCTCTCCTTCAAGGTTGCTTTCCTCACTATTGTCTTCCTTGGAGTGTACGGATGATTCGGATGGTACGGAGTCACCTTCCCTTCTTGCACCCCCAAAATGCTCGGGAGTGGTAGTTCTCTTGCAATATCTTCCCACTCCTGCCTCGTGGGTTGTGTTATGCCTTCACTACCCGTACGAGTGCCACTCCGGCATTGTGGGGGACTAAGAGATTTTTGTACTAGTGTCTGGAGCCGTTTTTGCCTCTCACTATGTTCTTGGATTCGCGGCGACCTTGCGGCGGTTTCTGCTTCTGTCTCTTCCCTCGTACATCGCCTTATGTCCTTGTTTGGTAGGTTGGGCATTAATTATTGGAGTTACCGGAGGTACTACGTCTACTCGTGTCACGCGGTTCCTCCTCCCTCTGGTTCCTCTCTTCGTACCATTGTAGTATCTCTTGGAAACATTCCCTTTGCCTTGCGGCACGTTGTTCTTCTATTTCGACCAAATTTCGTGCCAGCAACCTTGGGATGCTACCAAGAAGATTGTAGACTATTGGTCACATGGAGAGTTCATCGTGTACCGTGCCTTCAGGGACCGCTCTCTCACGAGCTTCCCTCTGCACATACTGAATGACCGACATGTCCCATGCACGCACCAGGTCCTCCGCCAACTGGTCTTCCCTTGTTACTTCCTCTTCTTCAACGTCACTATCAGTTATGAGCACTTGTTGAAATGGTTGACCCATCACTCTCCCATCACGCCTTTAATTTTTTCTAATCTCCAGGTTTGATCGGGCAAAGGCGCCAAAAAGTTAGTTGCCTAACTATAGAGGGTTATTTCGTACTATGCAACAGTAACAATAACATTCCCATAGATATGAATAACTCAGATCATAATTAATATAACATGAATAACAGATATCAGAATTGACACAGTACAAGATATGACAGAAAGATAGATTTTTTCATAGCATATAGTTTTCTCCCTCACAACCACACATAACTTGTTGCGGTCTGAATACAAATAGACTCAATGGTTGGTTAAGTCTCCAACTGTCAGCAACTAACACCCCTTCAGAACAAGGTTTTATTATACTTCTGATTTAAACTAACAAAAGTATTATTTGACTACTAATGGCATAATTGTCATCTACAATGAGCAACCTCAAGCGCAACATTGCTAGCTTGCACTTGAATATGCATAGGCATGTTAGAACAAATCATAGCTTTAGAAGATACCAAGAAGCATTTGTCTTGAGAGTTCTATTGAATAAAACCTCTTTTGTCTTTCCAAGTGCTAAAAAGAATCTCTACCCTAAAAGTGTGCCATATCTGAGAGAACTTGTGAGGAAGGGAAGGCTATTCTCCAAATATAACCATTAGCCTGAAAAGCAATTGGGTTTGAATGGCTTAAAGAAGTCATGGATCCAGTTCCAATTTTCTTGAGCCCATGGACAGAACTAGATTTGGTGTTTCAAAGAATCAATATGACTACAAAAGGTACGATTGGGAGGAGGAATGCCCATATAAGTCAGTTGGGTCCCCATGGGGAGACCTTGGTAAAGAAGACACCAAGCAAAATGAGCCAACTTTGGCTCAATAATAGCATCCCATAATCCTTGAACTATTTTTTGCCAGAACCTGCAAGAGGACTGCAATTGCCATTGGGAATTGAGCTGGTCCACCATATGCAAGTGAGGCGCGAGTCAGGAGTATCTGAATACCATTTCCAGTCTTTCCACAAGGGTTTGATACAACGCACTCCCAACTTGTGTAAGGACAATAAGGAAATTGAACCAAGAATCAACTACCGAGTCTCCTGACCAGAACTATGGAGGTAGAATTTCACCTTAAAGTATTATTGTTTTGATTATAGTCATATTGATTATCCGGCAATTATTCAAAATCTTTTTCTATGTTGTACTCATTTTGAGTCAAAGTCAAAACCTTGAATTTACATAAAAAAGAAATAAGTTATTGATTTAATTGTGCATAGCAAAGCAACATCAGCACCATTTGAAATACTTGCAATTATTATTGATCTTAATTATAGTGCAAGAAGTGTCAAGATCTGCATGTGCATGTTATTATTTTTACTTCTTGGTCAGTGGGATATGACTTGCATTGTAGTTATGCCGTGTGTAAATCATAGCAGTCATCTGCACATGTTTCAGCCTTTCTTTGGGAATGCTCTTTTGACTCCATTTCCTAAGGGAAGGGCTCCACTTTTCAAGGTGGCCTACGGGGGAGCCATACAACTCTATTGTTGGTGGCAAAGTGCTCCAACAGTGCTCTCTCTCTCCCACTTTTCTGATTCTGGTTTCTGCTTTGTGCTATGCAGTAGCAGAAATGAAAGATAAATTTTAATTTGTCTACTCTAGTCACTAAACAATCTTTTACTTAAATGTTGCATATATAAAAGAATAGTAGTTACCTGATCTAATCTCCATGACTACAGGTTTGAGATTTATGTTACGCTGTTAGAATGATCTAAAATTGTTCTGTAGAATTTGTCATTAATGTGATGTAGACATTGTGCATTTGGCAACAGATGTGATCTACTGTATAAGCTTGAACTTACTGTCCTGTACTTAAATCCACAACTTCTCTGGATGTGAATAAATGAAAAGAATGCTTGATGTAAATATATTTTCATGTTGACTGAGTGTTTGGTACTGGTAAGATGCCTGGAAAAATTAGAGTTCAGTAAAGTAACAAAAATAATATTATGAGTAGTGCTTTCCATTCTTTTCAATTTGAGCTAAGCAATTATAATTTTGATAGTATCTTAATAGTTTAATAACTATTTGTATGTCTAGGTAGTACTTAGAATACTGTGACAGTAAAAATGAACATTCATTTATTTCGATAAGTTGAATTTAACATATTGAGTTTATCATTGTTGCTACCAAGAATCTCATTTGTGCTTATTGCTCCTAAGGTAAGATGATGATTAGAACATTTCATTTATAAAGTTGTGTAATGTCTGTCCCCTTTTGGGATTTACCTAAATTCAGCCCTGAAACAACAAATCCAACTCAATATGAGAAATGCATTATCCTCAGTAACATAAACTTGTAACGAAATTGCCAACTCTAAAGTCCCTTATTGGAATTATTTCTGGTTTAGGACATGCACACATCATTAATCACTAGCAACTTAAATTAGTATGAAAAATATCAATAATCCATAATAGCATTTAATTCCATAAAACCATCATTAAATGTAATTCCACAGATCATTTTGAGCAGGTATATTCCAATTGTCAATCTTATTATGAATTCATTAGGAATATCTTGCAAACTGCAATCTTATTATGAATTCATTAGGTATATTGCGAGGGCAAGGGTGGATCTCCCATCCCTCCATCCCGAAGTGGCATACTTGGTGAGACTCTCAAGCCCAGGGGCACTCAATGTCCCTTGGCCCATGAGCATGGCGGTTCCATCCATCTTGGGGTGGCGTACTGTTGTGATCTTTTCACACCATCACCCCATTGAAAATGGGGACCCCCTCTTTTCACTTTTGTTTTCAGTAGGTGCTAGTTTAGGAGTAGATTGGCAACATTTCGGAAGTCCAAGTCTTGGGTAAGCCTAGGTCTTGAGGTAGTAGGGATTGTTCTAGTTCAATCATCAAGTTGAAGCCTTAGACAATCTGTGGTGTTCAAGTCTTGAAAAAAGAAAGAGTGAAGTTGAGATTGATCATGGTCAAATAGTGAATGGGTAATTCATGAAACATAGGCAAAGAGGTAAATTGGGTCAAACCCAAGAGGGCTTGACAAATTCCATTCAAACTTAATATTGATCCAAGCATTATCAATAGCAATGAATTTTCGCTCAAGTTGGTGCAAACAATCAGGGGATGGGTGAAGTTTGAATTCAAGATAATTACGTGAGAAGCTTGGAGTTTGAAATCAAGATGTCAAGCTTGAATCAATCCAAATTCAATTGACAAAGATCAAGTTTGAGCAAGACAAATACCAAGTTAAGCAATGAAAAATGCCCAATGACATGATGAATTCTGATTTGAATAGAAGAAAATACAATGGTTTTTGCCCAACCATAGGGAGAATTTCGATCTGAACGAGCTGATGACAAACGAAGTGCATTACATTTGGCCCAATGGAGGGTAGTTTTCCGAAAAACTTAAGGCATTTAGCCCAATCCCCATGGAGTTTCGAAAAAATCAAGTGATCCTGCCCAACTAGGGGCAGATTTCCGAAAATACAAAGGTTTTTGCCCAACCATATGGAGAATTATGAATAGGAGAAAATACAATGGTTTTTGCCCAACCATAGGGAGAATTTTGAATAGGAGAAAATACAATGGTTTTTGCCCAACCATAGGGAGAATTCTGATCTGAATGAGCTGATGACAAATGAAGTGCAATACGTTTGGCCCAATGGAGGGTAGTTTCCGAAAAAATTAAGGCATTTAGCCCAACTCCCCATGGAATTCCGAAAAACCAAGTGATCCTGCCCAACTAGGGGCAGATTTCCAAAAATCTTATCAAGCACTTTGCCCCATCCTCATCCCATTTGCGAAAATCCTTATGGATCTTTCCCCATCCCCGTGCCATTTCCGATCTGCATTCATGAGATCTTGCCCCATTCACATGTAAATTCCGACTTGACTTTATGTCTGCCCAATCAGCATATGAATTCTGATTTTGACTTCATGATCTTGCCCCATCAGCATGAAATTTTCGACAATCAAGAGGTGATCTTGCCCCATCAGCATGAAATTTCCGAAAATACTCAAGGTACTTTGCCCCATCACAGGGCAGATTTCCAATATCCCACCATGTATTCCGCCCAATCTCTATGGGATTTCCAAAAATGACCTATGCACTTGCCCAATACCTCTCAGATTTCCGAAATGGGCATGTACTTCGCCCAATATACATGAAATTTTTGAAATGACCTGTGTATCTCGCCCAGCTTGACCTTGATTTCCGAAAACCACCCATGTCTTCGCCCAATCCCTAGTGGATTTCCAAAATTCTCAATGTTTCTTACCTCTGCCCAGACTGATATGCAAGTAAAATTTGATCAAAGACAAGTCTCAAAAGTCAGCCATGTTAGGAAAAATCAAACATTAAATGTAAGTCGAGCATTAATCAAGGGTGAGCATGAATTTAATAAGCAAGTCAGCCAGATTAAGACAATGAATGGATGCGATTTTGGAAATTAACATGCCCAAGAAGAAGTCAGCTTTAAAAGCTGCAAGGTACAGGTATGAGTGAAATTTGTAAAATTTGAAAGTGATTATGCCTTGTGGGAGGGTCGAAACATCTCAGATTTGTGTTGAAAAGTTAAAATTTTCATTACCATCAAAGGCTTTGAGTGCATTTGAAAGTTTGAAGCAATTTGATGAGAAGTATGATTAATTTATGTTGAATTCAAATTGTCATAAGCCTAGAAGCCAGTAGACAAATCAGATCTTGAAGTTAAAAAATGTCTTCATCTCGAATTCTAATTTCTTAAAATAATAACCTCTTTGATTTGAAGTAAAATGTGAAATTTGAATGTTTAACAACATATATCAGGTTCTCCGCCTTTTGCCTAAAAAAAACAATATAAAGTTGTTTTGCAAGGTAAAGGATAAATGAAGGTAGAAAGGCAAGGCTCGAGTTGAAGTTCAAGTGGAGGAGACATGAGGCTGGATGATTCAAGTGCGAACATGATTTCAACATTAAGGACAACATGGAGACCTCAAACCATCAAGCAAGCAGGGGGCTTCCAAGTTGAAGATCAAGCCAAGATGCAAATCCAAATCATTCATCAAGCCATCGAAATGAGCAAGTACAACATCATGATAAAGTCTACAAGCAAACGGCGAAACTTGTACAAACATGAATTTCCTTCGGAAATATAAGTTCAACTAAAAGTATCTGACTACATGAAACACTACAAGTGCAAGTTCAAAGTCATGACAGTGAGAAAGGTTTCAAGGTGAAAAGCCTCAAAGGATGAAAGAAAACCTATGAAGATGAAGCAATTTGGGACTATGAGCCATCATCATCAATCCAAGGCTGGAAAATGTTGAGTATCAAGAGATATTGATGAACTGTACAAAATAAGCATGCTGAGGTGGCGCCCACTCATCTTCAACTAATTAGAAGACTCCAGTTGCATGTGTCCAAACTCAACCAATCAGATCATGCCAAGTGTACATGTGAAGTCCACATCATGACTCTACCTAACCTATTTTCTCATTGGTCTGCAAAAGTAATGTAATTTTCTTATTCGCCCAAAGGTGGTGCCTTCGTGTAACTGGTCAACATTTAATGCTTGTAGCAGTTAGTTGAGCTAGGGCTTTGTTGGATAAATATTAGCCCTTGATCTTGGATTGATCTTGGCTATTCATTGTACTTGGAGCCTCTATATAAGGCCAACTCAAATCATTTGTAAAGGAAGAGACTTGGAGAGATTGTTGCAATAATACTGTCAGAATTATTCATAATTCATTGTTGGTCTTCATGGTGGATTACTTGTATTATTTTGGAGTATTGCATGGTTTCTACTTTACCTCACTTAGATTGGATTTTGTTTCATGTTGAATAGAAGTAGAAATAGATGAATGGAAGATATTGTTGAATGGTAATTAATGGTGGAGCTAGTGTCCATACCTTTTGGTACTTGCTGATTGTAAGTAATAGTGTCAGGTTAGTCTGGGCCTAATTGCAAGCCTCTAACTTCAATTGAAAATGTTCATTTGGATTGCGCCATCATTGGGTATTTGAATGAGTATTGACAATGTGAAAACCATTCTGGCATCCTTAGAAGATAGCGCCCTCCTTTGCGTAGTTGATTTGGCGAAGCAAGGAATAGTTAGAAGCTCACCCCATCATCTAAAGGAAAATCTAATCTGAGAGGTATTGGACAAGTGCATAGGTCATTTTCGGAAATCCACAGAGATTGGGCGAAATACATGGTGGGATATAGAAGGCTGGCTATCTTTCCTATTTGAAAGACATTAATATAAATTCAAAATATATTGCTAAAGGAAAATCTGCTATAATAAGGGATAATAAATACCTGCATTCTTTGAAACGACTTGCTAGGAGAAATAGAATAAATATAGGTTGTGTCTGAAGGTAATTTATAAATATGCTGGTCCAATTTATATGACTCCTTTGGATAATATTTCTAAATTAATAATTCTACTGTAATTCTGAGTGACAATATATATACATATATATGCTTTTATTCTGAATATATTTATTTTTCTGTATTTTGATTTCCCTTCATTCCTCCACCAACTGATGCTTCCTTCTTTTATACCTTCCAAGGTGGGACATAACCTTTACCTTTGGAACGATATAACCTTTTGAATCACTGCCCTTCACTATGCCTTTTCATGATCACTGTTTTCTGAGAGAATAATTAATTAATAAGTCTCTTAAATCACTGCACTGGTTTGGCCCTAATTTATTAACTTCTCTTTTGTCCTGGTTGGCCCTTGCTTTTGCCCTAGTCAGCCTTTTACTATGCAATGCATCACCCAGCTTTAATCATTAATACTGCTGCAATTGGTTTGTTGAAGTCTCCATCGCGGGGCACGAGAAGTTGATTTGTTGGTAAAGATACACAGCTAGTCCCAGAAGTAATTCTTGAGAGCGAGTTAGGCTCAACAACATCATATCCGAAAAGTGTACTTGCTTGATAATAGAAAAGGAATTCAACTTACGTATTGTGGTTTTAATGACACAGATCACTTGCTAGATTTAGCATGCCTTAAATTCTTGAGTGGTGTTGATGGGTCAACTTAAATATCTAGTCTTAGAATTATAAATATATAAAAGGGTGGATTTTATACTTCTTTATTTGTGTTTGAGAAATGCCTTTATATTGCAGGTTATTTGGATACAAAGAAATTATATAATTTGTGATATGAAGGATCACCTAACATGTGATACCAAGTTTTACATATCACCTGACATGTGACATGAGGAATCTCCTAACACATGATACCAAGTTTTACATATCACCTAACATGTGATATGAGGAATCACCAAACATGTGATACCTGATTTTATATATTACCTTAGATTGTAATATAAGCTATCACCTTAGATCGTGATACCTAATTTTCACATCACCTTAGATCGTGATACCTAATTTTCACATCACCTTAGATCGTGATATGAGGAATCACCTTAGATCGTGATATGAGGAATCACCTTAGAATGTGATACTTGATTTTCATATCACCTCAGATCGTGATACCAGGATATAGTAATTAGAAAACATTACATTCCCCTTACATATAACCCTATTATGGTATGTGCACTGACATATCAAAATGTCTGCCATAACGAATCTCCATATGAGGAATCACCTTAGATCGTGATACCTGATTTTCATATCACCTTAGATCGTGATACCAGGATATAGTAATTAGAGAACATTACAATCCCCTTACATATAACCCTATTATGTTATGTTCACTGACATATTAAAATGTCTACCATAACGAATCTCCATTACAAGATCGTCACCTTGTAACATCAAATACAAGTGTTCATTGTCTAAGAAGTCGTCACCTCTCAGAAATGTACACAGGATGAGTGGGCCCATAAAGTCATGGAGTCATAACCATGACATCCACCTTGACTCATCTCAGGGAGTGGATCCACCATGGCTCATCCCAGAGGGTGGAAACAAGGGCTTTCACCTTAGACTTCTCTCTCAAAGAGAAGAATGCAATAACATACAAAACAATAGATCACAGAGGTTGAAACTCCTTTTCATCTAAGGCTTCATTCTCCAACATACATCTCGAAAGTACACAACCTTCTCTCTAGCAAGAGACTTGGTGAGAATATCGGCCATCTATTCTGTAGTGATAATGTGCCTTGAATAGCATACTTATGCACTATATCTCTTATATAGTTTGCATCACTCTTGGTGAACCCCAAGTTATCCAGGAATATCATGATGTAGGAGTTAGCATAAAAGTATTTCCGCCATAGTCCTACCATAGTCCTTTGATTCGTTAAAAAACATCTCCACTATTGGCTCCCTCTCAACCGATATGACCAAATTCCCTAGAGATCAGAATGGATCAAAACCTCTTGCAACAACCTCCTGACCTCCTCATCCAAGGTTGCTTTTAGATGAACTATCAGACTCCCTCTAAATCTAATATCAACCTTCTGCCAGCAAGTCGTGCCTTTGTTCTTTAGTCTGCATCAAGCTCTTTTCTTGAATGCCCTTTGATCCAACAACTTATCCATCTATCTAGGAATACCATGACCTAGATATATGCATAAAAGCCTTCTATCCCACATACATGGAACTACATCTTTTGAATTTTAATCCTTTGTCTTTTTATAGTTTCCTGGTCACTAGCGAAACCATCTTGATATGGCATGCCCTTCTAAATGAGATCCTTGAAAATCACTTTTGGGAGATCCTCTAGTAGCTCCCTCTGAAGCTCGAGTTATTGCATCAACCTCCTGACCTCTTGGTCCAAGGTTTCCTCTGGTGAAATGTCAGACTCCCTATGAATCTGATATCAACCTTCAAATGAGTCCCGTGACTACAAGCATCAAGTTCTTTCTCCCTTGAATGCAATCTCTTATGCTTCTTGATCCATCCTAAAAGCATTTCAGAGAAATTACAAATAGTTCATAAAACTAAACTATACTGAAGGGAAATATCAATATTTACAATCCCAATGTTATAAAATGAATTAGTGAATATAATTCAAGGGTAGGAATACTTATCTCTTATTGTCAAATATTGTAGCCCTTTTGGCAACTTCTTCCACTGAATTCAGTCTCCCTTGTTTTCTCTTTCTCTGCAACGACTATTAACAAGAACACTTCTGAGTTTTTCATACTCTTAGTATGTAATGTCCTTTTTAGGGATTAGATAGATTACAACGACATATCTTGTCCACAGTTGTACCATGTCGAATACGTTCACGAATGTAGTGTGCAATATTAGTCCACTAATTTGCTTTAGTTTTAACAAGTTTAGTATTAAAGCGATAGTAAAGTAGATGCTTCAAATCCTTGCACATCCTAATTTCCTCAAACAGGAAGTAACTCCATGTCTTGACAGGGTAGAGTCAACTTGTAATGTCCCTCATGATGAATATTGTTCTGAATTGGATGCTCAAGGAATCTTCAAAATTTGCCTTTCAATCCCTTAATTATATTTTCACAAGCAACAAACTTCTACCACTTGCATCAAAGAGAAGAGCAACAACATACAATGCTATTTATGCCCATAAATGCCCCTGTCGATAATTTTCTTCAACAACACTGCAAGCCCTTGGGCTTTTCCAATGAATGCATCTTTAACACCTCCAAATTTCATCTTCCAGGTGTGCAAAATTTTGAATTCCGCTCTAAGAGATCCTGTTGTGATCTCCAGCGAATATACCCAGGTGTGGAAGTTTCACTTATGAGTATTCCAGGAAAGGTACAATATTTGCATTAGTATTTATCTCACGGTCGCACACGTCATGTCGTAGTTTATGCATGCCGACAATGATCAGAGGTCTTTAATCCTGCAGGAGCCTTCATTCTCCCTTGTCACGAGAACCTAATTGCATCTCCCACAACTTTCGCAACAGAAACAACGACACCTAATTCTCAAGCATCATCAAATCTCTCATAATTGCATTGACTACCGCCATAGTTTAAGTGTCGAATGCCAAGGAGGAGACTCCATCAAATTATTGCACATCTAATGAATTCCAATACTTGGATGAAATACTTAATCTAGAACCCTATTTACTCTGCTGCCAATGAAGGACACGATCTGCGCTCCATGATGCCTGCTTGTATTACTTTAAAACCGATTTGTCAACGGGTATTAATTCACGATTATTGTGAATGTGCACAATCCACATGTCAGCCAATAGTAAAGCACAAATTATAGCCTGGTCGTGTTTCTTGAAATAAAACATAATGGTTGCTGCAAAACTCAGATGGGTCGAATGAGGAAAATGACGTCTGATCAAAGTCAAAGTGTAAGCTTCCTTTTAATAACGATCTGCAATGAAAAGAAACACACAATGGGCAACCAATATATTATGTCGTTGGTCAATGAGATATATTATCGACATTGTGCTCCTTCACACTATATGGTTTGCAGGCTCAAAACAAGGACAATATCCGAACTAGATCTAATCAATTCCAACAAGACGATGCTGATCAAAAAAACGTCGACAACACGGAAAGGAGCCCCTGAAGATGCTAACTTTCATGAGGGTGAGGAATCCGGTTGACAACCACGCTTTTCACACGATGGATGCCCCATAACAATCACAAGCCCGATGCCAAGACTGTATAACCCGCAAACAAGGTGCCTTCAAATTTGGACCCGGTAAATAAAGACAACCCGATCCACAATAGCACTCGCAGGTCAATATAGAATGGCGTGTCATAGACCACAGACCATTAAGCTTGATAAAAGGAGCATGGCCCGTCAATACAAATCACCACCAAAATCCCTTGTGGAGCATTTATCGATGAAGGTAAAACCACTAATCAATGACCAGTGAGCCAATATGAACCTTCAAATATTGAAGTGCCACCTTCAAAAGCTGACGAGCATATGAAAAAATTTGGGTGCTAATAACTGTGAACAACCTGTCGATCAACTACGATTGAGGCCACCACAGACAAAGCTGATGCTGGAAATTAAGGGCCCTGCAAATGATTATAGAGGCCGAGTATTCATGAAATTAGGTCTGCAAGAAAAATATGCGCGTCCATAATCAATTCTCGTCAATGTGTTCTGCCACACGGGGTGAAAGCATATTCGAATTTGCAAAATAATCAAATGCAACTGTATACTCAACAAATTGCCTCCCTTTTGTTTTAGGATTGCTTTTTCTTTCACTATCGATCAATGCTAAGGATGCTTGGTGTTTGGTGAGCGCACAATACTCTCATGTCTGCTAGTTGTGTATCTATTTTCTACATTTGCAATCTGGTTCTGATACCATATTGAAGTTTTAAGATCGCTGCAAATGTGTTTCATATGCAGCAATCTTTCTTGTAATTATATTGAGAAAGAGGGGACATGTCTATTCATTATATTTGTTAATGTTTCATTAATCAATTATATATTAGAATAATATAAGTTTGCATAATATATATTTAATAATAATATATATATAATATAACATATATATATATATATATATATATATCACACACACACATATGTATATACAAATACAATATTTAATCAATATTAAAGTATTATATGTATTTTAAATGATCATATGACTGAAGCTACAAACATTAACAAATATCAATAAATTATTAATCCATTAGTTGAACTTCAAACAATAATACTTGAACTGATGTTATGATATAATTTTAATGTTTTGAATCTTTGAGATTTGGGATTGATCAATGATCAAGCATCATAGATTCATACTATGAAATGATTTAGTTTTAGAATTATGTATATTTCTCTTATTTTTTGTATATATAATGCATATATATATATATACACACATACAAACCCATATGAATCCTAATTGGAATTTTTTTTTTCGCGAACCCGAATCCGTCCCCACACCCGAATAGGCAACTTAGCAAAAACTGAAAGTAAATTTTTCTTGAGACTACGAAGTACGAACAAATAATATTAATTGAACTCCAAAGAGTTACCCAACTGTAGCTAAAAGGGGATTGTACCAACTCCAACTACTAGATACTTGGCAATGTTGGCATCATTACCAAGCTCAACCTAAACTCCAAAGTTATATTCCTTCAAGTTGGTAAAATATTGTCAGACTAAATGCCATATGCCTGGAAGCCCCACTATCCACATACCAAGCATATCATTGAGAAATCTTTCTCAAATTTAGCAGCAAATTATTCACATAAATTCTTACAAGAGTTACCACTTCCTCATGTTGTTGCTTCCCTTGGTTCTACTTCTTGTCTAGACACTTTGATCATTGATGCATAATGACTAAACTAATGACAACTAAAGCTGATTGGACTCAAGTCCTTTCCTGCCTATGAGGATCCTTTCTCATTTCTTTCCCGTGTTGTTCCCTATTCCTTTATGTCCCTTCATCTATCCATAGAGGGCTAAATTCACGTCACCGCCATTCTTGTTAGCTTCTGACTCAATTCGAGTTTTGTCCTAGATAGAGTCATCCCCCAACCTTTCAAAGAAAGGAAAATTTTCCAAGGCACAAATGCTAGCCATAGCATCAAACGTCTCCTAAGTTTTTCGTACTTCAAAAGCATCCTGGATAGAGCCTCGCTGCCAGTCAAGCATCCATAGCCCCAACGAGGTTATCGTTGTGATTCCACCACAAACATTGCTCTACTTTTGGTAGATTTGCATTTAATTGTACCAATAGAGGTATCCGCACACCCAAAACCAAAATGTCTTAACTTTACTTCATTTTAAAAGATTCAGGTTGGAGAGTCGAATCCAAGATCAATGGGGAGCATACCCACTGCCCAGGCCAACTCACTTTCCTGTCATTAATTTTTTTATCCAATATTGCTTTTCACTCTCATATTTCATTTTGGCTTATAAGCAGTGAAGCTTTATAATGGGTTTGGAGAAACCAAAGTGGCGGTGAAGCAGACGTAAGATCTTTCACTAATTCCAATTCTCCTTGAAGACTCCCAAAGATCTTGGAGCAATTAAGTGTGAGTAAAATGTTGTAACTAAAAGGCTCAGATATTCAAAACACAATGAATGGCTCCATTCCAAATTTAGTACAGATCCTTTTCGGAAGAAAGGTTATTAGGAACAATCTCCAATTCAAGAGATCCTTACAGAGAGATATCCAGGAAATAATCGGAACAAAACTATCAGGAGAACACCAAAGTGTGCTTTGTATAATACATCGTCTTTCTCACAAATTGGGATCCTCTAAACTAAACTAACCAAACTAGGGACACCTAAACTAAGCAACTAAACTACTTGGATCAAATGACTCCAGGCAAACCTACAAGCTGACTCTCTAAAGCAAACTAAACTAAAGACCTCTACTACTACGACATGAGCTACTAAAGATCTTAAGTCAAATGACTCAAGGCAGATTAACCTCCTAACTCCTAAGACAACTAAACTAACTAATAGAGAGGAAACCTATTCTAACTTCTTGAACCAAACGATTCAAGGTAGACCAACTCTAACTATATATAAGGCACTTAAAGGAACAACACTTGAAAGACCTACATACATACTTGACCTAAACTGATTTCTCAAAATGTTCAGGAGCAACAAAGCTTGGGTGATAGTTCTTTGTCTTGGAAACTCATCCTTGTATTCCAAGAAAAAATTTACTACCCTAATTTCAAACTCAGGAAATTTACCATGTAAAATCAATAGTTGAGGCAATTCATATGGTCCATGATCAATCCATAAACAGGTTGTCCTTCCTAACTTTCCATAATCGAAATAGTAATCATCATAACTTTCAAGAGTAAAAGCAGGGAAAGATACAACCTGGTGTGTTCCAAATGGAAGTTCTTGTTCAAGTCTTGGTTGACAGTTGACAACTTCAGGAGGCCAAAGTTGGTGATGAATCCTCCCACTGGCATCAGCATCATATTCATCAGCAATCAAGGCAGGACCAATTGTGAACTCAAGTCCATGGAATATCACTCCAGGTGGCTTGTCCTTGTGTAACACAAACCATGCATCCATGTGTCTCTCGGTCAACATGTCCTCAAAAATCATGGATTCCTTGATGAGTGAAACTTCAAATATCTTCATGAGTTGATCATCGAATGGCATCTCAAGTGCAATGTATCTGGAGGTCAAAGTTGATGATAGACCATGCCTCTCACAGCAACTCTTTCGTCTTAAAACATCTTTGGCAATGACTCCTTCTGCACTCCTTCCACGATATCTTTCAACACCCACCCTAAAAAAAACACAGAAGAGATGATGTCCTGTAATGTGTTGTGAAATTGTTCTTCGTATTTGGATCCATCTAGGATATCTTGAAGTTCATCATTCATTTTGTCCACTTGATTGTCTTCATCTCCAAGAATACTCGAAACCTTTTGTAATTCACTCTTAAGAACTTCCTTCTGTATTATGAATGAAAGTTCATCAAGGAGTTCCTTATCTTCAAATTTGTGATGATCCTTTTGTAGTTCTTCAATTATTTCCAAAGATTTATCTTCACTTGCTATCATTTCTCTTCCTCGAATGTATTCTATTACTTCCTTGATTTCCTTCTCAAAACCTTCCTCTTGTGGAGTAATGTGTGAAGGCTCGTCTTCCACTTGACTATCTTGGTCATTGAGTTCAACCATGCCATCTTCCTACAAGTTGATTTCTTCTTTGTCGGATGAGAATACAATATGCTCATCCTTTGGTGTCCAACTTGAGTGATGAATGTTATCCTTGTTGTCTTCCTTTGATGCCAAACCCATTCGTTCAAGGTATGCACTCCAAATCTTGTATGTATTTGGTTGCTCACAGTCAAACCATCCCATCTCTTGCTTGGCATGTTTGATAATATCTCGACATGGTTGACAAGTGAATTCTGCATGTGCCA
The DNA here is from genome assembly GCA_018584345.1 of Thuja plicata. Classification (NCBI taxonomy): domain Eukaryota; kingdom Viridiplantae; phylum Streptophyta; class Pinopsida; order Cupressales; family Cupressaceae; genus Thuja; species Thuja plicata. The sequence continues at coordinate 3,135,870 of MU224229.1, read as the reverse complement.
CATTGTGTAGTCTAACTCTACACCAACCAGAGAGGAACATTCCTTCCACATAAAGGTCTTCCTCACCTAGTCGCTTCTTGATCATTTCCTTGAAATTGTTTGAAAACATGTTAACTCTATCATTTGATTCAACAAATGGAACTGGTTTGAAGATATCCCAAAAGTACATCTTTCTTTGTAGTACCATCTCCACCCTTGATAAAAATGTCAAACAATTCAACTCTTCATGTTAATTAGCCCCATGGATCCTACACTCACAAGGTGATGCCAATTCAAATAAACCTCGTGGGCGTAGTTGTGCATTCAAAGCCTCCCAAAATCGAGCAATGTCAACTGGATGAATGCCTTGACCATAAAATCATTGTCCATCCATTGAAAAACCTTTCATTTTGTATTTTCCGATTTTTCAATTTTTTGGATTTTTCTACTTTGAAAGAGATCTCTCACATCTCGAATGTGACTTGAAAGCTCATACTTGTTGATATCTTCATGAATGAACTTTGTTCATGCCCTCCTAGTGCCAATTTCTATTGATGTGAGTTTTATTCCACTACAACATGCAGAACTGAATACTTAGAATTCCAAATGAAATACCAAATTTCCAACAATGTATATGGATTGTGTGATCAAATGAGCCAACCTCAAGGTTCCTTTCTTATTGTGGACTTAACTCAATTGTAATGATGTGATACATTGGGTATCACAAAGGGACTTATGTTGTTCAATCAATGGATATCAACTACTTTGACAACTTCAACCAACAAACTGCAAAGGGATAAGAGTTAAGAAATTCTATCTAACTCTAAGAATGTAAGAAGACAATGTTGATGATGGGGTGAGCCTCTAACCAGTCCTTGCTCTGTTGTGTCAACTAGGCATAGGAGGGTGCTATCTTCTAAGGATGCGAGAATGGTTTTCACATTGTCAATTCTCATTCAAATGCCCTATGAAGGTGCAATCTAAATGAAAATTTCCAATAGAAGTTAAACACTTACAATCTAAGCCTAGACTAACCTTGCACTGTTACTTACAATCAGCAAGTACCAAAATGTATGGACACTAGCTACACCACTAATCATCATTCAACAATATATTTCATTCAACTACTTCTACTTCTTTTCAACATGAAATAAAATCCTAGTCTAAGTGAGGAAATGAAGAAACCATGCAATACTTCAAAGCAGCACAAGTAATCCACCATGAAGACCAACAATGAATTAGCAATTACTTTGATAGCATTATGGAAACAATTTCAACAAGTCTCTCTTTACAAATGATAGGAGTGGGGTTTATATAGGAGCTCCAAATACAACGAACGACCAAGATCGATTTGAAACCAATGGCCCAAATTAATCCATGTCAAACCCTAATTAGGGCAACCGCAAATAGCCAATAAAAACAAGGCACCAACATATGGACCAATGAGAAAATTACATTCCACATCCCCTTGAGGATGATCCGATGAAAAAATAATATGTTCCACATATCCATTTGTGAATGATTTTGATTGGATGATGTTGGAGATATCAACCTGGAGCTCTCTGATTGGTTGAATGATGACTAGACGCCACCTCGGCTTGCTCATCTTTGATCCTTGTTTCAATTTTGTTTCTTCATCCTCTTTCTTTAGAAAATTCTCTCATTGAACTTATCCTTGAAATTGCTCTTGATATCTAAATTTTCTTGAAGTGATGGATTTCCCTCTATTGATCATGGACTTCTAAATCTTCACGTCCTTAAACCCTTGATGATGGCTATCTTTCTCATTTGGAGACCATTTTTCCTTGCATAATTTGATCATCCTTGTGTGGTGACGACTTCCTCTCCCATTGTTTAGGACATCCTTGATACCTTTATCAATTACCTCCTTGGCTTGGAATCCTTTATCCTTGATCACTCATAGGGACAAATTGGAATCCCTAACAACTTGTCCTTGAATTGAATCATGTTTGATCCTTATGGAAAATTGATGTGAATAGGAGCAAGTTGATCTCCCTATAAGATGGTCCTTATTCTTCAAGCATTTAATCAAGTGGAAAGTTTCCTTGCATAGGGACACATGAATGTCCTTGAATTTGAACTTGAACTTCTACATGGACCCCTTGTTTTAAATCCGGACTTATCCACATCCCTGCTTGATGAAAGCTTGATCTTGAATCCTCTAAGTCTCCTTGAATGTATCAATCTCCCTTTGCCTTGTTATGGAATTATCCATATTGTAATTGCATTGTTGAATCCTTCCTCTTTCCTCATCCACTTCCCTGCATGTAGTCACCTATGGTGGAAATTCCCTTGTCATAGGGATTAATTGATTTCACGCTCCTTGTTCAATCCTTGCTTTGATTCTTGCTCGTCCTCTTGGTGGAAAACTGACAGGGACAAGGATAAAATGAAATCCCTATAAAATGTCCTTTACTTTGTCCTTGGTTTTGTTACCTTAGTCTCTGAATGGAAGATCAACTTGAATAGAGATTTTGTGATTTACTCAAAGATTGTTCCATCCTTGTACTCCTTGCTTATCAATGTCTCACGCAATCACTCCTGCAAGAGAGAAATCTGATTAGGAAATTAACTTTAGACCCCTTAATCCCTTGATTTTACCACTAATTTGGAGCTTTATGGCTTAGAAAAATCATATTTGAAGGATGCAAATGAAATCCAAAACAAAGTATGAGAGTCCTAAAGTCTGAGGGCTAAATCCAGACACAGACTGCAAATAGGTGCCATCAAATTGTTAGGACATTAAAACCATGATTAAATTGACTTATTTGAACTCCCAAATGCACAGATCAAACCCCCCTACCATTGCATAAACTCTGATTTTTCTGAGGACAGACCTGCAACATGTCCAAAAACTTAGAAATCAATGCACCACTTTGCTAAATATCACCCCAAACATGCATTGTGAGGTCTGATAATGAGGAATATGTCTTAGGATCAGACTGGTTTTTGAGACATTCTGAGAATAAGTCTGATGACATGCCTCCATTCTCAGAATTAGTGAGTTAGACTTCACCAAATCATATTACTAATTGACTGGAGCATATTCCAATGAAGGTTTAAGGATTGGAAGTGCAAAACAAACTCTCTTTCCAAAAGATGTAAATCTAATTTCTGAAGACAAGTCTGAAACTTACTTTCTTCAAATGAATTTGACCTTCAAACTTGTCGGTTTTTGCACAAAAATACCTTCCAAACACTCAGCAACAGCCCCTTTGATGATTTGGTGAGTTAATGAATTATGAAAAAATTTCCCAAAATCGCCCGTTTATGTGTTTTCAGACTTTAGTCTGAAGACAAGACGTGTTTCAGACCCTTCTTGGCCTTGGAATGGGCTTATAATCACTCCTATAAGTCTACAATGAAGATCCATTAGTCTTGAGAGCAAGGAATAAACTCAGAAAATTTTCACAAAAATCAAACCCTATGGAGGAATTTTCAGACTTAGTCTGAAAACTTACATCTTCAGCCTCTTTGATGCTTGCAATCAGTCCTAAAAAAATGTGTTTTGACCTTGCGATTGATCTGCAAACAAGTTTGGTAAGGTTTGAGGGCTTGGGAATTTTAAATGAATTTTTTAAGAAAATTGCCCCATATAGCAAAAAAATCAGACTTGGTCTGAAAACACTCACCTTCAGCCCTCTAATGTCATTAAAATGATCACAAAATTCAGTCCTTCCCTTTGCCAAAGCCCCTGCAATCAGACTTATCCCTTTTTGAATCCATGGATTTTGCAAGAAAATCGGCCCTCGTGGAAGAATTTTCAGATTAAAATCTGAATACGATTATTTTGGTCCTCTTACCCTGTGAACTTCCTTTTTGGAGGCTGAGGAAAAGTTCTGATTTTGTTTCCTCAATTAGTGATATCAGATTGAAGGCAATGGTTGATGCCTTTCTTTCCTTTCTTGGATCAATTTCCAGCAATGCTATGGCTGGGCGATTTCTTTTCAGCCTTCATGCTTCCTTGCCTTCACCACCTTTTAATCACTTAGTCAATCCTTTGTTCTTTCTCATGGCTGCTGCTTGTTCTTTTAAAGTGGATTTTAGTTGAATTTTTGCCCACACAAGCAATGTGGGATAAAAAAACTCCTACCTTGAAACTCGTGCAACTTATTTTATTTCCCTTTATTTAATTAACTTTAATTTAAAGCCTCCAAGGGAAAATCGATCCATGTAGGGATTGCAATTATTTCATTAAGTGCACCTTTTACCCTCCCCAAAGGGGGAAATTCGAACTCCACAAGGAATATCCATTGTTATTTCCATTCATCCAAGTGGGGAAATTCAACCCCTATAGGTATAAATTCCCACATTTATACTTAGTCAAATTCATATTCACTTGCCCACAAGTGGGGAAAATCAATCCATGTTGTAGGGATAAATTCAATCCCATACTTAAAAAAATTTTGCTCATCCTTAAGTATCTTCAAGGGGAAAATCGACCCATGTCTCGATTAATTCATGCTTTATTGGGACATTCCTGACTTTGGAACTAAAAATTCGTTGTGTGAGCCCAAGGGGAGAATCACTTTGCATCTGGACTCTTCACCATATTCCCTCTCCTTAGTATTCAGATGGGGAAAATCGACCCATGTCTGGATTAATAGCCCAAGACTTATTTTTTTATTGAAAATGTCTCATCAAGTGGGGAAATTCATACCTTCTCCGGATTTTAACCATTTTTAGTGGAAAATCCATGCCTTGTCCAGATTTTAACCATTTTAAGTTGGGAAATTCATGCCTTGTCCGGATTTTGTGCATTTTAGGTGGGGAAATGCATGCCTTGTCCGGATTTTAACCATTTTGAGTGGGGAATTCATGCCTTGTCCAGATTTTGTGCATTTTCATAAAGCAAATTTGATTTTCATTAGGATTTTGACCATTTTAAATATGGAAAATCAATTTTTATAAGGATTTTAAGGCCCTTATACATAAAATATGTCTTTATAATATATTTTGGACTATTTGACTAGCAAAAATATTAATACACTTAGGATTTTTTACTTAACCCACTACAACTCAACCCCGAAGGACTTTAATTTTAAAACTCACTTTTAAATCGCAACTTGACAACCTGATTACTTAACCACTAAATCTTTTTAAGCTTTGAACTACTACACTTACTGCCAAAACCTAACCACTACGAGAGAAAAGAGGGTGTCCCCATTTGCAATGAGGCGATGGTGTGAAAACCTCACAACAATTCCCTATTCCTTTATGTCCCTTCATCTATCCATAGAGGGATAAATTCTCGTTACCACCATTCTTGTTAGCTTTTGAATCAATTTGATTTTTGTCCTAGATAGAGTCATCCCGCAACCTTTCAAAGAAAGGAAGATTTTCCAAGGTACAAATGCTAGCCAAAGCATCAAACGTCTCCTAAGTTATTTTCTTTTCTGACAAATGAAGAATTAAGTGATCCTTCACCACATCCATGATCGTATGCTTGGTTAAACCTCTTTCTTCTAGTGAGCTTCCAATTACTGCAAATCTCTAGGTGGTGAAAGCTCAACAAATACAATGTCCCAAGGATCATTTTCCTTCAATGACAAAGTCGCCCCAAAGTTCCAACATGTTCACACTCAACCTGTGTAGAAATTCATATCCAAGCTAAAACTTCAACATATAATTGCATAAGTCCATGCTAACCAAGTTATAATTGCTGCTAGGGTTTACAAAAACAATAATCCTTGCCTATTGAATATATCCATGAAATTAAAAAATAGAATCTTTCTTTCTTGGAATGAAAATGTGTGTACTTTATCTTTCATCTCTTCTAATTTTTCCTGTTATTATCCTCTTCCTTATCATCTTCTTTAGTTTCGACTTCTTCATGCTTATCCTCTTCAAACATCTTTTTGTTGGTGTCAACCTATCTAAAAAGAAATTGTTCTAATTCATCGAGCGAGCAAATGCCTATACAATGGTCTAAGCCATTTTACTATTTTAGAGCTCCAATACTCTAATTTATTAAGAAATAGATAAAACTCTTGAGGTGAGGCAACACCATACAATGCTCCTTATTGGAAAGAAGCCACTCCACACTATATTCCACATGAAATCCAAGCATATACAATATCTTTCACATGTCTCATGTCAGTCCCTTATCTTTACCATATGCTATTCAAATACCTACCACTTATATTTGACCCACACGTGGGACCATACTTTAGCAATTAGTTGGATGACTTACTAATCATATACACCCCAATATAATCTAATACAGCATAATACTATACCCCTAGGTACATTACCATGTTATTCCCAGGTTGTAGTCTTTGCTTGTATTGTGCCTACTCTATTTTGCAATGCTCATCCCAGATAAATGGTCCTTTTGGACTTATAACCAAGCATGTGATGGTAAGTGGAGCTAGCTAGAGGTCAATGTGTGCATTCAGAAGATCCTGATAACAAACTGAATGGTAGAATTGCAAGAGTGGGTAGTGGCAAATAGTTGTGTATCTCTATCATGTAAAAGAACAAATGTGAATAAGTTCTCCCCCTCCATACTTGGACCTCTTCTAGTATAATCAGTAAACAAAAATTGAGATGGAAAAATTACAGCTTGTGTTTCCCACTGTGATGTCCCCAATTTAGCAGGTTCTGGGAGCCTGATTACGGTCAGCGCATCATTGCAACCCTCGTGAGTTGACAGTGTGTTTTGAGGGTCTCAGTGGACAAATTTGCCATTTTTAGCAAATCTGGACTTACTATTTTCAGTAAGTCAGTATGGGTCGGTTACTATTTCTGGCAGTGCAGTAGAGGGCCATGTTGATCAATCGTTGTCGGCAGTGGACGCAGGAATTGTCACATGAGTTATATTTGATAATTAATTATTATTAATTGATTACTTTATGCTATTAATTAATAATAAAGCCATATCATTATAATAATAATACTTTATTATTATAATGTTTTAGAAGTTGCTATCCTGAGGAGTGGTCAACTGATGGAGGTTTTTGGAAACTATGGCTACCAAAGAATTATAAATATGGATTCATTTGTGAAGCTGATCATCGAATATTTTATATTAAAATTGGCCTTGGGAATTGCTCCTGTTTATTCTGAAATCTGTGCCCTTGCTGAAGTATAAGGGTCAAATTAGTTTTCATTTTTCTAAAGCTAATCTGTAAATTGATTGTTGTTGTATAATCAATTTCACCTCCTTCGTGATGTTGTATCTGAAGTTGAAGAAGCTCTGAATTCTTGATTGAAATCGACTTGAATTGAGACCTACATAAGAGGTTGTTTGTTTCAACGGCAAAGGAATTAACAGTTGGGCGTCTCCCCTCATGCTGCATAAGGTGTTAGTCTTTCATGCCTACGGATATCCACTAAGTCCACGCGGGCGATAAGCTGGGCCACGAATTTGATAGCAGGTCGCACCTTCATAAGGAGCCGCACTATGCAGACAAGGCCGCGAATTCGATAGCAGGCCGCACCACTCATAAGGGGCCACATTGTTCAGACTGGGCCACGAATTTAACAGCAAGCCACACCTTCCTGTAGACATGCAATAGATATTAAATAAAGTTAGATGGTCGGGTTGGTTAAAATATGTTAATCAATGTTTGTTAATAGTACTTAGTTGGAAAACGGTTGGCCTCGAACCAACCGTTGGCTCTCTATATAAGAGTCCCGCACATTATTGTAAGATCTATCTTTTTGGGTGAAATAGAAAGGACTGCAAAGAAATAATTAGACCTATCTATGTTGTGTACTTTGAGTTAACTGAGTATAATATGTTTGCTGGTTATATAGTGTTCCATTTATGTTCCATCTTTGTTCCATGCATGTTCCAGTTCTGTACCACCGTGACCAAGTAGATTTTATTGGCAACTAACATTTTGGCGCCGTTGCCGAAATCAAACCTG
>MU224229.1:3057796-3108796 GCA_018584345.1 Thuja plicata | reverse complement strand
CATTTTATCTCTCTCATCAGTGCAAAGCAGGGAAAGATAGGATGTGATAAATGATGTGATGTAGGATAGCCTTTTATTGCTTAGATCCATTGGATCTAACACCAGCATTTTACTCTTCTGCAGGAAATAGGAATTGCTCAAGATTGCGAGGACCAGGAGGACGCCAGTAAAGCAACACAAGCAACTTATAACCAGTCAAAGCATTCAAAGGCAATGACTGGTTACCCCTACACTTAGCTCATTTGATTCTATCTTTTCCTGCTTTTGACATATAGGAAGACTAAATGCTAAACTCACGGCTTGTGTGAGGCTTTGGATTGTATTTCAGTACATGTATATATGTATTCCAAATGTATAAACTCAGAAATGTATTCATCATTTAATACAAATGAAATGTTTCTCTCATTGCATAATATACTTTCATTTTGGATGTTTGATAAATGAAATAAAAGATCAGAAATTACATCCTTAGGCCAAAATTGCATGGGTAGGGAAATTTTGGATAACAATAACCCTTTGAAGGGATGAAATGAATTTTGGTAGTGGCAAATGCACTACTACCAAATTATTATTAAAAGCTAGACGAATACAATAAGCCACTGTTAAGTCTAGCATGAAATTCATTCAAATGCTACATCTCCATGCTCTCCAACACTCAAATTTACCTACCTCCCTAAAGACAATTCAAATCCTTTCAGTCCATCCATATATAGCTGGTGAGATATCCTCTCTGTGCGCTAGAAGGTCCTAGAAGCAAAATTAGGAGTAATGCTAAACTGTTAGCTTGGAATTCTATATTTCTAATACCTGGATGAAAACGTCCCTCTGCACAATCTAACGATTTGAAATCACCTCTTCAAGGAAACTGACAGTTTTGAAATTGCCTCCTGCAAGAACTGGTGGTTTCATCCTATTAACAAAAGCAGGTAGTTTCTAAGAGCTAAAACTTTTGGATGTGATTCCTCCAAATGAGTATGACCTCCTGATCCTCATGGATTACACCTCCCTCCTTAGAGAGCCTTATCGTACCTCAAAAGCATACTCTTGTAAAATAGAAGAATTCCTCCCCCCTCTAAAACTTTTGTTTCCATGTTCTTCGTGTGTCTTGGAAAAAGACTCTCACACTTCCCTGCTCATACTTCAAGGTGGTGCCCAATAATTAGGTCCTTCAAGGTAGAAAGTAGTTGTGTTCTGTCACACTGCAACTACAAAAGAATTGGTGGTCCCTTGGTTCTAAGACTTCTGTTAATAGCTGAAACTCTCCACGCTACAACCCCTTGTGAAGCAAAATACATGCAACAATAGTTATCATGGATTACAAACCATACCACAACAATGCTATGATGGTTTCTTCCACACAACTTGCTACACAAAAAAAAGTGGTACTAGTTCCCTTTCCTTTCTATACCAAACAAAAAAGTGGAACAAACTACATGTTACAATAACAATATTGCCATTAAAAGAGAAAATGTCCAAAGGCTTCTGATTTTCCACAAATGTGCTTCTGGAAATCAAGAATCAATATAAATACAGACTATTATATTCATATTCAATAGAAATGACAGTTAGAAACGAAATAATAATATGAAGGACAAGTGAACGCAGATTTTATCCTAGATACCCCGCAAAAGGGTAAAACCAGATTTTGTAGTGGCAAATGCACTGGTACAAAATTATTAAGACGAATAAAATCAGTTATGGAAGTTGCAGAATACATTTTAGCATATGCTCCACTGGGTTACATATACACTGGTAAGTCTATGGCATGAAATTCAACTTCACCATGTTCTACAACACACAAATCTACTTCTCATAATATAATCTAAACCACTCTTATCCATATAGATGTTGGCATGTCTTCCTTCTGCACTAGAAGGTCCCAAAAGCAGAATTAGAAGTAGAAATGTCCCAAATGCACAAACTGATGATCTCATATTCATCACTTCAAGGAAGGTGGAAGTTTCAAAATCGCCTCCTACAAAAACCAATAGCTTTATCCTACTAACAAAACCAAATAGTTTCTAAGAGCTGCAACATCTAGAAGTGATTCTTCCAAAAAACTATGACTTCTTTTAATCCTACTAAATTTAATAAAGAACTGGAAATAATTATATGTCCCTGGGAACAAAAACACAACGATGATACTAATTCAAATGAAAACAAAATGATAATAATAGCATTCCAATTTGTGTGTTCATGGTGTGTAAAACAAAGGACATGAACTACAACATGTAAATTTTGAGCATGCATGAGTTATTCTAATGGGTGGTGAATGTGTTTGGATTTTTTTACAGTCCCAGAAACAGTTTCAAGACAGACAATCCCACCAGTGTCACAGATTTCCTGGAGATATTTTCAGGCTTCTTGGAGAATAGCTCAATTTTCTGTGGAAGTTACAGGCAAAGCTTCTGCCAGATTCAACTATTATTTTCAAGAAACTATTTCCTGTAGTTTCATGCCTTTCCCAATTGTAGAAACCCCAACCTACTGTTTTTTCAAATTCACATTTCATGTGAAACAGTAAAAGTGGTGATTTAGTGATAAAAGTCTCAATTTGAACCACATTCAAAGCTAAATGCATAGTCAAGGGCCCATATCATGGTGTGTTTGCAAACTCTCTAGAACTGCTTCTAAATTTACATATTTTGTAGAGTTCTATAAGAAATCATTCATCTTGAAACCAAACAAACAGATCTTATATATCTCTAAAATCAAGAACCGCTAGATAGCAAACGATGACATTATTCAACAATTCTGCAAAACCACCAGATTATTAGTTATCTAAGCTTCACTACTCAGGTACAACCACCTTGGGTTACCCTAAGCTTTGGTATTGATATAGACCAAATTTGATCCTAAAACTTGTTCATTGTACCTTGATACAATCTTCAGTCCCATCGAACTTTCTGTTCATTTATCAACATTAATAAAACTAATGAATTTCTTTACTTGTATACAGAGAAATGTAATTTATTCAAATAAAGCATTCGAACATTCACCTTAAAATACCGAAAGAAAGGTGTTCTCACAAGATCCTGCAGCAGGGGATGCAGAACCTGGTCGTTTAAAGTGTCAACAGTCTTGTAGTCACAACAACAATCCTCCACAATTCCAGAGAGCTTGTGTGCACTCTGCACATAAAAACATAAAAACCATGTAATTTAGGGAAACAAATAATTCTAATATCCTAGAAAAGCGAAAATAAAGATAACAGGCCCTTGTGTTTCCCACAACCTAAAGTAGTTAGTCCAAGGATTTGTGTTGTAATGGTATGGGAACACTTGTAAGAGCATGAGGAAGCTCTGCATCACTCTCCTTAAAATAAAACTGCCCTTGACTACAGCCGGCATGCAGTGAGGATGTGGTGTAATGAATCTGGGTGGGTTTGAAAGTGCGACTCTTTTTTATAAATCTTAAAAATATGATTAACTTAGGTTGTGATCTAACGAGAATGCACTGTATTCGATTGAATTTGTGATGTAATAATTAAGGGGTTTATTCAAGTCAGATTGTGAAGTGACGATTCTGGGCTGAGTTCAGCACGACTAATGTTTACAGGGGAGGTCACATGCTCAAATTCAATGAGGGTAGGATTGTACATCACTTGGACAAAGTAAATGTTAATGGAAATGCAGTTTTGTACAGCCCGATATAGCTTGGTGGTGGTGGTCTGCGTATTCCATGATGGAGGTCATTGTTCTAGATCCGGAAGTGGATAGGACTGAACACTTTATTTAACAGTTTGTAAGATACGATGGGAAAACAATTCTCCCGGATAAGGTTGAACACCTTATTTAACAATACGTAAGATAAGATTGAAAATCAATTCACGTATAAAATGTTTTCATAATGGAGGTCTCTTGATTCGCAGCGACCCCAAAAATTTCGTTGACCTTTTACCAAATATAAATCTCAAGAATGTAGTCGGATGTTGTTTATGCAGTAAGGATTAAGCAATACGTTTAAGCATGACCCACATTGACAAATAGCAAACATATGACCCAATCTTACATGGCATAAACAAAAAATAACCTGTTTACAGCAATTCAATGGGCTGTGGTGTAAGGTTAAAGGGGCGCATTGACAGGAGAGTCTACTAAGTTCAAATTCCCACACCCAATAAAGGGGACCTCCAATTAAAAGTGCACATAATACGAGGTACTGAAAATAAGGCAAGGTGGGACTCTGGAATTCATTATTCAGGTTCAAACTCAAAACTTCGAAAGACTAACAAAAATCCATAAAAAGACAGGGAATGTTAGATCACCTACCTGAAGACAGGTACAATCATCTGTAGAAACACCGAACAGAGATTTTTTTGATTGTCGTCCACAGGTGGCCACAGAAACAGCTAAAATTACAACAACGCCTATAATTAACCAGCTCTTCCATTCCCATATTCTATTACGTCTTCTCTTATTCGTCTCTTCCGATTGCCTCTCTGCCATCTCTTCCCCCATAACCTTAAATTGAGCTCAAAATCAAATCAAAAATCCTGTTGTATATTTCCGATCTATTTTCAAACAGAACAAGGCCAGTTCGAATCTCTGTACAACGACCACCTGATGTGATATAAATAATGTTACAAAAAATTTGCAATATATTCAAGACTTTTGGGATATAAGAGGTCGGGATTTTGCAAATTAGAAACGGTGGGTTTGTCACCGAAAACCGGTTGCTTAGCGACGTGGGTTTGACGAGTTTGAATAGGCGGCTGACGCGGAAAAGCTCCTAACCTCGAAACCGAGTCGGGCCACTAAATTTATTATGTGTTGCCAAATTCAATGAGATGAATTAAAACGTTTCTTCATCCACTGGGATGAAGAAAAGCTAACAAAATATCAGCTTAAAGACATTTGAAATTGTCTGTCGCTAATACCAATTGTTGATCTGCAAAAAGACGGAGATATTTTCGATGGGATCATTTTGTGTTTTTATATGATGACGGGAAGGGCATTTTGGAGTTGGGTAAATTTGCTTGATAATTACAGCCACACGGGTAGTACTGGTAGGAAATTTAGAGCTCCTGATTGAAGGCCTCCAATGTCTTCTTGACATCCCTCCCATCAACATTCCCTCTAAATCTTGGAGTAACAGTGTAGTTTAGAGATCTTGTTTGATGTCGATCCTATAGTATTGATTAAAATTGACGGTCATTTGTGGGTTTTAAATTGCTGTAAACACAAAATATTTGTAAACTATAATCATCTAATTTTTTTTGTGTTGAATGGAGGTGCCCTGCATAGTTGATTGTATTTTATATTGAATAAATAAGTTTAGTGCCACATACATGAATTTTGATTGGAAAGTGTAAACTAGCACTTGTTGAATGGAGGTGCCCTGCATAGTTGATTGTATTTTATATTAAATAAATAAGTTTAGTGCCACATACATGAATTTTGATTGGAAACGGTAAAAATAAAAATATAGTACACCTTAAGAATTGAAAGTTGACTGTAAATATTAGATATACCACATTTTCAAAATTAATCTTAAAACAAATAGAATTAATGTTGAGTATACGTTTCTTTATAATAAATATTTAAATATATTAAAGAGTATCTTTTTTATATTGAATAAATATAAAATGTAGTAACAATTGAAAAAAAGGACATGTCTAGAAGAAAACAACTTAGCAAAGAGTAGAATGCTCGAGCAAAGCTAGTTTACATCAATAACATCATTATTTGCTACTACCAGTAATATCGTCTCAATATGAGGCTAACAATAACAATGTCATAGAGAATTTGAACAACTAAAGCAATTTTAGAAAGATAGCAAGAATGAACATAGCTGAAAGTGTGTCTTTATTGAAATGTATCACATACTAAACTTTAATGATTCATAAATAATAATTAATTTCAATAAAAATGGCTTGCACATGAGCTCAAGGCAGAGAATTCTACAAAATTAATAAGGGGAAATTTACAGTAGTTTTACCTTTTCCCATGTAAGTAAATAGAATCATGTTAGGTGGGAAGCACTAGGCAAATTAGTCTCCAGCAGGACAAAGAGACAAAGCCAACTCAAGGAAATAGGAATGGGAGGTTCGAGAAATAGAACAGAGATCAAAGGCAAGAAAATAGTGAAGGCATTCAATGAAGACCAATTAAGAGCAAGGCCCTCAATATTTCATCAAAGACCATTTCTACAGTAATAAATTCTTCAATGACAAAGTGTTTTTCGTTGGATGGAGTTGTTGTGGTTGCCTTAGGAGGAAGATACTGGACTAATGGCACCATTAATTTGCAGACTAAGTAAGCATTAGGTCTCTTCCAAATTTGTATTTATTTATTGAATGCGTCTCTCAAAAACTAAGGGTTGAGAACTTGCTTTAACAATCCCTTTTCTTTAAAGGGTTTAGTTTATGCACTTTAGGATGGAAAGCAAACTTTGATCCCTTTAGCATTGCTTAGAAAAACCTCGTTCTGGATCAAGTTCATCAATCCTCCCTCAAAATAATGGGAGCTTAAGTTGTTAAGGATGTAAGGAGAATCCCTAGGCACTTTTTAGGGTGTAGATGAGGATTTCATCAACGGAAGAGTTTAATTGTTGGCTGAGATTTATGTGGAAATCGATCAAGCGGAAGGGATTTTTTATAAGTTGGAGATCATTTCCAAACATAAGTTGTGCTATTAGGAAATTTTGGTAAATAGGAAAGCTTAGGGCACTCTCAAGGGTAAAAAGAATCAAATTTCAAAAGAGGAGGGCTTGCTATTTGAGTAGGAACCTCCTATTTGTCCTAAGACTAAGGGTGATCCAAATATTTTGCAGCTCATGGTAGCCTATGTAGAGGATCAGACATGTAATTGTAGCATGATAGATGGAATAGAGGAAGCTTCTAATCTAGGGGATGATTTAAAATTACCACTAATCCTCCCAACCCCAATCTAGGATAGAGTCACTCCCCAACCTATTCAAGAGGACAAACAAGAAGAAAATCAAATAGGCCTAGCAATGTCAGTTCCAAGCGCATTGGCTCAATCGATCCATGGCTTAAGTAGAACCCCTCTCCAATTAAACTACCAAATGAGATTTGTGGCACACCTTCTCCCCTGCCCCCCCCCCCCAAAGTGAGCATTCTCAAGCTAAGGAAGCAACTGATTCTCCAATGGAGATTGCTAAGGATATGCAGGATGGATTTATGGACAAGTTTGGAATAGCAAACCAAGAGGATCTCCCTCTTGCAAAGTGGTAGAAAGCAAGGTTAGACGATGAAGAATTACTTGAGGAAGAACAATTATTGCACTTTGGCAAAGATATAGATTCTAATTCAAATACTAAATTAATTTAAAAAATTAGAAAATTTAGGGATTAGCCAAAAATCTATCCCAAATGTGAAGAGACAAGCTCAAAGGTAGATAATATTTTTAGGAGAAGAGGTCTATAGATGGGGATGTTGAAGGTCAAGTGAAAATCACTATGTTTTTTTATATCAAGGAAGGGAGGCCCCCTTCCCAAGGATCCATGAGGCTCTCATCATGTAATATTACCGAAGGGCTTAAACACCCTAATAAACAACCCTTGTACAAGCACATAATGGATCACCAGAAAAATTGCATCTTTCTAATTCAAGAGACAAAAATTACCAACATTTATTTGGAGCATTTTGAAAGGAAAATCAAAATTTGGCAATTTATGGTAGTTCAAGCAAATGATCCCTCTAGGGATGGCTATTTTTTGGAAACCTTTGGTGGTTTGTCTTGATATATTGGCAAAGGGTTAAAATTGGATCAGTTGTAGGGTAAGGAGCATGTGTCCTCCAATCTTTAGTTTATTTTAGTGAATGTATATGGCCCTAACTCTTGTATTTGAAAGAAGAAGTTATGGAGGGAGCTTGAGATTTTTCTTAGGGTCTTTTTGGGATCAATGTCACAATTTGGGAGGAGCTTCAATGCCATTATTCATTGTAGAATCATAAAAGGATTTTTGGGAGTGGTTGAAAAGGAAAATTATGATGGAAATTTTCCACCCAAATGACACTTACACATGGTCCAATAGGCGATTGGGGTTCAACCACATTGATAAAAACTAGATAAATTCATCTTCAACAAGGATTTTAATTCCTTTCCTTTTGATTTTAAAGGCTTCATTCAACCTTATTCTATCTCAGACCATTATCCAATTTGATTGTGAATTATTGTGGACAAAAGGCCTCTCAAAAACCCCTTCAAATTTAAAAAAAATATAGATGAAGGATCCAATTTGGTGGAATATTGGTGGAATAAATAGAAAATCATTGATTCCAAGATATTTTGTTTCATCACCAGGCTTAAATTTTTGAAGTAGAAGATCAAGGAGTGTATCTCAAATCACTTCAAAAATATTTCAAGACCAAGAGGACTCTAGAGGAAGAGTTTCCTTCAGTTGGGGAAGAGGTTCTCAATAATGGGATGGATCAATCCAAATACAAAAGAGAGAAAGAATTGATGCCTCAAGTAAATAGGTCCTGGAAAAATAAGAGGTTTTTGGAAATAGAAGTCTCAAGAAACCCCGATCAATTATGGAGATCACAATGCTAAGTATTTTTTATAATATCATTGCATCATCCTAAAAAGTTAGCACTTGTAATTGGATGCTCTTTTAGGCCCCATTACAGTGATTTCAAGATTTAATGTTCGTTATGATTGATCTTAGCAACCTGATTCTTGTTTTTTCGCATCTATCTCATCATCCTGATACTCATTTCCAATTTCATCACATTCTCCTAGGAACGTAACATTTGAAGCATTATGTTCTCGCATCAAATTGCCCAAATTTGAACCAGGGCCCCGTGCCGGTGTTATGGTGGGAACTTAGGTCTCGTGGTCAACCTAGCACAATTTTGAATCCCAAAATGTTTGAGAGGTATATAAACACCCTATCTCTCCACATTTTGGGAACCATGAACAATATTTCAAGAGCATTCTCAAGATTTGAAGGCAAGAATCCAAGATATAGTCTCTCTCAAAGCATCTAAAGCAATTTGAAGTTAATCTTCTCTATTGTAGCAAGCTTCTCTCCCATAAATATTAAGTAGAGGATTTTACAATCAAGTTAGAAGATCCTCTTCCTATCCACATGTATTATTCTTTCATAGCAAGGGATTATCAAGAATGGAAATATTGAAGATCTAGGAGTGGCGTTCATAGATCCATGCATTTGTGAAGGCATCCTTGATTCCTTTCTACATTCTAAGATCAACAACTTCAATTCAAGCAATATTCAAGTATCTTCATTAATATGAGTGATTTCTACATCTATTCATGAAGGTATAATCAAGGTGAATCAAATATTTACCTTTTTACATGTATTCCTTTATCCAATTTTAATTCATTTTCAAGGTTGATTCCTAAACAGGGTTTGACTGAGAAAACCCTTTTATCCAAACTTTTTTTGTATTTGTCTATGTGTGGGAACAAGTGATGCAGTTGTCGGAACTTTAGCAAACATATCGGGATCTAATGGAGCAACCCTAAAAAATTTAGCAAAAAACACCAAGGACAAAAAGAAATTGTTTTGTTCCCTATACTTTCAACTCAAAATTATATCATAGGTCAGTTTCACTGTCTAGATCCCATTTTAGGTCATTTATACTTTCTGGCAATTGTTTATCAATCTGTAATTTCTTGATTTATCTATTTTAGTCTATTTAGCATTTTGTATTGCATTATCATATTTATTTTCCCTATCCCTATTTTAAAACATGCATATTTAGTGAAGGATCATTGTCCCATTCAGTGATTAGGACCTACTTGAGCCTAGGAAAACTTTAAGAAACCCCCTCCTGGGAAAAGGTGTAAAATACTAGCGAATCCTACATTATTCTTGGGGGGAATTAATATTGTTGGTGACATTTTTTAATTTGAAATGAAAAAATATTAGTTATACTGGCAATTTTTTTAAAATTATATGAAAAATCTATAAAATCTTGGTGAATCTTTCATTATTGAAAAAATCACGGTGACAGGAACACATACATAGAAACCATCATTATTCGATGGGGGTTTCGAGGCAGCACCCCCAAGATAGGGTCTAGGGGCTACCCCTGAAAGCTCAAATGACTTTTATTAATTTATTAAGGTATCGTGAGTTAATTTTCTATCTTCTAACAGGAACTAACCCTACTTTTTATAACCGTTGGATGATCCCAAATCAATGGCAAGATTTCTATTTTGGGCCAAGGTTTTAAAGGACACAAAGATTCCCCCAAAAGTCTCCAGAATAGAGACACATGTCAAATCTATTTCGAGACAAAGTTTTAAAAGTCATAAAGTTTCATTGAAAGTATCCGAAATAAAGACATGTCACGTAACCTGTAACTTAACCTTAAATATCAACCACATATTGGCAAATACGGTTGTCAATTACGACAAGCTTTGGAAATTGTAAGCAAAAATTTTCAATTTATAATGTCCAACAATTAATTTGATTGGCAATATTGTGAAAGAAAAGGATAAAAATATATAAACCAATGGGCGATGGACCTAGGCATTCGACCCAATATTTATAAATTTTGGGCGACATGGCCAACCTGATATACACATTATATTCACCAAATCTTAGGTCGCTAACATGAGGCATTCACCAAATGGCAAATATTTTCCACTAAAGTTTTCCCTGACTTGAGCGTATTGGGACATATTCTTTTTATATGTGCAATTTTGAAAATGAGGAGTAATCTGCCCCTTTCTATTGCTTCCCTTATCACCACGTACATTTTTTGTGAACCCAACACATGACATTTTTATTTTTATTTTGGTGTTAGATTCCCTTTGTGCATTGGATCCTCATGCTTTATTTGATAGATTTATATTCTCTTCATTAGTTTCATGTGCAATTGTGTTTAATTCATTTCATTTTGCATAAAATTAATGAATGTTTGCATGTTTCCTTTCAAAGTTAATATTTGCATATCTTAGATATATCTCCATTTTATTTTCTTATGCATGAGTGTTATTACATTGAATCCTATATATATCATAGGAGAAGGTGTAGACTTATGGGTTCCTTTGATCCTTAGTCATATATGTTTCCTAGGAATCCGGATGAAACAAACATGCCTACCAATGAAATTCCTATTACCATTGAGAATAATTCTTTCCACTCTTCTCATGATGAAGATGAGTCCTTCAGAGTTCCTCCCATGAAAGTGCAAAATCTTTCCCATGACTTTGAAAATTTTGAGCAATGATTAGGACAAGAAAACTCTAATCTCGAGGTCAGCTCCTTAGTTGAGGGTTTGAGAAAGTTAATTCACAATGATGAACATGGTGTTAATGTCTTGCATACTATCACTCATATTATTGATAAAGATGTCAAATCTATTAGATATTGTGCCCAATAACTTGGTTTTACTCCACCTTTGACTAGTGTTGATACTTCTATTCTTGTTCCTATCTCAATACCTAGTGTTTCCACTTATGCTCTGCCTCTTATAACCAATATGTTAAACATACCAATCCTACACATATTAGCATTTCTAATCCTATTGTTCCTCCTCCAAGTTTTCCATTGATTTCACAAGCTTCATTCATTCCTACTTACAACAATGTTCCATTTTCATATTATATTATTCCTTCCATTTCTCATAATGTTCCAAACCTTTCACACGTATCTCCTACAACTCTTTCTATCGAATCCACTATTAATGGCTTGGGTCAAACCGTTTCATCCTTGCAAACAAAAAATTGCATCCATGACTCAATCCAAGATCAACATTCCTACTTGTGACATTGCTAGTCCTTTGTCCTAAGACATCATTTGTGCTATTATCCCTCAATACATGGAAATACCTCATTTGAATACTTACAATGGTAAAGGTGATCTCTTGACACATGTTAAAACCTTTCAAACATTGTGTAGCAATTTTTCTCATGATCATAGGTTCGTGGATAAACTTTTTACTATAGCCTTTCGAGATAAGGCCTTATAATGGTATTGTTCTTTTTCTCCCTATTACATTGAATTTTTTCAAAAACTTGCTAATGTTTTCATCCAATAGTTTTGAAATAATATTTGTCCCAATATTTCTTTGACTAATTTGATGATTTGTAAACAAGGTGCTAAAGAGAAAGTGATTGATTTCATCGGTAGATTTAAGCATTTACATGCTCATATTTCTTATCATGTGCCTGATATTGATGTGCAACGTATTTTCATTACTAATTTACAAAAATACATTAGAGATAAGATATTGCTTTCTGAATTCTCTTCCTTTACTCAATTGTGTACAATGTTTCATAATTATCAACTTTAAGTGAGTCAATTTGAGAGAACCACTCAAATGGCTCTGTTTGATAAGAGTGATGCCACATTTCAATACTTTCAAAAGTTTCAAAAACCTAAGGGCTTCATCAAGATCAACATTTCATCAAACAACATTGATGAGAAAGTGGTAGCCACATCCAAAGACGTGGCTCCTATTTTTAGACCTTCTTGTAATTTAACACCTCTTTTTGAATCTTTGCATAATGTGATGTTGAAGTTTCTTAATGCTAATGTTTTAACACTCTTCCCATTAAACCAATTGATTCATACACACCTATGCCTAAATCCTTTGATCACAAGGATTTTTTTCCAATACCATCGTCAATCAGGTCATGATACTGAGAAGTGTTTCTATTTAAAATCTATTATTCAAGACCTCATTGATTCTAATGCTATATATGTTGAGGGTGTTAATGATGAATGAAACAAATTTCTTGCACCTCCCAACCAAAACTTGTAAATATATATCGATCATTTACCTTCTCATTCAACCAATACCATTGATTCTACTCAACCTTTACCTTCTTCCTCCACCCATGTTGTTCACTATGATGTTGAGTGTACTGAAGCCAACAATATTGTCAACCTTATTGATTAATCTATACCTAAAGCTAAACCCAAACCTGAACCTGAGATTTGCATTAAATTTAATCCTAAAGAGACAATTAAAGCACCTGATGGTCCTCTCTATATTATAGCAAAATTTAATGGTCTCTTTTCTCATGGTTTAGTTATAGATCCTACTTGAATGGTAAATATTATAACTAAAGAACATCTTTACACTAGACAATTGTAGCGATATTTATATGACAAATTGGATGTAATGATCAAAAATTTCAATGGTTTCACTTATCCTACCCATGGTTCCATTATTTTCCCATAGAATTTGGTGGTAAAACCTTATATGTCACCTTTTTTGTCATCCCAACTTACGATCAATTTCAAGTTAGACTTGGTCTTCCTTGGCTCACCTAAATGAAAGCTATAGTCTCTCCTATCCATAAGTGTTTGAAATTTCCCCATTATGTAGAAACCATCATAGTTAACCATAGTCTCTATCAACCTTTAGTGCATGGAGGAAAATTTTACCTTGACTTCTTTTGGTCTTCCATGCCTCGACCAATCCAGCCTTGCAAAGACAATTTATTCATATCCCTTCAAAAATACAAAATCCAAAAGATTTGTGAGCTTAGCAATCCTAACATTTTTCCATCTCCTTGATTTGGACCTGGACTTCTTCCTACACCATCCAGACCTTCTATATATGCTTCAGTTCCACCTCCTATATCCTATAAATGCTCTGTATATGCTATCTCTCAACCTAGTGTGATGCATTTTTCTCTTCCTTCTAAAGAAGAAAAGGACATGATATTGATTGATCCTAAACTAAATCAAATTTCAAACAAAACCAAAAATAACCATTGTGTCTATGATCATCTTCATAAACATCATGCTAGAGCCTATGAACATGCTTCCCAAAACCTTTCCTCCCCTAAGACATCTACTGATGCCTTGATACCCTTTGATCGGCCTATGCATAGTCCAAGTGAGGAAGTTAATCTCAAAAAGATGAAATTGAACAAACATGATAATTATATTTGGATTAGAAATCCTATTTTGATTAATCTAGATGAAGAAGATACTCTTGATGATGATGATTTCAATGTTCCTAATGTAAATTATGATGTTTGTGCTAGTGTTTCTGATGATTTGTATGAGCTTATTGATATTAATCATGTTTTACCTGCTAGATTTGCAAAACAATTATCTCTTAATCCTAGTGAAAAACAAAGTGACTCGTCCTTAAATCATGGTCCATGTTAGAAATGGTTATTGTTCCATATGTCATGATTGATTTTACTCCTCTTGCATGTTTTCCATCTTCCTTAAATGATACAAACGGAGATAGGGGGGTAGACGATATGCTTGACTATCTCATCTTGTATGAAGGATTCCTTTGTGTTTTCCTATTGTGTTGTGCTTCCCTCATCATGTGTTGTCTGTTACATTTTTGTTTGGATTTATTCAAATTACTATTTTTGTTTTGTTGGCAGAAGGTGATAAAGGAATCGATCTGACTTGAATTTCCTCTATTTTGTACCATATTTATTTTATAGGTTGTATACATGTTATGTCATGCTTGTGTCACTATTGGTAAATGTACCTTTGTGTTGTCTAATTGGGGATGTTGCAAACTAGTAGCTACTTATTAGTTTTGATCTCTATAATGTTTGTCAAAAAATAGTCTTCTTTGTATCTCTTATGTGTCATTCTTCCATTATTCGCGTAGTTCTGCTCCTTTTGGGAAATGATGACAGTTCATTCTAATATAATTCTAATATACATGAGTTATCATATGATCATACTGACCCCCAAGTTAGTAGATCCTTCCTTGCTCTTTTTTTTATGTGTTCATTTCCCTTGGTTTATCCTTTTTTGGGGGCATCTCATAGTGGAAGCATTTCTTGTTGGTGCATGTATTCTTCATTAAATTCATTGCTCCTATTAAGGCATATTGAAATCACTTTAATGTGGGGGCATACACTCCACTCATTATTTCACATTGTGCACACACACACACACACAAGAATTCAATGCAATCTCTTGTGCAGATGGATAAGGAGGTGATTATTTTCTTGTGTTCATCTTCACATTATCATGCCCCTTTGTATTATTTAATGGATCCTTAGATTGATCCTCCTTTTCTATATCCCTTTGGAGACAATTCTCTCCTTAGGATTGATCTCCTTTTCTGGATCCCTTAATGGAGACAATGCTTTCCTTAAGGACCGATCCACCTTATTTTGATAGGTTGGCTAGCATAACACAACTTGCTAGACTATCAATGTCATCTTTTTTAACAACGCTTTCTCTTTGCGGATCCATAGTAAGGAAATACCTTACTAGGATAGTGGTTGTCCTTCTCTTCTTCTCTCTTTTGAGAAATGTTTGTTTTATCTTGGTTTTGGATTTGATGAGGACTTAATTCACTTGGGGGATTTATTTTTCCATGTCTCCTTAACCTTGATAATATTGTTCCTATGCATTGATCTACTTTAACATGAGTATAATTTTTTCGCATACTCCCACTAAATTGGGGGTTGAATGTTCCACCCAAAAAAGTTAGCTCCCGTAATTGGATTCTTTATTAGGCCCCATTTTGGTAATTCAGAGATTTAATGTCTGTTATGCTTGATCTTATCAACCCAGTTCTTCTTTATTGCATCTACCTCATCATCTCGACACTCGATTCCAATTTCATCACATTATTCTTAGGAACATAATGTTCAAAATATTATATTCCCACATAAAATGGCCCAAATTTGAACCATGGCCCTGTGTTGGTGTTTGGTCAAAACTTAACTCTCATGGTTGGCTTGGTTCAATTTGAAATCCCAAAATTTTTGAGCGGTATATAAACACCATACCTCTCCTCATTTTTGGAACCATGATCAAGATTTCAAGAGCATTCCCAAGATTTGAAGGCAAGCATCCAAGATCTAGTCCATCTCCAAGCATCCAAAGTAAGTTGAAGGCAATCTTATCCACTATAAAAAGATTCTCTCCCATGAAATCCAAGTAGAGGAGTTCAAAATCAAGTTAGAAGATCCTCTTCCTATATACATGCATTCTTCTTTCATAGTAAGTGATTATCAAGCACAGTAACATTGAAGATCTAGGAGTGGAATTCATAGATCCTTGCATTTGTGAGGGCATCCTTGATTCATTTTTTATATTCCAAGTTGCACAACTTTAATTCAAGTAGCATTCAAGCATCTTCATGAATGTGAGTGATTTCTACATCCGTTCATGAATGTCTAACCAAGGTGAATCAAATATTTACCTTTTTACATGCATTCCTTTATGTAATCTCAATTTATTTTCAAGGTTGATTTCTAAATAGGGTTTGACTATTGCAACCCCCTTTATCCAAACTTTTCCCCAATTTTTATATGTGCAAGAATAGGTGATGCAGTTGTCAAAACTTTTGATGCAAGGAGATCGGCAACTAGGGCCAAAGGCAGTCCCAGCTACCAAACCATCTTTTAGAATACAATACGGAAGTTTTAAAACATAGAGGAGAGGAGGAATACATAATTTATATTATTACATCAAACTTCATACATGTCAGACTGTAAGACCTTCTTGGTTACGACCAAATACATTCAAAGTCTTTACAGAATAGTTCTCTTGCATGTGAGGTCACAAACCCTCAATCCAAATCTTCTAACTAACTGCCACTCAAAAACTACTCATAATCTAAGAACAAAACATTACTTTTATACAATAGGATACCGAAAGGGTCGACCCCAAAAGATCCTAAAGATCCGATATAAGAAACATCAACGACCCAGATTCAAGTCCACACATATACCAATGAGAGACCCCAACATTAATTATGCTACAGAAATTAAATGCACATGTTGGCCACAAGATCCAACATTTGAAACCAAATCGATGAGAAAGACTATCGAGAGATAGAGACCAATCGGTGAAACCACCGAGTAGTCAAGAACAACCACCGAGACCCACCAGTGAATCCAACCAAAACAAGTAACCAAAATTGATCGGTGAACCAAAAAACCTTCAACTGACCAAACAAGAGCAATTACCAATCACCTTACTGACCAGTCTCCATCAAGATATCGAACCCAAACAAACATATTTTTGGTTGATACAGGATTGCCAAGAACCCAAGATACTCCTACATCAGACACTTGGGGTTAAAAGAAATGATTCTCCAAATCATGAGTGCAGTACAACCTGAGCTAAATCCAACTTTGATTGAGAAATCCACGCAGAGTCTTCAATCAGTATGTTTTTGCACTTTACCAAGTATTTCATGTAATTCTTGTAATCACCTAAAAATGGTCTAGCGAACCCATAGCCCCCTTTTCTCAAATAATTGGTCTTAATAAATCCTAAATATAAGACATTATCGCTAGAATCTCAATTATTGAGCATTTAATCACTCTTGCTTATATAATTTTAATCCTAACTTGTTGAATCAAATAATCAAACATCAAAGCATAAAACATTGGGATAAATCAAAATCCCTAAGTTCAAAAAGTGAACCCATTCACACATGGGTGTGCACTCAAAAATCAAATAAAACAAATAAAAGGGAGAAAATACCAATTTTGTCTTATTCTCCACAAAGATAACCAAACAAAATCACTTTATCATCTCACATGGATTGAGAGGAATTGCATCTAAACCAATAATCAATCTCTTTTGCCTCTTAATCTCAACCACTCATTTCTTGGGATCTCCTATAAAAGGGATATCTCTCTTTGCTCATAAAAAAACAAGAAGATTTGGAGTAGAGTTATAATGTTATTTTCATTCTAGAGCTCATTAGTGCATTCATAGTTCTTTGCTTTCATAGTAGTTTCTTGCATTCTTACATTCTTAGCTTCATTTCTTAGCTTAGATGGCATTATAATTTCCTTTCATAGCTTAATAGTAGATGCATTGTTCTTACTTTAGTAGCTTGCATTTGCATTTTAGTTTCAATGTAATTCATAACTTGATAGCTCATTTCATCTTTCAATTTCTAAGTTTTGAGAGAAAAGTATGCAAGTCTATGCATCTTGCTCATCCTCTTTAAATTGAATCTTCCATTTTGGAGTAGTCAAGTCACCGATTTCTCTATGTCCAATCTGATGGACATCTATGAGAATCATACTCACTTGAACTAGGAAGCAATAAGCTGGTTTCAAGGGTTTTTATAATAATGTTTTGAATCTTATGTTTTCACTAAACCTTTGATATAATGGTTTATTGAAGTGTTTGGTTGCAGATATTAATCACACATTTTACCACACACATTTTTGGCACCCACCGTGGGGCCGAAAGTTGCATTTTTGCCTGATTTTCATGATTTTCTGCATATTTTTTATGAAATTGTGCTTTCTATCATACTGTTATCTGTCTTATGTCGTATGACAAATCTCAGAGTGGTACTTTGTCATCTAGGAATAGGTATACTGTTGTATGAGCTTTTATTCTTTGCCTTTTTTCGTATTAGACCATTAGATTTGTCGTATGAGGTTTTGTGAGACTATGTTTTGTTGTATGACAACTAATGTATTGTCGTACGAGTTTTAATGACAGTCTATATTATGTACTTTGTTATTTGAGAAACAATAAGAATTTTTAGGGTTTCTCTTGAACTGATTTTGGCTTCCTAACCTTTTGTGCATCTTCTATGGTCTTTTTACTATCTGGTTTTGCAACCTAACTAATTTTTTCATGACGTTTTTGAGGAAGACTTGCTTGACAAAGTTACACTTGCACACTATTTTGCTAAGACTACTAACGGTTTATGCTTGTAGGATGCTTGCCAAAGGAAAATTGAGACTACTAACGGTTGTGATTGTTGGTTGCCTTGAGATCACATCAACCAAACAAAATGTGTGTCTTATTAGTGGAATTCTTAGGCACCTAGCTTAATTAGAGTGTGTTTGTTTTGGTAAGATTGGACATTAGGGAGTATGATCTTCTATTTTTTAGAATTTGTTGCCAAATTTTAGTCTAGGGTCTTTAGGTCCTAGGGGGTAAAATTGTTCTTTGGTGACTCACTTCTCATTCATCTTTAAACCTTCCCCTAATGTGCTTATCAGATAAATTATTTTCCTTGACATCGGAGCCTAGCAGGTTTTCAATCTTTCTGCTTCATTCGGTGTTTAGGTGATTTAGGTATTTCAGGAAAAGGGGTATCATAGCGTCTTCCAAATGAGAAGTAGTCACCCTCAGATCTGTAATGCTCAATGTGTTTTTTCGAAAGGTAAATAGGTGGTTACATAAGTGATTCATAAAGCTTTTGTTCGTAAAAAGAGTTTTTCAACTCTCGAAGATATCAAGTTGCGGAGTAGTGTCGGTGATCATGCAACATTTGAAAAAGTTGGTCTCAAAGGTGCAACCCCGACACAAGTGAAAAGAGAAAATAAGAGGTTAAGTGCTCCCGATGGAAAAGAATTTGTTTAAATGCGAAAAGGATAAAAGGTGAAGCCGTCGGGATACTTTCTGAAATAAAGGAAACAAGCTTATGGGAAAAGTATTCTCTTATGTTCTTTTCCCGCACAAGGTAAAATGGTCTAATGTTTATTCATTTTGGCATCAGAAGGAAAGTATGTTATTTTTCCGCAATACTAAGGATTTGTTTTGACAAGTGGCTAATGAACATAAAGTTAAGTGTAAGCTTTCAGATTTTGAGGCCGTTATGTTCTCTGAAATAGGAAGTTTGAATAGACGTTGATTACCAAAATTTAATGCTAATCATGTCATTGTGTCCGTTAGGTCACCTTAATGTCATTCGTGTGGTGCCAACATTAGAATCTTAGCGGCTATTTGTTTGGCATTCGCCATCATTTTCTGCTCACCGCTTTTGTATAGCAAGCCATTTATCTTCACTCATGTTCTTAGTTTTATAGTAAATGGCAGTGAAGACTTCTGGTTATGACAGATTAATTGGTATTGAGAGTGAATTGAAAGAATTTTCCGGCATGTCTCTAAGATTCTTTGATCTTGGAGATTTGCACAGAAGATTGAATTCCCATCCAATTAACCCTATTACACAGAAGCTCAAGGACAACGATCTGGTAGAAGATGCAGGGTTTCCTATGGTAGTCCAAGCTCTTGAGCTTGTCAGAGAATGTATAGAGAAATACAATCTGGTGACAAAGAAAATCCTATTCCCAGATTAATCTACTTTGCTGACGATTGATAAAACCCTAATCCAATCCGCTTTTGGCATTCTAGTGAAAGACGTGTATTGCGACATCGACTTCAGTTCATTTGCATCCATGTTTAATGAAAAGAAGACTCTAAGGAGGGAAGACACGTAGAGGACCTGGTTCCAGACCCCTCGATCAAAGAAAAGTAAGATGCTGAAGACTCTCTTTGAAACAACTCTAAAGAGGGAAATTGTAGAAATTATGGCCCTACTGACCATATTAGATGGAAAACCCGAGATCCTGGGTCTCGTTGAACATAATTTCTTCCTTGTTCAAGCCATCTGTGCAGAAAATATGTTCATTGACTAGGTAGAAATCCTATGTGAGAAGCTAGCATCCTAGATGAGTTCCTGTTAGGAATTCAAACAGTTCTACATGTCTTCATACTTGATCTATGCTCTGGCGACTCAGCACCTGTGGCCCAGCTTACCAGCAATCCAAAATTTCAACAACAACACCAAAAGATATGAGTTCTACCTGAATCTGTAATTGCATTGGAGCTTTGAGGAATATACTACTATGAATGATGCATTCATAATGAGAATATGTCAGGAACTTCAAGGTTGCCCATAAAGAAGATTCTCGGTAGAGGCCATCTCGACAATCAGTCAGTATGGACGTTATTTCATCCAATTCTTGAGTTTCTCTTATCTTCGGATAGGAGCCTTCTCTAGATTTCCTAAGAGATTGCCCTGGTATCCTGAAGATAAGGTGGTCTTGGCAGAGCTCTGTCAGAAGATATTGGAAGTAAACACTCTATGTTCAACTGTGAAGAAGACCGTCATAATTCCTTTCCCCATGGTTGTTGGTCCATATTCCTGTGCATCCATATCTGATGCCTAGAATTTGATAAAGAGCTTTGAGGATAAGATCAAGCTACTTGATTATGAGGTTCTTAGGCCTCAATATGATCCTATGGGTTTTTTTAGAGATCACTTGAAGCTCGTACATGCCTATAGACATGTCCCGAATATTGAGGATTTCTGGGCCGAATGTTTTAATGAATAGCAAACACGGGAGAAATTGTGGTCCCGTTTAACTTTGGATGAAATTAAAATGTATAATAATGTTGTTGATGTATCTGATCTTGCAGATGATGACCTCTTCATGCATCCTTCATCCTAAGACTAGATCAAGGTGTTGCCCATTTCTTCCTCTCCTCCAACTGGTCCAGTGGTTGATTCATTGGAGCTTCTCATGAGAGGCATTAACAAGAGAACCGACAAGTGGGTGGTATGGACTAGAGTGCGATGGAAAAGAACTTTTGGCACAATTTCATCTGAAGGAACAAATTTAGGTGCTGAGAAATCAACTTCAGTAGCCACCTCTTATGTGGCACCATTAGTTTCAATAGGTGCAATGCAACCCATCGGGCAAGGAGGTGACTAGCCACCAAAGAAGAATGTCCCTATCACTCCAACCTGTGAAGGTGGTTCACTCTCGAATATCGGAAATGAAGAGGAGAAGAAAGAAGTTAAGGAAAAGGAAAAGAAGAAAGAACAAGAGGTGTCTGTGACCAAGCCTTCCTCACCAATTCCAGTCATCACTTTGGATGACACAAACCCGATGGATGGTCAGGAATCCTCTCAACCGACAAACACTCTGGCCCTTTCGGTGATTAAGGTTGCCTCCTTCCTCGTTCCACCTCAAGACAAGCAGACTCCTACAGTAGCCTGGAAGCTTTTTGATCCTACAGCTCTTTAGTCTACAATAAAGGTGTTATCCACAGACTCATGGTTGGAAGAAACCATTGAGAAGAAGAAATGACATGAGGAAGCCATTTCTTCAAAGGACCCGATCCTTAAGGCAACCTCATCTCAGCCACCGGTGAAGAAGGCGAAGAAGCAAAATTCTGTGGTGGCCCTTTCCCATGATTCCACGACCGGGCATATGTTAATGGAAATAGCAGAGCCACAGAAAGAAGGAAAGTTTCATGAAATTTCAGCTCAAGATTTTCAGATAAAAACTGTGGACCTAGGAGTGTCGGTGCATGACTCAATGGTGAACATCTAAAAAAACACCAATGAGCATATTGAGGAAAAGTTAGAAGAACTCTGAGCAGATAAGGAAGTCCTCAAATTTTCTCATAAGGAGCTAACTAAGTATATTAATTATGCTCTTGGAAGTACTTCATCTTCTTAGTTTGACCCCAATGCGAAAGAAAATAAGAACTGGCTACTGAAGCTACAACAAGAGAGACAGTTTGTGCAAATTGGCAGAGCATGGATAGAGGTAATGAAGGTTCAAGGCCCCATTGTCTTTGATAATTTGGGGAACCTTCTACTTGATGCAAAAAATTTGAAGGATACAACATCAAAGCACCAGGAGACCATTTACAATGCATCCACTGGGTTGACAGAGAAACTAGCCACCTTGTAGGATGTGATTGATATGAAGACTAGTGTTGCGATCTCTAATGGCATCCTTAAGACCAGGCAGGAGCCATTGTTTCATTGGAGGCAGTCTCTAGAATTTGTGATTGAGAGCTCAAGCAGATCAGCGAATGAACTCAAGACTGTGACTGAGTTAGTGCAAAGGGAGATGGACAAACTTTTTGAGTTTTTGAAAGTTTTGCACACGGAATCTCAGGTTTTTGGGAGTGACAAGTTGGTAAATATAGAGAGAATGAAAGCTAAGTTTCTTGCTTTCATAGATGAGATTGTGGATTCGGATAGCTTCCAAGTGTCAAGGATCAGTGAGCTCTCCGTGATAGATGTGGTGATCAAAAAGGAATCGAAGAAGCTCCAATCCTGGATTGCCAGGTTGGACAAACTGACAGAGATGCATGATTTTTGGATGATCTAAGCTGACAATATAATCATTCCAAATGCTCAAGAATTGGGCAAGGTAAGGGATGAAATGAAGGCTTACAGAGGAAAAGTCATTTCACAGAAGCAGACATAGAATCTGTTGATCTTTGTCATCTTCCCAATTTTTGTATATTGTAGCTATTTTGGGCATTTTGTCAGCCTTGTCAGTTTTTGTAACTGACCAAGTTTATTATTAGAATGTTCCTCTCAGAATATTGTAAAGAGGCAAACATTATTGTAACTGGTCATTTTGAGAAGACTTATAAATGTAAATTTCTATAAAGTAAATAGATCGGAAAAAATTACTTTGGGCGAACCCCTGTAGCTGGGACTACTGTGTGCAACTCTGAGTTTGAAGTGATTTTTGTTGTTCATCTTACTTAGCTGTGTGATGTTTTGAATGAGGATGCTGATACTGGAAATTGAATGAATATTAATGAATCGGGTTTTTTTATTTTCATTCAGTGGATTGTATATTTACTGTTTTTAGCATAAGCACTTAGATTTCCTTTCATTGCACATCTTAGTTCAATAGATCAATTCTTGCATAAGGATTTGGGAAGAGGGTTAATAGAGAACAAGACCAAAATAATCTGGGTATTGTCGAAGTCTCACAATCTTAGTAATCCGAGAATTGCATTGTTACACCTCCTTTCTTCATCTCTGCTGGTAGATAATAGTTTGCATTCATCCCGTACTGCATAATAGTTTGCATTTAAGATTGCATGTCTTTGAGTAAGTTCCCTTTCATTGCCTGAGTTTTTTGAAGCTTTGCGCAAATTGGTTAAACCTCTTATGCTCTCCAGTTAAGAGCATACCCCTAAAAACTGAAAGACAAAATTCATTGCATATCTTTCACATAAGGAATATTGTACCTTTCAATTTAGGGGTCATTGATAGATTCCTACCATTGACCCGGTCTGTGGTTACTTTTTGTTCTACATAAGCCAACACTGGGTATTTTCAAGAGTCATTATACAAATAAAATTTGAAGTAGACAAACTGTAAACCTATAGTTTTTGGCGACTATGCTCGGGAGAACTCATTATATTACTAAGCTTTCTTAGTAAGTTTGTTTGTGGCTTTACTAAGTGACGTAGAACTTATCTGCTTGGCATTCCTAATGCTATAGTATGCATATCACTCTTAAGGAGAAATGGTGTTGCCTCATGAGGGACAAGTCCTACTAGAGAAACATAATCTTTGCATCCAAGACGAGCAAGACAACATTATAAACCGGTTGAATATCCTTGCCTGGAAAAGCCAAAAATCCCTTGATTTTGTGCTAGAAAGAGAAAAAGCCAACACTGAGTATTGAGAGGGAGTGTTATGGGAAAGAACATTGAGAGCTGCGCAGCCGCAGTAAACAAGTTTAGTAGCTCTGGATCCCAAGTATACCTGAAGTGTTTGGAGAGGACATAAAGATCCTGTGTTTGAAGAATTGAAGAAGGCTAAGTTTCCTTTGTTAGAAGACCCTCTCAGAAGAGGAATAACTAATGCCCGGGATCCTATTTTTCTAGGTATCCATGGTACTCTTTTGCCACCACCATGCCCTATTTCCCAGATTCATAGCCATTCTTCTACACCTCCTGTCATCCGCAACACCACCCCGTTGTTGTGTAACACCCTTACTCTCCATGGGGTAACTGCTCCTACCAACATCAATTTTTAGGCTGTGCCAGTAATCCTCCTTGTTTCAATGGTCGTCCCTTGGGGTAATGCCATTGGGCCTCTTCAGCTAGGAGCTAATAATGACTTACCTTGAGCTTCCCAAAAGAACTTCCCAAAGTTCAATGGAGACAGGAAAGTATCCGTTGATGAGCATATTGCAGCCTTCTTCACCGCATGCAACATTGTAAATCCTCAGCATGAATATTTGGCAGTAAGAATGTTTGTAGAGACTTTAATAGATAATGTTGCTGACTGGTTTCAACATCTTCCTACAGGATGCATAACTAGTTGGAATGATATGAAGAACCACTTTGAAAGTCACTATAAAATTATAGAAGATGAGCACACACTTCTGACTCAGCTCACACAAATAAAGAAAGAACCTAGTGTTCCTATGAGGGACTTTATTGCAAGGTTTAACAAGATGACTAATAGGATCCCTGCTACTAGCTAGCCTATAGATGACAACCAGAAGATGTTCTTTATCAGTTCCATGCCTCCTGACATAAGTTTCCAAATAAGACAAGAGCATGTGGCTAATCTCCAAGCTGCTCAGACTCTAGTAATTGAGCTAGAAGATGACCTCATAGCTGCCGCGAAATGGAAGCGAGAAGTGCAGAGTGGTGCCTCCACAAGCTCTACTTCTGGTCCAACCAGAAATACTGAGGCAATGCTTCAAAAGTTGTCTGATGAGATGATTGCCCTTAAGCAACAAATGGGAAAGTCTACCCCATCCTTTCAACAACCTTACCAAGATATTCCTAGGAAACAATATGAGGGTAAATAGTTGCAATTGCCACCTGCTCAGCAAAAGCTCACCATTTATGCAGCTAAAAAGCATAATATGTGCATTTTTCATCTGAGAGCTGACCATGATGGTGATAGTTGTCCAAAGATGAATAGATACAGGCAGCTAGCTTCAAGCAACAAACTTACTATTGAATATCTCAAAAGCGAAGAAGATTCTACTCCCCATGGCGACTGTGGTAATTTCTTTTTGGAGTATGAATCTGATTCCAAAGTTGGAGGTGAATGCTTTTCCACCATGGATGGAATTCAAATGGCAGTGGAAACAAGAAGTTAGAGAGATAGAAATGCGGGAAACTCTATTCCTTCCCAGAATATTATAACTGGTCCTTCGACTTGTTCACCCAGATCTTCTACTTCTTCATCTTGGAAGAAGGATCACTCAAAGTCTGAAACAAATGGTAAGTCTCTGTCTTCCTTTGATATAATTCAATACTGCAAGGATGCTAGAATCCAAGTGTCTCCCTTAGAATATTTAAAAACTCATCCTACTGAACTTCAGAAGCTTGTAGATTACTATAAAAGTGATGCTAACTCCAGAATGCAGCCTAATATAAATTCTACTATTAGCGACGAATCTCCTAATAGTGGCCCTTTGAACGATGAAGAACCCGTATGGCCAGAAACCTAACCCATTTTGTCTCCCTATTTGTAAATGGTCATAAACTAAGCAACTATATTATTGACTCTGGAGCCTCTGATAATGTCATGCCCGCCTTTGTTGCTAAAGCCCTTAGATTGACCCTTACCAAAACCTTTGGCCATTGTTGTTCAATGGATGCTACACAGGTTCCACTCCTAGGTCAGGTAAAGGATGCACAAGTTGCATTAGCTGCACACCCTGCAAAGAGGATGAAGCTGACCATCCTGGTAGCCGATATTTCGGCCAGCTGCAGTATGCTTCTAAGTAGAAGTTTTTGCAGAGACATAGGTGGAGAAATTAAGATGGACTGGTCCCATGCTATAATCCTGGTAGGTACTAAGAAGATAAAGCTGGAGCCTGAGGAAAAGGCCAAATTCACAGTAATGAAGTCTGATGACCCTAAGGCACAAATCCTCTACCAGGAGATGGAATTCTACAATTTTATGTTGTTTTCAGATTTCAATCATCAAGATGAAATACGAAAAAATACTAACAGTCAGGATATCTGGACCTTGGAGTTTGACGATAGTTGTGCTACAGCAGGATCAGGAGCTGGTGTAGTTCTTATTCCCCCAGAAGGAGACATGATACAACTTTCTTATAAATTGTAGTTTAAGAACACTAATAACATGGAAAAATACGAGGCTCTGTTTCTAGGCATTGCTGCTATGAAGCAAAGAGGGGTGAAAATCCTTAAAGCACTCGGTGATGCAGAGTTGATAGTGAGGCAAGTTTGAGCATAGTATACAGTGAAAAATGTGAGACTGCGGAGTTATAGGAACAAAGTATGGGATGAGATAGAGGACTTTAATGCCTTTTCAATCTAGGCTATTCCAAGAGAGCATAACACAAGAGCAGATTTGTTGGCTGCCTCAGCTTTACTTCTCCTCCCGCATCTGGAAATAGGAAATAAGCAATACAAAGTTGAAGTTCTCTTCAGGCTGAATGTTCCAGATAATGTGGAAATCTAGCAAGTCTTCATCAGTGACAAGAAGATACAAGCTTTCATGGAAGGATCAGGTCAGTTCAGTGATCAATACTTTGAAGGAAGTTATAGTACCTGCAAGGAGTTCTCTCGAGACAGCAAGAAGGAGTTGGAGCTTGGAGAAGAATAGTTAAAAGGTAACAAAATTCCTTGAAACCTAATCTCCCTTGAAAAACTCTTTGATAGACACGATGCATATATTAGAAAAGAAAGAGATAGGAAAGGTGGTACCTCAATGGATTTCGAGGGAATGAACATAGGCATTGAATATAAACCTAAGATGATAAATATTGGTAGTTGTTGCACAAAAAATGAAAGAGAAAAGGCTAAACACCTACTCTCCGAATATAAGGATGTGTTTGCTTGGGGCTATGAAGACCTCAAAACTTTTCAGAATGGAGACTTCAAGCACACGATCCCTCTCAAGCCTGAAGCTGTCCCTTTCTGGCAGAAGCAATGAAACTACAATCCTAAGGTTTCAGATGCCACTTTCAAAGAATTTCACAAGATTTTGGAGGCGAAAATTATCTATCCCATACATCATTCTACATGGATAGCCAACATCCTGCCCGTCCGAAAGAAGAACGGAGAAATCATAATTTGTGTAGATTTCCAGAATTTGAACCAGGCTTCTCTGAAGGACAATTACACCTTGCCCAACATGGATCATATACTGCAAACAATAGCTAGATCCAAAATGATGTCTATGTTGGACGGCTTCTCAGGTTTCAACCAGATTGAGGTGGACCTGGAAGATAAGTATAAGACAACGTTCACCACTCCTTGGGGAACGTTTTCTTATAATAGAATGCCTTTTGGGCTTATCAATGCTGGAGATAATTTCCAAAGGGCAATGAACTCTTCATTTGCAGACCTCTGGGATAGAATAATAGTTATATACTTGGATGATTCAACAGTCTTCTCTAAGAAGAGAGAAGATCATTTGAGAGATCTTGAGAAAGTGCTAAAGAGATGCAGAGAGCATGGCATCTCTCTTAATCCCAAGAAGTATGTATTTTGTGTCACCGAAGGTAGACTGCTTGGTCATATTGTTTCCCACAAAGGAATCTGAATTGACCCTGAGTGCATAAAAGCCATCCAACAATTGAACCTGCCGACAAGCAAATCTGGACCAAGATCATTCTTAGCGCAGGTAAACTTTCCCAGGCGCTTCATTCCTGACTTTTCTGAGATTATGAAATACATAATTGATATGATGAAGGGTAGTCAAAGTTTCAAGTGGAATGACTCTGGGAAGAAGGCCTTTGATTTAATCAAGCACACTATAGCCAGGGCACCTGTGTTGGTGCATCCAGATTATACCAAGGAGTTCATATTATATTGCTATGCATCAGATCATACGTTGTCTGCTATCCTGATGCAAGAGAATAATGAAGGGATTCAGGCGCCTATTGCATTCATGAGAACTCCGCTCACGGATCATGAATTGAGATATTCTCAAATGGAGAAGCATGCATATGCGGTGGTAAGGGCACTGAAGAAATTTAGATTCTATGTATTACATTCCCATTCTGTTATTTATATTCCTGATTCTGTTGTTAAGAGCATTTTGACACAACAAGAAATAGGATGTAATACTAGAGGTGCATGGATAGAAAAGGTACAGGAGTATGATATTGAACTCAAGCCAACAAAGTTGGTCAGAGGAAACAACTTGTGTAAAATAATGGCTGAAAATCAGGAAACAACTCAAGAGGAGGATTCTCCGAAGGTGTTAATGGTTAGTCTTCTTGATCCTTGGTTTTCCAACATCGCCTATTTCCTTACTTATGGAGATTTCCTTGAAGGATTGACATACAAACAAAGAAGATATTTGAAGACCAAGGCAACCAAGTATGTTATTTATGATGACCAGTTATATAAGAGGGCAATAGATGGAACTTTCTTAAGGTGTGTGGACAAGCCACAACAAGAGAGATTGCTCCAGGCATTCCACGATGAGGCATGTGGTGGACACTTCTTATCCATAGTCACTGCATATAAAATCTTGAGGCAGTGTTACTACTAGCCCGACATGTTTAAAGATTCCTACAATTGGGTGGTCAAGTGTGATAAGTGTCGAATGTTTTCCAGTAAGCCTCAGTTGGCTACTCTCCCATTGAAGCCTGTTGTAGTAGAGGGTCCCTTTCAGCAATGGGGGCTTGATTTCATTGGTCTGATAAATCCTCCCTCTTCTACAGGTCACCTATATGTCATTACTGCCATGTATTACTTTACCAAGTGGGTTGAGGCTAAGCCTACCAAGAAAACTACATCTGAGGTGGTCTATGAATTTATCAAGGAGAATATCTTGGTAAGGTTTGGAGTGCCTTTGAAGATAGTGATGGATAATGCCACATATTTCTCTTCTTTAGAGATTACAAAGTTCTTCTACAACAACAATATCCATCTTAGTCACTCATCTGATTATTTCCCTTAGGGAAATGGTCAGGCTGAGTCAAGCAACAAGAACCTGATTAACATAATGAAGAAACTAGTTTCAGAGAGTCAAAAGGATTGGCACAAGAAATTGCACAAAGATCTATGGGCGGATAGGATAACACCTAAGTGAGCTATCAAAATATCCCCTTTTGATCTGGTTTATGGAATTGAACCTAGCCTCCCACTTCCGCTTGAGTTATCCATTTGTAGGCTACAACAGGTAATTGAAGATCCAGTTTTCCAAAATGGTCTGGAGAAAGGAATCATGTATCTGACCAAGTTGGAAGAAGAATGGGAAAATCTTGTTGACCATATCATTGATCATCAGAGGAGAGTAAAAACATTCTTTGATAAGAAGGCCAGACCAAGAAATTTTATGCAAGGTGACTTGGTCCTATTGTGGGATAAAAGGCGTGAGTCCAAATGAAATAATCATAAGTTAAACTCACTTTAGAAAGGACCATTCAAGATTGTACAGGTGAACCAGAATAACTCCTTTATTCTGGCATATCCTTCTGGAGAGATTCTGTCATTCTCCTACAATGGCCAGGATCTGAAGCTCTACCAAATACTCAAGTGAAGGCAGGCAACCCCTGCAGGTTAGTGTTAGTGTAGGTAGGTTTGCTTTGCATTTCTCCTGCTTTCTTTCCTGCTTTCTTAGTCTAGTTTAGTTTAGTTTCCTTTCTTATTGTGTGTTTTAGTTTAGTCTACCCATTGTTTTTCCTGTCGGTCTTATTGTGTGAAACCAGAGACTTTGGGTCCCTTCTTAGACATTGGCATGTCTAAGTCCCCAGTCGGAGCCAGCTATTGCCAAATTTTAGTCTAGGGTCTTTAGGTCCTAGGGGGTAAAATTGTTCTTTGGTGACTCATTTCTCATTCATCTTGAAACCTTCCCCTAATGTGCTTATCAGATAAATTATTTTCCTTTCCTATCAGAGCCTAACAAGTTTTCAATCTTTCTGCTTCATTCGGTGTTTAGGTGATTTAGGTATGTTGGGAAAAGAGGTGTCATAGCATCTTACAAATGAGAAGTTGTCACCCTTAGATCTGTAATGCTCAATGTGTTTTTCCAAAAGGTAAACAGGTGGTTACATAAGCGGTTCATAAAGCTTTTATTCATAAAAATAGATTTTCAACTCTCGGAGATATCAAGTTGCGGAGTAGTGTCGATGATCATGCAGCGTCCATAAAAGTTGGTCTCAAAGGTGTAACCCCGACACAAGTGAAAAAAGAAAATAAGAGGTTAAGTGCTCCCGATGGAAAATAAGTTATTTAAATGTGAAAAGGATAAAAGGTGAAGCCATTGGGATACTTTTCTAAAATAAAGGAAACAGGCTTACGGGAAAAGTATTCTCTTATGTTCTTTTCCTACACAAGGTAAAATGGTCTAATGTTTATTCATTTCAGCATCAAAAGGAAAGTATGTTCTTTTTCCGCAAGACTAAGGATTTGTTTCGGCAAGTAGCTAATGAACATAAAGTTAAGTGTAAGCTTTCGGATTTTGAGGTCGTTATGTTCTCCGAAATGGGAAGTTTGAATAGAAGTTGATTACCAAAATTTAATGCTAATCCTATCATTGCATCCATTAGGTCACCTTAATGTCATTTGTGTGGTGCCAACATTCAGATCTTAGCGGCTATTTCTTTGGCATTCACCATCATTTTTTGCTCACCATTTTTGTATAGCAAGCCATTTATCTTCACTCATGTTCTTAGTTTTATAGTAAATGGCAGTGAAGGCTTCTGGTTACGACAGATTAATTGGTATTGAGAGTGAATTGAAAGAAGTTTCCAACACGTCTCTAAGATTCTTTGATCTCTAAGATTTGAACAGAAGATTGAATTCCCATCCAATTCACCCTATTACACAGAAGCTCAAGGACAACGGTCTGGTAGAAGCTGCAGGGTTTCCTATGATAGTCCAAAACACTGAGCTTGTTAGAGAATGTATAGAGAAATATAACCCAGTGACAAAGCAAATCTTGTTCTCGGATCTGTCTATTTTGCT
This sequence comes from Thuja plicata, assembly GCA_018584345.1. Taxonomy (NCBI): domain Eukaryota; kingdom Viridiplantae; phylum Streptophyta; class Pinopsida; order Cupressales; family Cupressaceae; genus Thuja; species Thuja plicata. Next base: position 3,077,443 of record MU224229.1, on the reverse strand, counting down.
GATGATTGATAAAACCCTAATCTAATATGCTTTTGGCATTCTGGTGAAAGACATGTATTGCGACATTGACTTCGGTTCATCTGCATCTATGTTTAATGAAAAGAAGACTCTAAGGAGGGAAGACATGTAGAGGACCTAGTTCCAGACCCCTCGATCAAAGAAAAGTAAGATGTTGAAGAATCTCTTTGGAACAACTCTAAAGAGGGAAATTATAGATATTTTGGCCCTGCTGACCATATTAGATGGAAAACCTGAGATCCTGGATCTTTTTAAACATAATTTCTTCCTTGTTCAAGCCATCTGCGTAGAAAATATGTTCATCGACTGGGCAAAAATCCTGTGTGAGAAGCTAGCATCCTAGATGAGTTCCTGTCAGGGATTCAAACAATTCTACATGTCTTCATACTTGATCTATGCTCTGGAGACTCGGCACCTATGGTCTGGCTTACCAGCAATCTAGAGTTCCGATAACGACACCAAAATATATGAGTTCTACCTGAATATACAATTGCATTGGAGCTTTGAGGAATATACTACTGTGAATGATGCATTCATAATGAGAATATGTTGGGAACTTCAAGGTTGCCCAGAAAGAAGATTCTCGCTACAGGCCATCTCGACAATCGGTCAATATGGATGTTCTTTCAGCCAATTCGTGAGTTTCTCTTATCTTCAGATAGGAGCCTTCTCTAGATTTCCTAAGAGATTGCCCCAGTATCCTAAAGATAAGGTGGTCTTGGTGGAGCTTTGCTGGCAGATATTGGAAGTAAACACTTTATGTTCAACTATGAAGAAGATCATCGGAATTCCTTTCCCCGTGGTTGTTGGTCCATATTCCTGTGCATCCAGATCTGATGCCTAGAATTTGATAAAGAGATTTGAGGATAAGATCAAGCTACTTGATTATGATGTTCTTAGGCCTCAATATGATCCTATGGGTTTTTTTAGAGATCACTTGAATCTCAGACATGCCTACAGACATGTCCCGGATATTGAGGATTTCTGGGCTGAATGTTTTAATGAATATCAGACATGGGAGAAATTGTGGTCCCATTTAACTTTGGATGAAATTAAAAATGTATAATAATGCTATTGATGTATTTGATCTTGTAGATGAAGGCCTCTTCATGCATCCTTCATACTATGACCAGATCAAGGTGTTGCCCATTTCTTCCTCACCACCAATTGGTCCAATGGTTGATTCATTGGAGCTTCTCATGAGAGGCATTAACAAGAGAACTGACAAGTGGGTGGAATGGACCAGAGCACAAAGGAAAATAAATTCTGGTGCAGGTTCATCTGGAGGAACAAATTCAGGTGCTGAGAAATAAACTTCAGCAACCACTTCTTCTGCGGCGCCATCAGTTTCAATAGGTGCAATGCAACCCACCAGGCAAGGAGGTGACCAGGCCCCAAAAAATAATGTCCCTATCACTCCGACCTTTAGAGGTGGTTCACTCTCAAATATTAGAAATGAAGAGGAGAAGAAAGAAGATAAGGAAAAGGAAAAGAACAAAGAACAAGAGGTGTATGTGACCAAGCCTTCCTCATCAATTCTAGTCATCACTTTGGATGACACAAACTCGATGGATGGTCAGGACTCCTCTCAGTTGGAAAACACTCTGGCCCTTTCGGTGACTAAGGTTACCTCCTTCCCTATTCCACCTCAAGACAAGCAGACTCCTCCAGTAGCCCGAAATTTTTTTGATCCTACAGCTCTTTAGTCTGCAATAAAGGTGTTATCCATAGACTCGTGGTTGGAAGAAACCATTGAGAAGAAGAATAAATGACATGAGGAAGCCATTTCTTCAAAGGACCTGATCCTTAAGGCAATCTCATCTAAGCCAGCGGTGAATAAGGCAAAGAAGAAAAATTATGTGGTGTCCCTTTCCCATGATTCCACGACTGGGCATATGTTAATGGAAATAACAGAGCTATAGAAAGAAGGAAAGTTTCATGAAATTTCAGCTCAAGATTTTCATATAATAACTGTGGACCTAGGAGTGCTGGTGCATGACTCAATGGTGAACATCTGGAAAACCACCAATGAGCAGATTAAGGATAGGTTAGAAGAACTTTGAGAAGATAAGGAAGTCCTCAAAACTACATATAAGGAGCTAACTGTGTATATTAATTCTACTCTTGGTAGTACTTCATCTTCTCAGTTTGACCCCAATGTGGAAGAAAATAAGAACTGGCTACTGAAGCTACAACAAGAGAGACATTTTGGGCAAAATGGCAGAGCATGGATAGAGGCAATGAAGGTTCAAGGCCCCATTGTCATCAAGAATTTGGGGAAGCTTTTACTTGATGCAGATAAGTTGAAGGACACAACATCAAAGCACCAGGAGACCATTTACAATGCATCCACTAGATTGACAGAGCAACTAGCCACCTTGCAGGATGTGATTGATATGAAGACTAGTGTTGCGATCTCCAATAGCATCCTTAAGACTGGGCAAGAGCCATTGTTTCATTGGAGGCAATCTCTGGAATTCATGATTGAGAGCTCAAACAAATCAGCGAATGAACTCAAGAATATGATTGAGTTATTGCAAAGGGAGATGGACAAACTTTTTGAGTTTTTGAACATTTTGCACACGAAATCTCAGGTTTCTAGGAGTGACAAGTTGGTAAACATAGAGCGAATGAAAGCTAAGTTTCTTGCTTTCATAGATGAGATTGTGGATCTGGCTAGCTTCCAAGTGTCAAGGATCAATGAGCTCTCTGCAATAGATGTAGTGATAAAAAAGGAATCGAAGAAGTTCCAACCCCGGATTGCTAGGTTGGATGAACTGACAGAGATGCATGATTTTGGATGATCTGAGCTAACAATATAATCATTCCAAATGCTCAGGAATTGGGCAAGGTAACAAATGCAATGAAGGCTTACAAAGGAAAAGTCGTTTCACTAAAGCAGGCATAGAATCTGTTGATCTTTTTCATCTTCCCAATTTTTGTATATTGTAGATATTTTGGGTTTTTTGTTAGCCTTGTCAGTTTTTGTAACCGACCAAGTTTATTATTAGAATTTTCCTCTCAGAATATTGTAAAGAGGCAATCATTAATGTAACTGGTCATTTTGAGAAGACCTATAAATGTAAATTTATGTAAAGTAAATAGATCGGCAAAAATTACTTTGGGTGAACCCCTATAGCTAGGACTACTGTGTGCGACTCTGAGTTTGAAGTGATTTTTGTTGTTCATCTTAGTTAGCTATGTGATGTTTTGAATGAGGATGCTGATACTAGAAAGTGAATGAATATTAATGAGCCAGGTTTTGTTATTTTCATTCAGTGGATTGTATGTTTACTGTCTTCAGCATAAGCACTCAGATTTCCTTTCATTGCACATCTTAGTTCAATAGATCAATTATTGCATAAGGATTTGGGAAGAGGGTTAATAAAGAATGAGACCAAGATAATCTAGGTATTGTCAAAGTCTCACAATCTTAGTAATCCAAGAATTGTATTGTTACACCCCCTTTCTTCATCTATGGTGGTAGATAATAGTTTGCATTCATCTCATACTGCATAACAGTTTGCATTTTAGATTGCATGTCTTTGAGTAATTCCCCTTTCATTGCTTGAGTTTTTTGAAGCTTTGAGCAACTTGGTTAAACCTCTTATGCTCTCTGCTTAAGAGCATACCCCTAAAAACCGAAAGACAAAATTCATTGCATATCTTTCACATAAGGGATACTTTACCTTTGAATTCAGGGGTCATTGATAGATTCCTACCATTGACCCAGTCTGTGGTTAATTTTTGTTCTACATAAGCCAACACTGGGTATTTTCAAGAGTCGTTATACAAATCAAATTTAAAGTAGACAAACTGTAAACCAACATAATCAAAAACCCAAACATGTTTGATTGAACTTGAGCAAGTAACACTTTTCCTTTGATAAATGAACATGTGCTTGATGTGTTTGGGAGACACTATGGATTAGGAGAGTATGCTCTTTTCCTTTTGGAAAATCAGAAATCTTGACCTCTACTAGCTATCCATTTACTTTTTCTTGCATTTACCTTTAGAGGCCCTATCAAGAGAAATATTTTGGGAACGACCTAAGTGGGGAACAAGCTGACCTGGCTACTTCCACCCCACTATAATCAAAAGCTTCCTTCAATCCAAAGAGAGGGAAGACATGGCTATTTTCTATCTCTAATGCTTCTTCACTTGTAGGGCATCGTTGCCTCAATCCTACTAAGCAAGAACTACATTTGAGTGGGTGCTTGTAGGGCCTTTCTTGGTCTTAATCTTGTTTAAAAGACTACAAGGGAGATACATTCAACTTGTGTAGGGCTGAGAGGTATGAATCTTACATGCAAGACTATATATTTTGGGTGCTTATAGGGCTATATGACTTAATTTCGCTTGCAAAACTACAAGGGGTAGTCATGAACGGATGAACTTACTAGACACTCTTAGATAGAGGCTACCCGATCTACCTCTGAAAGTATCATAATATTTGTACAAGGATTGATCCAAGTGGAATTTACCCAGATCACCCCAAGATTTACACCTAACATATGTTTCCCAAGAATGTTTTAAAGCATGAATGTGGCATGGGGGAGCTTATGTGATTCGAGCATTGAGTCTCTTTCCAAAACCCATAATGTGCATAGTCCCAAAAAATGCCAATATCACTTTGTGTGAGGCGAAGGAATATCAAGCGTGGGAAAAGATTGTGATACCAAGCCAATTTGACTTAAGGTAGAAAGTGTTTGGTTCTTCACTCTTTGTGCTTGATCTATTTTTACACCTTGAAACTTGACATACCCTACAAACAAAAACACTTTGACATCATAAAACAACAAACATCAAGATTTTTACCTCAAAAATTAGACAACATTGTCTGAAATCTTTCACGCACGAGTGGCAAACTATTCCAGAATCTTTTGTCATTTCATGCCATTACATTTGTCGTATGATAGAACACCTAGAGCGAAAAAACTCATATGAGGACCATTGTATTGTCGTATGGGATCTAAGTTGAAATCGGTCTAGTCTTGAGATCTTTGTCATTTGGTCACACTCTTACAACAATAGTTATCATTCTTTGTCACAGTCTTTCCCAACTTTCAAATATGGTGGTTATGCTCATCATTGTCCTTTTTCCTAGCTTCTCACAACTCTCTTGATCATATTGACTCTTTTCTCTTGGTTACTTATCAACTTTTTCGCAAGTGTCATCTAGTAGGTGTTCAGACCTCAAATGTTTGATACCTTGTACAGGTTCAACAACCAATCTCTTTCTCCATCAAACAAATCTTTGAAGCTTTGAAATTGACTTGGAAACTTTATCCTCTAGAGACATTAGTTACATATCAAAAATTTGATCTTGATTCCAAGGGAAAAGCTACTACCAACTTTGCTCAAGACCCACCTTCTTGTCAAAAACCCAAAATAGATTTCGAGATCTTGCAAAAGGGCACTTCAATCCCACAACATATAGAACCCCTGTTTGAATCATCAACCTTGGTTGTGCAAAACACATCAACCATGTCAGCTTATGATTGGGGGTCCGAACACGACCACTAGAGTCAACATACTAGTTCTTATTCCTCCATAGAAGAGCCCACTTTTGAAGAGATTAGGAAGTACCAACAAGATAAAAAAATTTCAAAAAATGATGCACACTCTTATGCAATTGGACAAAGACAAGTACTTCATGCATCTTGCGTCAACAAGTGTTAAGCTTCCACCTGATTTTGACACTAAGGGACTCATACAACAAGAAGAGGAGTCACCTATTACTATTCTCAACCAACAACTATAAGACATGAGATGCGAGTTGATGGAACTCAAGAAAGAAAAGGAACAAACTCCTAGAAAGTACTCATTGGAATCTATATATCCCTTCCCCTTTGCTAAAAATTTGCACATGCCCCCTTTTCCCCCAAAGGTTGAAATTACTAAGTACAAAAAATACAATGGGGAAGGTGATCCTCAAGATCACGTAAGAGAATTTTATGCTCTTAGTATGGATTTTATGCATGAGAAGACATCTAATGAGACTATTCCCATGTAGCCTCAGTGGCCAAGCCTTGGAATGGTTCACAAAGCTCACACCATGTATTCAGACATTTGATGAGCTTATAAAAGGTTCATCCAACACTAATCATATAACATTCTACACATAGTTACGATGCTAAATCTATACAACACTAAGCAACACATTGGTGAACCATTTGTTAAATTCCTCCAAAGGTGGAGAAAGATATTTTCAAGATACCCTACACAAATAACTGAACCAGAAAAGATTGACATCTTCATCAACAACGTGGTTCCTGAGATGAATTATGTAGCATAGATGCAAAAACACACCTCCTTTAGTGACTTAGTTGACAATTCTATGAGGATTGAAGATGTTCTCGTAAGAAAAGTGGATTTAAACTTGAACAAAGACCCTAAATCTTCTAACAATGGAAATAACAAGGACAAGATTAAATACCCGAATAAGAATCGTAATGTGGTTAATGATGGTGTAGTTGAATCACCTGAGTTCAAACCTAATAAGCTGATATTTAACCTTACTAATAGCATATAGGGTGCCAGACATAATTTAGTTACTCCCAATTCTCCTAAGAACACTAAAGACTCTCAGAAAGAAAAGGCACCTTGGATTCCATGACCCAAGCAAAATTTTACTCCTCTTGGAGAACCTTTAGAAGATGCATTAAAAACATTGGTTTCTAACAAAATCATCATGATTCCTAACTCAAAACCATGGGAACCAAAGGTAAAACCTAAATGGTTGAATGACAACCATTACTGTGAGTTTCATAAGAACAAAGGACATTTGAAAAATGATTATATGAAGGTAAAACATGTGATACAAGATCTGATCAATAATAAGAGCATCACGGTTGGTACCCATGGGTCAAACGATGACCATAAAGATTTCAAGAAACCCTTTCCAACTTATGAGAAAGGAGAATCCTCAAAATCCCTGGGAACCATAGTGAATCATACTTATACCAACACTGACAATGTGATACACATGCTCAAACCTTCTGGCAGTTCAATCAATGTCATCATTATTAATTAAGGATAAAGAAACTAATTCTGCCAACGTGGTCACTAGAGGTCAATCTAAGGTCACTCTTAAAGGGGTGACATATACACCTAAGAAAACCATTGCACCAACAGACACCTTCATCATCAAAAAAAGTTACTATGAATTACAATCTGGTCGATTAGTTACAACAGAGTCCTGCTCAGATCTCTATCCTAGAATTGCTAAAATTGTCACCATCGCATAAGGAAATTCTTGAGACTGCACTTGTGGAAACTAATATTCCCAAACACCTTGATGTTGGTTGATTCTATACCATAGTAAATCATTTGAAATCCCCTCATTATCTATCTTTTTCAAAAGAACATGACAAATCCCTTAGTCACCCACATAATCAACCTCTGCAGATAGAGGTCTTGATCCACAAAAGTTGGGTTAAGCATGTTTTGATAGATGGAGGCACTGGGTTGAATATCCACACTCTCAAGCTAGTCACAACACTAGGATTTTCTAAACACACCATTAATCCTCAAAAGAAGATCACTATCAAAGCATATAGTGAGGAAGAGAGATCATCAAAAGGACTAGTGGTGCTACCTATTAGAGTGGGCCTAATTGAAAGAAATGTCACCTGTCAAGTGCTTGACTTGCCTCTTGCATATAACATATTGTTAGCCAGACCAGGGATCCATGACATGTAGGAAATCCCCTCCACTTATCATAAATGTGGGAAATTTCCATACAATGGGGTAGAAGTGTCTATTCCAGCTGACAGTGCGTACTCTTGTAACACTTTGAAACAAGCTGACAGTATGGTTCCACACAACAAGGAGGCATCACAAACTTATTAAATAGATCAAAAGGTACTAATGAAAATATTTTAGGAAAAATGGAGAAGAGCCCCAAACTATGTAAAAATTGACTCTCTAGGGATCCACAATACCCCTACTCCCACACAATCTAGGGCTCTACTAAAGAGTTCCTGAAACCCACATTCACAAGACTAAGTCTTCCACTAGCCTTCAATACCCAAAAGGGAAAAATAGGACACAACTAGAACCAAATAAACTAGGTATGGAATAAAGGTTCTACCTATATTAGATCATCATAATAGATGAAAAGAAACACAAATCCCTTACTGAGATATCACTGAGATTCAAATTAGACACCTACACCACCATAGGGCTACAAGGAGAAAATATGGATTTCTAAGGGAAACTTACTTGGAACTCCACCATAGAAAGTATTAACCACCCCCAAAGTCTCTAATCCATCCACCAACAACACCCTCCTATCTAGGGCTCTTGATCAATCCCCTAACTCATGTTGTCCTCAATTCTTTCCTAGGCCTAATTGGGCTAATAGGTCACTTTTCCAAAGAAACTACTTTAATCTCAATTCAATTTGTCATCCCACCAATTGGAATTCTTGTGGGATCTTATGAAACTCCTAAATCCAAGGATTTAGACTTCTATCCACCCCTAGCCTGAGTTGTGCCTCAAAAGCTCAATTCTGGAGAATCACATATGAATGCCTGTCCAGTAGATTCAATCATTTCTACCTCCATCAACTGCCTCCTGATCTAAGACCTCCAAAGTCTTAAATTAAATCCTCCCCATTTCTCTCCCCAAAGGATTAATATTTTCCCATGGTGGAGTCTTTGGGAAAGAGGAATTTTGTATCAAAACCCTAGTTAGGGCCTTCCTCAGACTAGTGAGCAATCAAAATTTGATAACTTTCGACCCCCTTCACTTAAAGACCTACAACCAATTGTAACATTCAATCAAGACCATGGATAAAATTTTCCAATCCTTCAATGGTGCATTGGGATCCGTACTGAACCATACAACTCTGAAATATAGTTGGAAATACAAAAAACAATTTGGATTTTTATTGATTTCAATGCAAAACTTTACAAATTGTCCACTCCAACTTTGGAGAAATGTTTTTCCACCATTACATATCATTCCCAAGTGGTTCCAACTAACAAAAGTGGTTGTGAACATTGGGATTCAAAAGTTGCAACTTTTTTCAAAAGTTGCTCTATGCAATATTGACAACTTTTGACAACTTTTTGCAAAAGTTGTCAATTATAACTAAACTTGTAAAGTTTAGTGTTTTTACACCATAGTGGATCTTATAAGGCCTGAAATGAAATTCCTACCCTTCCTTAGGTCCCCTAGAATATTCTATCCTACTCTTCCCAAGATTGTCCAAATTGACTAAGGTGGACAACTAAGTTTATAACATCACTTAGTGTCCCCTTGTCTTACATTTTAGGAATTATTGACAACATTGGATCTAAGATCCAACCAAAACTCTAACCCTTATTGTTTGGATCCACTGATGTGCTATGAATGGATGAACTAGAGGGTTCTCTTGCACCATACTCCCGGGGTGCATTGATCTCAAGTCCTCTTGAGATGAGGTCTTCTAAACTGGAGCCATGCTTTTGAATTTCTTGCTCATCCATCTATATAGATTACTCCTTAGGATTATCTTTCCATTTGACCAAATATTTCTTGTAAACATTATTTCTTGTTTGTTTGATGATCTTGGTGTCCAAAATCTTCTCAATCTTCTTTGGTACATGAGAGGGTATACCTGCAACATCTTCTTCAAGATCTTCCACCTGTACTTCAAAACCTGCATTCACATCACCTTTATATGGGGTTAGATCACAAATATTGAATATAGGGGAGATTCCAAGGTGTGATGGTAGTTCAATATTATATGCATTCAACCCATGCTTCTTCAATACTAGACATTGTCCTACTTTCTTCATGAGTAGCTTAGTGTGTTTGCCCTTAGGTAATCTTTCCTTCTTCAGATATGCCCACACCAAGTCTCCCACCTACAACTGAACATATCTTCTATGCTTGTCTTTGGCTTGTTTATACTTGTCTGCACTCTTCTCAAGTGCCAATCTCACTAAGTCATGAATTTCTTTCATACTCTCTACAAATTCTTCTCCATGAGCACTGACTGGAGTGTTTTGTGGCAATTCTTTGAGTTCCAAGATGCCTCTTGCACTTTTCCCATACACAATTTGAAAGGGACTCTTCTATGTACTCTTGTTAACTGAGTCATTGAAATCAAACTCTGCTTGGGGTAGGAATACATCCCACTTGTCTCCATATTGTTTTGTCAAACACCTAAGTAAATTTCCAAGTGATTTTTTTACCACTTATGTCTGCCCATCTGTTTGTGGATGGTAGGCAGAACTCAATCTTAGATTGGTCCCTAAACTTTTCCACAAGGTCCTCCAAAAGTGACCAATAAATTTCACATCTCTATAAGAGAGAATGGTTTGAGGTAAGCCATGAATCCTCACAATTTCTTTGAAGAACAAACTTGCAATTACTGATGCATCATTAGTACTTTTACAAGGGATAAAGTGGGCCATTTTACTAAACCTTTCCACTACAACATAAATACTATCATACCCCTTTTGTGTCCTAGGAAATCCCATCACAAAGTCCATGTTGCAACTCTCCCAAGGTCTTGTAGGAATAGGTAGAGGTTGGTATAGTCCTACATTTGTGAATGTACCCTTGGCTCTTTGATAGATTGTGCATGTCTCTACAATCTTCCTCAATTTAGTCTAAAGTTTAGGCCAATAATAGAACCTTCTCACCTGTTCCAATGTCTTGTCCAAACCAAAATGTCCTCCCATGCTACCTGCATGTTTCTCTCTAATGATGTTCTCCCTCATTGAGCATTTTGAAATGCACAACTGGTGTCCCTAGAAAAAGATTCCATTTTGAATCAAATAGTCTACATACTCTACATGGTAAGCCTCAGAAAATTTAGAACACACCTTATAAATATCTCTGAAATCATCATCATTCTTATACATGTCCTTCAATGAATCAATCCCTACACTTTGGAGTTGGATTTGTTGCACAACTAAAGTTCTTCTACTTAATGCATCTGCCACCTTATTGGCAATTCCATTTTTATGTTTGATTGAAAATGTGTAGGCTTGTATTGATGCCACCCACTTCATGTGTTTGTGGCTTAGTTTCTCTTGGTTGTTTAAGAAACTTAATGCTTGGTTGTCTATGAAGACAACAAATTATTTTGGAAGGAGGTAGTGCCTCCATTTCTTCAATGACTAGACTAAGGCACATAGTTCCAAGTCACAAGAGGAGTATTTACTCTTTGCTTCATTTAGTTTCTCACTGAAAAAGGATATAGGCCTCCCTTCTTGGCTCAAGACAACCCCTATTGCTAGGTTAGAAGCATCACATTCAATAGTAAATATCTTTTGAAAATCAAGAAAGACTAGGATAGGCTTCTCCATTACCTTTTTCTTCAGCATTTGGAAGGCTTCTTCTGCATCTTTGTTCCACACAAACTTGCACTTATGTCCACCCTTAATGGTTTCAAGGATAGGAGCACACAACTAACTGAAATTCCTAATGAATTTTCTGTAAAAAATGCAAGCCCATGAAAACTCCCGACTTCTGTCATTGTCCTAGGAGAAGGCCAATTCAAGATGGCTTCTACCTTCTCAGGGTCCATTTTAATGTCCCCTCCCGAGACCACACATCCCAAATATATTAGCTCTCCCTGCATAAAAACACATTTCTCTAAATTGATGAAAAGCTTCTCTTCATGTAGTCTCTTTAGGACCAAGTTAAGATGCTCCAAATGTTCCTCCTTACTCTTGCTAAAGATAAGGATGTCATCAAGGTATACTATGGAAAATTTTCCAAGGAATGGTTTAAGAACCTCATTCATGAGCCTCATGAATGTTCTAGGAGCATTTTATAGGCCAAAGGGCATCACCCTCCATTCATACAAGCCTTCATTGGTCTTAAATGTAGTCTTCCACTCATCTCTAGCCCTAATCCTTATTTGGTGGTAGCCACTCTTCAAATCCACCTTAGAATAGTACCTTTCCCCTCCTAAGTGATCCAATAGATCCTCTATCCTAGGAATAGGAAATCTATACCTAATTGTGATTCTATTTATGGCTCTAGAATCAATGCACAATCTCCATGTGCCTTCCTTCTTAGGGGCTAAAAGGGTAGGTACTGCACAAGGGCTGAGACTCTTAGTAATCAAACCCTTATCCAAGAGTTCTTGACTCTGTATTGCCATCTCCTTAGTCTATTCAGGAGTCAACTTGTATGTTGCCTTCGTTGGTAAGGTTGCTCCTGGGATCAAGTCTATGTTGTGACTTATGTCTTTGATTGGGGGAAACTCACTTGGTAAGTCTTTGGTCACAATATCCTTATAATGGTCAAGTAGGTCTACAAATTCCTTAGGGCCTACTCTTTTTAGGGTTTTTTCTTCTTTCTCAACCTTCTTAGGTCTGTCATCCTTGGGAAAAATGACTAAGGCATATCAAGGGGTCTTTTCTACTTTCAAAGTTTTCACAAACTCTTTCTCTCCTACAAATAAATTTTTTGGATCCTTTTATTCTTCTACGAAATCAGATAGTGGTAAGAATGTTACCTTTTCACCTTTGTGATTGATTGTGTAGGTGTTCAATCTCCCATCATGGTGAGCCTATACATCATACTTCCATGGTCTCCCAAGTAGCAAATGGTAGGCATCCATTGGGACAATGTCACTGAGAACTTTATCCTTGTAGTTTCCAAGTTGGAGTTCCACCCAAGCTTATTCCTCTATGACAGTTTGTTGTTTCTTAGTTAGCCATGATACCTTGTAAGGGTTTGGATGTGGCATCCTTCTCAACTTTAATTTCTTTACTGCTTCTTCTGACACCAAGTTGTTCGTAGACCCACTGTCAATCACCATCTTGTAGACTTTGTCTCCCACTTTGCATGTGGTTCTGAATAAGTTCTTCCTCTGAGGTGGCTCTTGAGTTCTTAGAGCCTTCAATAGTGTCCTTCTCATCATAAGGACTTCTCCTTCCTTAGGTGGTGCATAAGACCCATGTGAGTTGTCTCCATGGTTCTCTTCTTCTCTAACCATGTTTGCCCTTCTTTCTGCCTGATTGCTTTCCTTTTATGGACATTTGGATGCTAAATGCTCTGGTTGGTTACATTTGTAACACCTTGGAGGTCCTGAACTTCTTCCTCCAAATCTTCCCCTTGAATCTCCTCTCCTTCCTCTATAGGAGCCTTTATAAATACCTTCCCCAAAGGAGCTCTCCTGACTGGTTTCTCTATGACTGCTTTCTCTAAAATTTCTAGTATCTTTTTCTCTCCCATTGTTTGTACCTCTTCCTCTACTACCAAAGTCTCTCTGGCCCCTGCCTCTTCCACTTTGCTCTTGTCTCCTCTTAAGTTTTTCTTCAACTTTCGGTGCTAATTGATAGCACTTTTGGATAGTAGTAGGGGAACACAAACTTAGTTCATCTTGGATGTTTATCCTCAATCCTTGTAGATATCTAGCAAGCTTGACACTCTCTGGTTCAAACAACTTAGATTTCATAGCAAGCTTTTGGAATTCTTCAGTATAACTTGAGATGTCCATCTCTTTCTATCTTAGAATTTGTCTCTTCTTATGAAGTTGAACTTCATAGTCCTCAGGCACATTGGCTTCCTTCACCAAGGTCACAATCTTCTTCCAAGTGCTGACTGGATTATTTTCCATCTTCACCCTCTCTACTTGAGTGAAGTTCCACCAAGTTAGGGCAGATCCCTTCAACTTGGACTTTGCTATCTTGACCTTTTGATGCTCTGGTATCTCCTCACAGTCAAAGAAACTTGTGAGTGCATCAATCCAATCCTTGAATTCTTCTAGCTTCATCCTCCCATTATAGACAGGTAGGTCAAGTTTGGTATCCATGGTCCTTCTCTCCATGGATTTCAAAGTCTTCAAGAGAAGCCTCTATTCTGCAAGGATTTATTCTTCTTCATCCTCCTGCCAAGGAGTCTCTTCATCACTCCCCTCCTCTTCAACTCCAGAGTTATTACTACTCACATTCTTGAGTTGTTCCTTGATCCTTTCCATTTCCTGCCTCATTAACTTCCTCTCTGCATCATGATCTTTCACCACCCCTAGTAGGTCAACATTTGTCATCCTATTAGGAATTTCACTGTCATCTCCTCCTCCATACATGCTTGCAACTTGTCTTCTTCCAAAGATATACTATTTGCTCTGATACCACTTGGAGCAGAGCCCCAAACTATGTCAAAAATGACTCTCTAGGGATCCACAATACCCCTACTCCCACACAATCTAGGGCTCTACTAAAGAGTTCCCAAAACACACATTCACAAGAGTAAGTCTTCTACTAGCCTTCAATACCCAAAAGGGAAAAATAGGACACAACTAGAACTAAATAACCCAGGGATGGAACAAAGGTTCTACCTATATTATATCATCATAATAGATGAAAATAAACACAAATCCCTTACCGAGATATCACTGAGATTCAAATTAGACACCTAAACCACCATAGGGCTACAAGGAGAAAATATAAATTTCTAAGGGAAACTTACTTGTAAATCCACCAAAGAAAGTCTTAACCACCCCAAAAGTCTCTAATTCATCCACCAACAACACCCTCCAAGCTAGGGCTCTTGATCAATCCCCTAACTCCTGTTGTCCTCAATTCTCTTTTAGGCCTAATAGGGCTAATAGGTCACCTTTCCAAAGAAACCACTTGAATATCCATTAAATTTGTCATCCCACCAATTGGAATTCTTTTGGGATCTTAAAAACTCCTAAATCCAAGAATTTAGACTTCCATTCCACCCCTGGCCCGAGTTGTGCCTCCAAAGCTCAATTCTGGACAGTCACATATGAATGCTTGTCCAGAATTTTCAATCATTTATCCCTCCATCTATTGCCTCCTAATCTAAGACCTCCAAATTATTAAAGTAAATCCTCCCCCCTTTCTCTCCCCAAAGGCTTAATATTTTCCCATGGTGGAGTCTCTGGGAAAGAGGAATTTTGTATTGAAACCCTAGTTAGGGCCTTCCTCAGACCAGTTGTGCAATCAAAATTTGATAACTTTTGACCCCCTACACTTAAAGACCTAAAAAAAATTAGAAAATTCAACCAAGACCCTGGATAAAATTTTCCAATTCTTCAATGGTGCATTGGGATCCGTATAGAACTGTACAACTCTGAAATACAATTGGAAATACAGAAAACAGTTGGGATTTTTATTGATTTCAATGCAAAACTTTACAAATTGTCCAATCCAAATTTGGAGCAAGGTTTTTCCACCATAAAATATCATTCCCAAGTGGTTCCAACTAAAAAAATTGGTTGTGAACTTTGGGATTCAAAAGTTGCAAGTTTTTGCAAAAGTTGCTCTATGCAACATTGACAACTTTTTGCAAAAGTTGTCAATTATAACTAAACTTGTAAAGTTTGGTGTTTTTAAGCCATAGGGAATCTTAGAAGTCCTGAAATGACATTCTTAGCCTTCCTTAGGTCCTCTAGACTATTCTATCCTACTCTACCCAAGATTTTCCAAATTGACTAAGGTGGACAACTAAGTTTATAACATCACTTAGTGTCCCCTTGTCTTACATTTTAGGACTTATTGACAACATTGGATCTAAGATCCAATCACAACCCTAACCCTTCTTGTTTGGATCCATTGATGTGCCATGAATGGATGAACTAGAGGGTGCTCCTACACTAAAAAACATAAGATCAGCAACACAAGCATGGGAGAATACCAGCTAACTTCTCTTCTTACATCTCCTAGATCTTATGGTATGTCATCTTAAGCCTTCCCACCTTCAAATGGTAAACAAGTAGAAATACATGAAGGAACTGGAATGGTAAAGGTGTGTGTGTCTCTTTCAGAAGAGAATGAAGAAAAATTTGTTCTTTCATGGCTGTACAAGGATGAAGAGCAAGATAACGAAGTAAAACATGTGGAAATCTGCCCACATAAATATGGGAAAGGATATCAAATAATGAAACAAATGGGATACAAAGGTAAAGGACCCTTGGAAAAAGACAAAGGTCTTATAGAACCTCTTCATGTTGAATTTCAAAGTCCCATAGACAAGACTGGCTTGGGGTACCATGAGAAGAAGATCCATCCCTCTCTTAATAATGACCATCCTAGTAGCTCTCACATAGATGCATATGATACAGATATTGAAGATGAAACTGAGGGTACCCCTCTCCCTTTCGAGCAACTGATGCATGTCGCCACTGAAAATCTGGCATATCAGGGGAACCTTACATTCTATCATTTCACATAGCTTCCTTTGAACCAAATGGATCTAGTGCTTCAACAAATGTGATAAAGATATCAACTCAAGAGACAAACATGCACATAGATACAGAAGGTAAACATCCTAAATGGGGGCATCTGTCTTCACCTCTCATGTCCTTGATTGCCTCATTTCTCAAATGATGGGGTGCCCATTGTTGAGGAGGCTTCTCCTCATGCCTTTCAAAAATTAGAGGATGATTCTACTCAGTGTGGAACAAATCAACAACATGAAAATAATAACTATCTCAGTGTCCCAAGGATTCTCTCTCAATATTTGGAAAACATAGATCATTCTCCTATCCAATTCAATTATGGACAAGATAATACTTCACAAGAACAACATCCTAACTAGGGGCAAACTGTGGCTCCTACGCATGTGTTGGACTTACCTCACTTGATTGAAACAAACTCTAATGAGTATGAGTGGGATTCCTTCTCTGATGCTACCATGGATATTGAAGTGGATGTAGTTCACAAGTTTGCACCTCATATCCTGCATGGAGAAAGTGTTCACATTGATGGACCTCTAAGTGAACATCTTGAACCAGAACCCATCCTTATTCCTGATGATGACTATTCTTCTGAAGAGGAGGGAAGGCCGCCTCTTCCACCTAACATAAACTGGAATTTTGGGAGGGAACCTCAGAATTCTCTCACATTCGCTACTTAGGACTGGGATTCTGATAGGCGCTCTAGCCATGCCTCCGCATCAACCAGCAATAGAAGTGATTTTGCATCCACTAGTTACATAAATGATCTCACCGATGAACAATGGAAACAGTAAGATCATGAAGCAGAAGAAGAAGAAGCAACTTGGGATCTTCAAGACCTTCAAAGACTAGACATGGATCCTCACCCACGTATCCTGTCTCCAAGAATCTAAGTTATGCCAATGAGTGGTTTCCTAAAACACATGGTTGCTTGAGAAGAATGAGAGGACGCTAATGCTAGATTAAATGGATTAAATCCCCGCACTACCAACAATGACTCCGCTATAAGTGTTAGGAGGAATCATAGTCTAGGAAATCCTTCGAAGAGTGCCATCACAGATCTTCTCTTGCCTATTGAAGACCTTGATCCAAATAACTCGGTGCTATCCTTGGAACCTGTTGGGTCTCTACATCTTGTTCATCCTGAGCTTATTGAATGGAACCCAAATGAACCTTCGAACCTCATTTATGCTCCTAATGACTACACCTTAGCCTGCTACTTGAATGCCATCAAACCCTTCACCTCTTCCACTAGCGCAATGAGTGTAAACATGACAAAGGGGGACATCAAGTTCCTCAGCCTAAAGAGAAAAGATAAAAATAAAAAAAGGTCTGATGGTGAAAACCACTTTGTGGCTAAATCAGAACCAAAAATGGTAAAAACAAAAGGTGTATCCAACGGTTAAAATCTCATTAAGGCATCGGAGGATGGGGAGCTTGATCTCCTTCATAATAACTTTCAAGAAAAATCATCAATGATGATAGAACCAACACAAGAAATAAATTTGGGAACAATAGAGACACCTTAATTAATCTACCTAGCACAGTCACTATCTAAGCAAGAAAGCAAGAATTTGTACAATTCTTCATGAAAAAGAAAATCAACTTTGCTTGGTCCTATTCAGACATGCCAGGACTAGACATAGACATGATTATGCATCATTTTTCAATTGCTCCAGGAACTAAGCAAGTCAATAAAAAGCTTCACAAAATGCATCCTCATGTGGAACTGTTAGTCAAAGTAGAGTTAGAGAAGCTACTAAAGGTTGAATTCATCCACTACATAGCATACACTGATTGGATTTCTAACATTGTTCTTGTGACTAAACATGATAATTCTATTTGAGTTTACACAGACTTCAAGGATTTAAACAAGGCTTGTCCTAAGGAAGACTTTCCATTGCCTAATATTGACATGATTGACCTCACAGCCCGTTATGAGATGTACTCTCTAATGGATGGTTTTTCCAGCTACAAATAGATAAGAATCACTCTTGAGGATCAAGAGAAGACCGATTTCACATGTGCTTGGGGCATTTTTTGTTGGAATGTCATGCCTTCCAGTCTCAAAAATGCTGGAGCAACATACCAACAAGGTATGACTACTATATTTCATGATATGATGCACAAAAACATGGAAGACTATGTAGACGACACCCTGGAAAAATCAACAAGAAGAGATACTCATTTAGAGGATTTAGAAAGGATCCTGGACCAAATGGAACAATTCAATCTTAGACTAAATCCTAAATAATGTGCTTTTGGTGTAACTTCTGGTAAAATGTTGGATACATCATTTCAGCGAAAGGAATTAAGATTGATCCCGAAAAGGTAGAGGAAATAATGGACATGCAGCATCCTTGCAACATCAGTCAAGTTAGGACTCTACAAAGTCAACTCCAATCTATTAGAAGGTTCATATCCCAACTTGCAGATAAGGCACAACCTTTTACAAGAACACTACACAAAGGAGTTACATTCAAATGGGATGAAGGGTGTGAAAAATATTTACAGAAAATCAAGGAATATCTAGCTAATTCACCCGTACTGATGGCACAAATACCAAGAAAGCACCTTCTCCTCTACATTTCAGCTACCGACACATCCCTAGGAGCTTTTCTAGCACAACAGGATGAAACAGGAAAAGAAAGATCCATATATTACATAAGCAGAACCATGGTTTCCTATGAGCAAAATAATACTATTGTTGAAAAAGATTTCCTTGTTGTAGTTTTTTCTTCTCAAAAACCAAGACACTACATGCTAGCACACTTTGTTAAGCTAATTGCTAAGATAGATCTTCTCAAGTACCTGTTAAGAAAAGCAACTCTCACTAGAAGGTTGGCTAAGTGGGTTATGATACTGAGTGAATTTGACATTGAATACATTGACAGAAAAGTAATCAAAGGACAGGTTATTGCTGATCACCTAGCTGATGCTCCTTTGCAAGATACATGACCACTGCTAATTGAATTCCCTGACAAAGCTATTTTACATCTCACAGAGAATACATGGACAATGTTGTTTGATGAATCTTTAACACAACAAGCAGTCAGTGCTGGAGTCCTTTTTATCACACCACAAGGATACAAGATCCCAAAAGATTATAAAATGATGTTCCCTTGCACTAACACCATTGTGGAATACAAATCTTTAGCAAATGGTTTAAAGATGGCTATCAAATGGAAAATCACTAAATTGCACATCTACAGTGACTCACAATTGGTAATCAACCAAGTCAATGACCAGTATCAAACAAAGGATGATAAATTGCTGCTGTACACACAAAAAGGTGCACTTCTATGAATCCTTACATGCAAGGAAACTCAAGAATGAGCCCTCACAAATCGATCCATAGCTCTCTATGCATGGAGTTGCAAGATTTATAAAAATTTCTCTCAGCTAGAGCTATAAACTCATGACCTTGCCAATAAACCATACAACGAGAGATTCAATGAAGACAAGGG
>MU224229.1:3006073-3018337 GCA_018584345.1 Thuja plicata | reverse complement strand
TTAGCAACACTGTTAAGTGTGCACTCTGTTAAGATATTTGTAAAGAACTGTTAAGTCCACCTTCTACAAAAGGATTTTAGATGTGATGCACTTGTTAGAATGCAACTACATAAGTCTTTGATCTGATGATGTATGAAATCTTTAATTTTTGATAACAGATCCTATTAAGCTTCATAAATATAAGTAATCATCCTTCCATGATTGAATAATACCTTTATCTGCTCGTCGGTAGCCTCTCTGTGTTCTTGACAACTGATGTGTTCTGTTTCTAAGCTTTGCATGAATTCTACCTTTTGCTCCTTAGATGCTCTGCGTGGCTATCAACAATAATGAATTCATAACTCACAATTGAGTTTGAACATCTATTTATACTAAATTAGGCTCAATTCTTGATTCATGCATCGCAAGTTAACTCTAGATCCAAGGTTTACAACTTGACCTTGATCTTTAGTTAGATATGTTTTAGATCCGTTAGGATGCTTTAAAACATTTACATAAAGCTTGCTTGACCCTCAAGTTATGATTTAAAACAAATAAAAATTTTATAAATAGAATTACATTGCTTTATCTGTCGTGTAAAAATCAGATCCACAATTTGTGGGTTCTCTAACTGACTGTCAGTTCTGACAGTCGGTTTTCTTGGTCGTCGGTGTTCCTTTCTTGAACTTGTCGTCGGGTATGCCTTTTCTATTCCTGTCAGGTTTTTTCTAAAAAATGTGTCACCAATAATGCTTGTAGTCACCGATGATGCTTGTCGATTCTATACTTAGCATTTTTCATGACCTCTGTGTTCTGTTGGGTATGCTCACTGTTCACCGGTAATGCTTGAAGTCTGCCGGTGATCTCTGTCAATGTTTTTCACTAAGTGTACTAATGGAAAAATAATGTCATCAATCACATGGTAGAAACTTTCCTTTAAACTTATTTATCATCTTATCCCATACCTTGATCTTGTCTTTACCCTTCTTCTTTAAGTCCAATTGCAGATGCTCCCACCATAAGGATGCATGACCTTTCAACTTTGTGCTTGAAATATTTACCTTTTTCTCGTCTGTTATGTTCTCAAACTCAAAGTATTTCTCCATTTTGGTTATCCAGTCTATTAGTTCATTTGAATCCAACTTCCCACTATACTCAGGGGGATTAAACTGAGGTGTGGAGTTCAAACTTGTGAAATCTCACAAGAACCTTCCTTCTTCCTGATCCATCATAGGTTCAGCTGTGGCTTCTCCTTGCACTTCCTCAAATTCATCATCACTAACATCCTCAAGATGTCATCCTCAGCGTTGGGTTATCTCAATAACTTCTAACCTCACAATAATCTGTCTTAGCATATCAGCTAAGACTAGATCTACATTTCCTCTCCCATGAACCATCTTGAAACCCTCTGCAATTTCAGGTCAGATCACAGTCTGCTACCCCAGAACAAATAAACCAACTAGGATTTACAAGAAGGAACTTCATATCTAACCTTCGCTCTGATACCACTTGACACAAGGAGATTGACAACTAGGGCCAAAGGCACTCTCAACTACCAAACCATCTTTCAGAACACAACATAGAAGCTTTAAAACATAGATAAGGAGAGGAAGAATACAAAATTTATATTATTGCATCAAACTTTATACATGTCAGGCTATAAGTCCTTCCCGGTTACAACCAAATACATTCAAAGTATTTACAGAATATTTCTCATGCATGCAGGGTCACAAACCCTTGATCCAAATCTTCTAACTAACTGTCACTCAAAAAATACTCCTAATCTAAGAACATAACATTACTTTTATACAATAGACTACCAAAAAGGTCAGCCCAAAAGATCCTAAAGATCCATCATACAAAACAACAATGACCCAAATTTAGGTCCACACGTATCCCAATGAGAGACCCCAACATTAATTATGCTATCAAAATTAAATGCACATTTCAGCCACAAGATCCAACATCCAAAACTAACTCGGTCAGAAGGACTATCGAGAAATAGAGACCAATCGGTGAAACCACTGAGCAGTCAAGAACAACCACCGAGACCCATCGGCCAAGCCAACCAAAACAAGTAACTGAGATCAATCGGTGAACCAACAAACCTTGAATTGACCAAACAAGAGTAGTTATCGAGTTGCCTCCAACAAGCTACCAAACCCCAAAAAACATATTTTTGGTTGATACAGGATTGCCAAGAACCCAAGATGCTCCTGCATCAACTTAGATAGATCAAGATTTGACAGAGAAGCCCTGGAATTTTCAGCCAATAACACTGGGAAAATAACAAAAATCATTTTTTTCCCAGGGAAAAAATGTTTCTATTGTACAAAAATACCTTCATGAGACATTATATCAACAAATTCAAGCTAAAATGTTAAACATGTAAGTTAATTGATCACATAAACTTGAAATTGTAAAAAGATTCTTATGTTTCTCTATCTGAGAAGACTAAATGAATGCTCTTAGCTGCAAATGAGAAATCCAAAAGTGACAATCCTTAGAATGAGAATGCTAAATGATGAAATGGTGATCAATTATGCCTAATTGAATGTTAATAATGCTCATCTATATGCTCAATTCCATTCAAAAATTCTCCTAAATGCTCCATTATAAAACTATAATGAAAAATTCAATTATGCCTATGCTCTAAATCAATTTGCCCATAGTGATAATGCACTTGATAATGGATGTAAAGTGGTGATTTACATTAGTAAATGTCTCCTATTTATAATATTTTCCCAAGGGCAGGGGTAGAGTGATTTTAGCATGATTAGATGCGATAGGTTGAGTTGTGTTCAAATAGGGGGACAAGATGACAAAATGAAGGGTTAGGATAGAAAAGGCTAAACGAATGGCTAAGATAGAAAAGCCTCAGAGTGATCCATGTGCTCCAAATCCTCTTTTCTCACTAGCTAACTGATTTTTGTCCCTTAGTGGTTGTTGAAATAATTTAGGAATTAATTAATTCAAACAATTAATTAAATTAGCCATGTAGGGGAATTAGATGGGTTAGATTTAATTAATTCAATTGAACTATATAATTAATTGATTAAATCAATTATATATTTTATTTGATTTTTTAGATTTAGTTAATTCCTTTTGGCTTGAATTTAATTAATTAATGGCTTTGTTAATTAATCCATGATTTTGACTTGATTTATGCACTTTGAATTTTGTTGACCAATTAGGGTGTATAAAAATGCCCCTCTTTGAAGAAATATGTAAAGTACATTGTTTAAAAGAATATCTGATTATCTTATTATTGATGCCTGATTCCATGACTGATGTCGATTTGATGTACTTGGTGATGTAATACCGAACTCTTGATTATGAAACTGTTGATGGGACTTTGTGATCGGGTCTGCCAACAGATGTAAGTTGTCACCGTGTACCAGGGTACCGGCCAACTACACCTGTAAAGGTTATCTGGAGAAATGAGATTCTCTGGGCCTTCAAGCACCTAAGAGTTGGGTCTCGACAGTGTGGGGGCTTAGTTGGGAGTGTGGCTGTTTTGTTCGAGGGGATAGCTAGTTATCTTGTCTCGTCTATTCCATGGATTTAGGTAAGTGAGGTTTCCTGCAAGCATTCGCTAGTTACCAAATAACTTTAAAAGATACGTCAGGGTTACAAGTATTCCATCTACTTGTAGTTTATGTCAAACATTCAAAACATCAATCATGCTCTAACATGCTACACTAAATACTGAATAAACATAGAACCAACAGTTCATACTTATCCAATTGCGAGGGAAAAGAAGGTCGTTAATCTACTTAAAACATTAGAGAAAGGGACATAAGGAACATACAGCACAAAAGAACATTAATCCAGAGATCAGAATGCTAACAACATCATTGAGAGAATCCTTCCTTCTTCATCAACATGTTTCCAGCCAGCACTGGTGCGTACAATAATGGCAGCTCCGACAGAGTGTCTAACTACTGAGAGCTTCTAACAACTAAGGAGCATTGAGCTCTGCAACTAAGAACTGAAAAACTGAAAGTGCTATAGCTATGGAATGCAAAATCATCAATTTTGCTGACCCTTGGAATGAGGTTGGACTTATTATTTATACACAAGCTTCCCCTAAAATTAACCTAACTTACTTTACACTTAAACAATATAATACAATTTCTGGTGGCCGGTACTACTTGCACCACATTACAAAGACCTTGAGATGGAAAAGGTCTGACATGACAGAAGAATAAGACAAGAAAGGAAGAGTGGAAGAATCAGCCTTGAGAAGAGAGCCAGAGGGAGAAAAGAAGAAATTTGATCCCCCAGGGATCGAGGCTACATGCCTCATCAATGGAAAAGTGGCTCCCTATCTCCGATGTTCCAAGTGTTATGTTGGAGCGGCGCCTTGGGAAGACCACCTGTCAGAACCCTCTTGTCAAGTTGATGTGCCTTGCTAGAGTTACCTACCCTCTGACACCCTTATTAACTGCTTTCAAAGTGACCAGTCATCCTTGGGATCCAATACATGAGTCACTATAAAGAATTCAAGCATTATGGATCTGAAATTCCAAGATCTGGAAGCTTGCACCCCCAAATAATAAAGAATACAACATATGCATGGTTAATGGAATTCTCTGGACCCTGGAGAACCTTATCGTTCCTTACTAGTTTTGAATGATTCTAACACTTGGCTTATGCCTTCTTCATCTATGTTCCTAATTTTGTCCCATCGATTGCAGAAAACCTCCAACTTTTCCTCAACTTCTCCGGCCCCGTTCCGGAACTCATCTACCATCTTCACAGCATCATGTGCCCGGATCATCATCTTGGATAATCTCGATAACCTACCCTGGTCAAAATCTCCGGCAACCGAATACAGGGACTCCATTCATTCATCAAATTTGCTGAGGACGTAGTCCTCCAGGGTGCACATCCCGACGGTTAAGGGATCAACTTGCGATACTCTAACGACAAATGACTGAAATAGGCCCAAGGGATATTGAGCCGCGGTCACCTTTTCTTTTAGGGCCTTAACCAGTTCCTTACATACCTCAATTTTGAGACCAAGTCTAGAGTACTAGGCCTAGAGGAATCATATAATTCTTCTCCTGAAATTCCCACCTCCGTGGCGGCTTCTTCTCCAAGGTTGCAAATTTCTTCCAACCAGGCCTTCCACTTTTCATATTTCTCTAAGTCTTTCTCCCATACAAGAGCAGAGCCATTTCCTTGGCTGATGAGAATATTGACTTGGTAAAGATCTAGGAGGGACACCGCTAGAAATTGTCTAATGGTGGCTATATGCTCGGCGACCCACCCATCCACAGCATGCACTTTCTTCTTCATGGCCTGAAGAGAATCCACGACACCTTGTGCGAGTGGCAATCCAGAGGAAGAGGTTTTCGGTTGGATCTCAGCCAAAGGCTGTGTAAGTTCTGCTAGAATTGTGAGCAGATTGGCATTGGTCTCCCTTTCCTCCTTTAACTTCTGGCCCTGATTAACGTATCGGGCCTCTACTGCTTTGGTGGCCTCTCTCAGCAGGTCCATTTCACCCTGCTTATCCCTTCTCCCCAGTGCCACTTTTGTGATGTTGTAATGTTCAGGCCTTAAAACCGCTACATCTACATTTGGAGGAGGTGTTGCAATAGTCACAACTATGTTTCCTATTGGACCAGTCCAGAGGGCATGAACTGTCCGTGCCTTCTTAGGCTTTTAAGCCTCTATATTTTGGGCCATCATTTTGGCCAAGGAGAGTGGAACACCTGATGCGACCACTGGGGCCTTTCTTTTTCTTGATTCTACCAGCCATCGGGGTAGCTGGGATGGCTTTACAGTTAAGACCTAGGCACCCAAACTACCTTCAGAATCGGGTGGTGTGTTCCCAGAATGTATAGTGTCATCGAGCTCTTTTCCTTTATCCTATTCCTGGTCCCATTCCTACTCCCCGGAGGCCTCCGTATTTTCTACCGTGTTGGCATCCTCCTTTGTGATATCCAAAACTTCTCCTTCTCTAGCATCCTTGTCACTTATATATTTGGGGACTTCCTCATCCCTCCCAATATTAGCTGATTTGACATTTACATTTTTTGGGACTTCTCGGTCATTCTGTTGTTGCTGTCCTTCAGCTTCATCGGCCTCATCTGCTAGAACATTTACCTCCATTGGAACATCTTCAGGAGGTGGGTGAGGTATCTGGCCAAAGTTTAACAATGCAGCCACCATTACTACCTCACCAAATGTGCTCTGGGGCACTTGATCACCTGGAGTAACCGAAGGCATCTGGAGCATGATGAATGGGGGTACGGTTGATCCCATAGGTCCGGTTCCCCAACCATCGGCTGCTCACCTATGGGTTTCCTTGGTGTATCTTTGGTCCTTTGGACCAGTGTCCTCTTCTGCTTAGGATCCTTTTATGTTTCATCCTAGACCTCCTGCTCTGATGAAACTTCTTCTTCTTCCATGACTTCCTTTTCTACGGGGATCTCTCCTTTATCTTGAGCGGCCATCTCTTCAACCGCGTGATCAATATCCTCATGCAGATTCATGAGTTCATTCACCCCAAACACATCATCAAAATCATCATGTGTGGGAGGGCTATCAGGAATCTCCTCAAGTTCAGGGGAATCTGAACTGACGTCAACTAGAGGCACATCTGGCATACTAGGGCTAGTGGTCGTGCTTGGGGTAGGGGTCACCTTTTTCTTCTTCTTTCTTAGCGGTGGGACCCCGGTCTCCAAAATACTAGCAGACTCTACCTCGAAAAAAGTCTATCTGCTTATCATCACATCCAACGATGGGGATCCTGCCAGGCGAGCAGATGCCATTGGAGTTACGAGGAGATCAGAGAATATCTGTGTGCTTATCTGCTGGCTAGCCAACCTCGCTGACTCCATTTGTTGTTGTAGTTGTACCATTAAGGGGGTTGGGCCCTGGGGAGGTACTTTAGATAGGGTACCCTATTTTTATTTCCCCTTACCTGTGCTAGGTCAGACAACGGCGGAAGATGGAGCAGTCTTTCAGACAATCGATCCCTTCTGGGTGCTTTTGGGACACACTCGAGCAAAATACTTATGACTAGCCTCCAAAATTGGGTGGCATACTCCCTCAATTATCAAGTCTTCTGGGGTGGCCCAATCCACCGGAGGGAGATTCAACTTGTCTAATCCTTGTCCTTTGTATGCTGGGTCCTCTAGCAGCCCGTCATCTAAAAAACCCTTCAGAAAAGTCTGAAGGTCAAGCGCCTTCATGATTCCCTTGGACATCCGCGAATGTTGAGAGGCCTGGAGATCAAAACTGTCTTGACAGTCCACCCAAAAGTCTTCAGTATCTTCTTCGTGCAGTGGAGGTGCTCGGGGAAATTCCAAGGTAATATTGCCTAGAGGATCATAATTCTTCCCAGCATGGTGGAATTCCACTAGTCCTAGGCTCTTCAATTCACTAACTGCCTCCCTTGCTGTGGTGAGCCTGCACGTATAATTCCCGCACAAAAATGGAAATGAGACGTTGATGACCTTCTTCAATGTGAAGAAGGCATGCAAGTCCATCATCTATCATCAAAACTCCAAGAGAATGACTCTATCCCCGCAATACCGGGGAAGAAGATAGGGCTTCTTGGAGAATTCGATCACCCGAATGTAGGTCTGGTATTGGAACTGAATAAAATAGTGGCTGTGAGTACTGAGCAAGTTCATCGCCTCCTGCAATAATCGGTACTCGGATTCCTGAGTAAGTGTTAGGATATTTTTGTAAATGAAAGCATCATTTACAGACAGAAATTTAGGAAACTGAGTTCCCATTGTACTTGGGGATAATGATCCCATGGTGTTAACTGGCCCGGCCCGTTCCCAAGTTCACCTACTATTCCCAAACCTAGAAAACCTGGTCTTTGTTAGGCTAGTGGCCATAACACATAGGACATCATACAGGACTTAGAACTCTGGATGATGCCCTTCAGCTACGTGTCCACATGGTTGGCTACAATGGCCTCCCAGTTGAAGGTCTGGCTACGAGTGGTGATGCAGTAAAGAAAGTAGTACATCCACACCGAGAAATCTCAGGCATGGGGCAATCTGAAGATCCTACATAAGAATATAATGCCTGCCTGGATGGGCTCTTTGAAATCCCCATGGGGAATTTCCAACTTCATCCTTTTATGGTCCCTCTTCAGGGACTTCAGCCATTGGCTATTGAGATATTGTCGGGAGACAAGGGAAACTTCCTCAAACTCCTTCAACAATTTGGATCAGTTGATGATGGTGGACCCCTTGAACTACGAAATCCCCAGCCCCGAGGCAAAAGTTGATGTGTCCAGGGTGACAATTGTTGGTGGATAATGTAAAGGTCGGGGATCAACAAGCATAACTGTCTGAGTAGGTGCATTGTACAATATTTCCAGTTATCATATTAATTCTGGTGATTGCACCAAACAAGGAAAGTTCGGCCTTTATAATGTCGGAGGCGGCCAAATGAGTAGCCATACTATCTCCGTCGACCTTCAACCTATAGATAGCTTGTATTAAGCATTCCATTTCAGCCCAAAGTCCAGGCTCTATGTCTGTTATTTCTTGGACTTTGGAATCCACCTTGGATCCCATGAGAATGCCCTCCTTCAAGTACTTGGAGGTCAGTGGTAGCTTTGCTAGCATCTTTCTAGCCTTGGTCTTTATGGCTACCCGAGTGGAGGTTGTAGGTATCTCCGAGCTATCAGGAGGAGTGATCACCTCAGACATTTTGATTACACAATCAATAACCTGCAAGACCGGAGAACCGTCAATATCTGGTATAATAATAATTTAGTGGAGTCTGGGGGAATCATCACCGTGTCGCACCTATCCAAATATTAGGTAGCATGTATCAAAATCCTGGAGTACTCAAGAAAAATATGATCTGGATTTTGATACACACCCGAGGACTCTGGGGCATTGAACTAAGTGATAGGGATGGAAAGAGAACTCTCGGGGGGAGCCTCGGCACTCGGGGTCCGGAAGGACTAGCTATTGTCATGTCGATGTGACCAATAGGAAACCATACTCAACTGACGTGGGTTGTCATGTGGACACATGATAGGCAGCATAAATGGCATTTAATGGTGACAAGTGGGACAAAATGAGGGAAATTAAATACTAGATGGGATGGTGTTTGAATTTTGACTCATGGGAAATTAATCCCACCATTACGGTGACACAACATAGGAGAGAGAAAGTCACCATGGCTCGAACCAGCGAGGTGTCGAGTTCAAACCGTGGCGACTCCCTCTCAATGAGCTCGATAGAATGATTCAAGAAGTGATGGAGTGCAACAAGCCCGTCAAGAAGGGAAGGATATACAAGGGGGTATTCACAGAAAAATATAGAGGGCTAAGGCATATATACAACATTTATAGAGTATTTACATAAAGTACATAACTTACAAAGGCGTGGAAGCCAACCTATGACAATGTACAACATATACACTAAAATACAACAGCACATAAGATAGACAACCTTCTATTAGGGCCATGCCACCAACGGCAGGCAAACCAGGAACAAACCAAAAAACAAAAACAAGAACTAAAAAAAAAGAAAAACAAACAAAGAAACAAAAAGAAACTAGAGGGACGAAAAACAAGAGAATGAAAATGACAACCAACCTGGAAATGTGAAAGAGGCAGAGACGACATACACAGAAGATGCTCTGCAATAGGTCCACCTTTGAATGATCACAAGCCAATACCACAAATCAGCATTTGATTAGCCACTAAGCACAAGGAGAAACTTCACTGTTTAATTGCCTTAATCACCTCAATATCGCTCTAAATGCTCTAAGTGTTTTAATCGTGGTAACTGTGAAAATGATAGGTAACTTCCATTTATACCCTTAGGGTAAAAATAGGTTGCACTTTTTTGACAACTTCGGAAACCTTCAGAATCCAGGCCCAGGGATTCCATGCAATCATACCTTCTCACGAAAGAAGATATGATGGAAGAAAATCCCAGAGTCTGGAATTTGACTGTGGAAAGAAAAAAAAAACTCTGGTATCGGGTCCCAGAGACACAAGGAAGAAAAAAAAAAGAAANCTGGAATTTGACTGGGGAAAGAAAAAAAAAACTCTGGTATCGGGTCCCAGAGACACAAGGAAGAAAAAAAAAAGAAAAACAACCCTCAGGGGCAAATCCCAAAAGGAAAAAAAAGAAAGTAAAGGAAAACAAAGGAAGAGAAAAAGCGAAAAAGGGGGACCCAACATTTTGCCTATTAAATGTAGGGACGGGTATGCAGGGCATAACAAATGGTGACTATCTGGGATCAATGCTTTAGCACATTCAAGAACTATAGAATCTTTGGTTAGAAAAATTAGAATTAATCTTTACCTGGAGCATTTCACTTGAAAAGTGCAAGGTGTTTGGGAAAATTTAGGCCATCAATGATTCAATCCTTGGTCTTTTGTCAGTTGTGAAGTGTGTGATTTGAAAGAAAACCAAGTCGAAGACCTCTGGGAGAAGCAGAGAAGAGGCACTAAGTAAGTCAAACCAAAATCTTCATATCTCGCATGTTCCCCCCAGATACTGGAATTTCTCCATTATTCAGTTCATTCTTTTCCTTTTCTTTTCTGGGTGGGAAGGCGGTACTTCTTTCACCATTAACCTTAAGCTTAGCTAATTTTAATGGTGGTACTTCTTTCACCTTTCCACCCACTTTAAGTTGCAAAATAGAAGAGAAATTTTCAGACCCGAGATACTATAATGATTTTAAAACTTGATCAACAAACTAGTGCAACCAATCCGCCCTTAGTGTGTCCGATTACTTGTTCTCTTGGTTTTGATTTAACTGATTTCTGAACTGTCAAGATGTAAATCAGATGAAGATTACCCATAACCTTTTACCATACTTAAAAAATAACTCTGGAGCGTGGATCAATTCCACCATGCTAACAACAAATTCCAAATTTGTCAAAATGTAAAAGGTATCATTCCAGAGACTAGATGTTATGCGAAGCATACCGATCTACAGAAGAGAGGGAAAAATGGTGAAAACCCAGGAAAAAAAAACAAAACAAAACAAAAGGAAAAAAAATAGAAAATAAAGCGGTCCCTGAGGATGACTGATAGACTATTCACAAGGACAAGGTACCCTAAACGGAGCACCGGGAAAGATATTTGCAAGCGAGAATTTTATAGAATACAACCCTGGGAAAACTTATCGCATAACTTACTCAAAATAGTGCTTGAAAAACTATCCATTGACAAGCAATGGGACAGCTTCTCTGGTCATGGTGTTGAGGCGATAAGTGTTTGCCCCGCAGATCTCATATATCAAATATGGTCCAAGCTAGAGCCGCTGAAGTTTAGTGTGTTTTCCCTTCTTTTCCCAGGCTTTGTCCCACAAGAGGACCAAGTCCAAAATCTGAAAGGCCTTGTATTGGGCTCTTCTGTCAAACCATAATTTTACTACTGCTTGGTGATGTGCAAAATATTCAAGGGTTGTGTCTCTTTTTTCTTCCATCTGCACCAAATTTAGGAGCCGAACCTCCACGATATTGTCCCAATTGTCAAATTCCTGCATGAACTACAAAACTGGGATCTGCAAGTTAATGGGGAATACTGGATTCTAGCCATAAACTAGATGGAATGGGGATGTCCCCATGGCTGCCTTAATTTAGATACGATCTACCTAGAGAGCGAATCTTAGCTTTTGATGCCAGTCTCGGGGGTTCTGTTCTAACAAATGTTTGATCACTTCAAGTAAATTTTTGTTGGTTGATTCAACAACACCGTTCCCCTGGGGGTAATAGTTGCTAGAAAACTTCAGAGTGATCTTCCTGTCATAGGTCCATTTGAGTAATTGTCACACTGGACCATTGTCACACACTATAGCAAAGGGCATTCTGAATCTTGTGACAATGTTTTCTTCCAGGAATTTTATAACTACATCTGCCATGTTGTTTTTACAAGGGATTGCTTCAGACCACCGGGTGCAGTAATCGATAGCAGTCAGAATGTACTGGTGGTTGGCAGATGAGTTTGGGTTTGTTATTTTTATGATCGATTGCAAATGTAATGGCATTGTCATATTGTCTATGTTTTCCAAATGCATCGATCTCTTTGTACTTATACAAGACAATGATAAGAAGAGACATGTCTTTTAAAGAGACGTGTCTATTCATTAATCTTTATTAATTATATATATATATATATTAATATATAAATAATATCAATTATATGTATATATCACAATATGATAATAATCCACTTATATAAATTATATGGATATATATATATATAGTAATTATAATACATATTATTATTATTACATATATATCGATGTGTACTTGATAATTCAATAACAATGATT
>MU224229.1:2952321-2977406 GCA_018584345.1 Thuja plicata | reverse complement strand
AGAGTTCTTTTATAGACTCTGAGATGATCAGAATAGAAACTTTCCTGTTTTGAAATAAAACAAATAGAAAAGCCAATTAAAACAGAAAGCTTTATTAAAAAGAATTCAATAAATTGTTTTCTTCCTGCTTTAACTGTTTTATCTCTTTGATTTAATATTGTTTTATTTGAATTTAATTTTTTTATTTTTCTTTAAAGCACAATTAATTCAAAGTTTCCATTTCTGAATAGAAATAAGATTTTTGAGAGAATATTCAATTAATTAAATAAATATGACCTCATAATTGCTTTTTCTCAATTATCTGAATAATTAAATTCAATTATTGAAATGAGGATATTTATTTAACAATTAAATATTATTTAATTCCTTTTTCATGTATCTCAGCTAAAGAGGGTGAATTTAATTTAATTAAAGTGCTAGGACTTTATTAATTAAATTAATTTGATCATAAGGTTTATTTAGCCAAGTAGATATTTAGGAATTAAATATGATGTATGATTAATACAGATTTAGGATTTTCTGTATTTGACACTCAGGTCGAGTAGAGTCGGTGAAAACTTAGAATTGCCTAGTACAATAGGATTTTGATGATTTAGAAGAATAACAAATGCAACAAAATTGGTTAGGGTTGCAAGATGCCAATTTTGGGGTGTTACAGGTTGTAAACCTTCGCCAAAGTGTCTCGGTCACTAGGGGTGGTAGTTCTCGAGAGTAGCAACAAAATGGTCCATCACATTCAGGTAAGTCTGGATGGTTACATAAGTGGATGGGATGAAGGGACCCGTGCACTGCTTCAAGGCGCGTTGGAACTGATGGTTGAATGTTGTGAGGGGTTCATTCAGTTCCTTCCCAATGGAGATGAACTGGCTATGGGACCATGATAGATCCACATGCATGTGGAAGGCTGCTAAGAAGGCATCCTCCATCTCCTGCCAGCTATTGATTGAGTTGGTGGGCAGGTTGAGGTACCAGTTTAGCTCATTCTGTCCCAAGGACAGAGGGAACATCTGGGTCGCAACATCTTCATGTTGGATCCAGTGTTAGTTCATGGCATCTTTGTATGTCTGTAGATTCTCTTCTACTGTTTTTCAGCCCAGATGCTCATATCAGGGATAGATCTTCTCTGGGTGTGAAGGAAGATCATGAGTAGCACCAGGAAACTGTCCCATTAAGGACCTGGTGTTTCCAAAGTATGCAACCATCGGGGGTGTTGGGTTCTAAACAGATCAAGAGTTATTTCCTGGGATAGTCTAGGAGATTTGGGTGTTCTGGGATGTGCTAGATCCCCAGACAATGGTAGCTGGCTTGGATTTTGGGGTTTTTTTCTTTCGAGTGGGAGGCTCAAGTTCAACAAAACTTCTGGGATTGGGGGCTGATCTAAGGATTCTTTTAAATCTCGCGGGTGAAAATGACCCAATCCCACTGAAGATCTGATTCCTAAAACTATGGCTTGGGGAACCTCAGGCGGTGTGAAGTCTAAATCCTCAGAAGGGGATGAGCTCATGCCCTCCTTATAGCACCAGTTTCTATTGATGGGACTTTGTGACCAGGTCTACCAACATATGTAAGTTGTCACCGGGTATCGAGGTACCAACCAAATTTTCCTGTAAAGGTTATCTGAAGAAATGAGATTCTCTGGGCCTTCAAGCACCTGAGAGTCGAGTCTCAATAGTGCGGGGGCTCAGTTGGGAGTGTGACTATTTTGTTGGGGGGGATAGCTGGTTATCTCAGCTCATCTACTCTGGGGATTTAGGTAAGTGATGTTTCCTGCAAGCATTTGCTAGTTACCAAATAACTTCAAAAGATACGTCAGGGTTAGAAGTATTCCATCTACTTAAAGTTTATGCCAAACATTCAAAACATCAACCATACTCTAACATGCTACACTAAATACTAAATAAACATAGAACCAACAGTTCATACTTATCCAATAGCGAGGGAAAAGAAGGTCGTTAATCTACTTAAAACATTAGAGCAAGGGACATAAGGAACATACAACACAAAAAGAACATCAATCCAGAGATCAGAATGCTAACAACATCATTGAGAGAATCCTCCCTTCTTCATTAACATGTTTCTAGCTAGCACTGGTTCATATAATAATGGAGGCTCCAAGGGAGCATCTAACTACTAAGAGCTTCTAACAACTAAGGAGAATTAAGCTCGGCAACTAAGAACTGGAAAACTGAAAGTGCTATAGCTATGGACTGCAAAATCATTCATTTCGCCGACCCTCAGAATGAGGTCAGACTTATTATTTATACACAAGCTTGCCCTAAAATTAACCTAACTTACTTTACACTTAAACAATATAATACAACTTCTGGTGGCCAGTACTACCTGCACCACGTTATAAAGACCTCGAGACGAAAAAGGTATGACATGTCAGAAGAATAAGGCAAGAAAGGAAGAGTGGAAGAATCGGCCTTGAGAAGAGAACTGGAGGGAGAAAAGAATAAATATGATCCCTCCAGAATCGAGGCTACATGCCTCATCAATGGAAAGAGGCTCGCTATCTCCGATGCGCTAGGTGTTATGTTGGAGCGGCGCCTTGGGAAGACCACTTGTCAGAAACCTCTTGTTGCGCCGACGTGCCTTGCTAGAGTTACCTACCCTCTGACACCCTTATTAACTACTTTGAAAGTGACTAGTCAACCTTGGGATATGGGACACAATTTACTTTAAAGAATTCAAGAATATTGGATTCAAATTTCTGGGATCCGAAAGATTGCGCCCCCAAAGAATAAAGAATACAACATATGCATGGTCAATGGAATTCTCCAGACCCCGAAGAACCTTATCGTTCCTTACTATTTTTGAATTTTAACACTTGGCTTACACCTTCTTCATCTATGTTCCTAATGTTATCCCATCGACTGTGAACAACCTCCAAATTTTCCTCAACTTCTTCGGCCCCATTCCGGAACTCATATACCATCTTCACAACATTGTGTGCCCAGATCATTATCTTGGATAATCTTGATAACCTGCCCTGGTCAAAATCTCTGGCAATTGCATACAGGGACTACATTCATTCATCAAATTTGCTAAGGACATAGTCCTTCGGGGTGCACATCTCGGTGGTGAAGGGATCGACTTGCGATACTCTGACCATGAATGCCTGAAATAGGCCCAAGGGATATTGGGCCATGGTCACCTTTTCTTTTAGGGCCTTAACCAGTTCCTTGCATACCTAAATTTTGAGGCCAAGTCTAGAGTACTAGGCCTGGAGGGAATCATATGATTCTTCTCCCAAAATTCCTCCCTCTATGGTAGCTTCTTCTCCGACGTTGTGAATTTCTTCCAACCCAGCCTTCCACTTTTCATATTTCTCTAAGTTTGCTCCCATACAAGAGTGGATCCATTTGCTTGGCTGATGAGAATATTGACTTGGTAAAGATCTGGGAGGGACACCACTAGAAGTTGTCTAATGGTGGCTATCTGCTCAGCGACCCACACATCCATAGCCTGGGTTTCTTCTTCATGGCCTGGAGAGAATCCACGTCACCCTGTGCGAGCGACAATTTAGAGGAAGAGGTTTTCGGGTGGATCTCAGCCAAAGGCTGTGTAAGTTCTACCAGAAGTGCAAGGAGGTTGGTATTGGTCTCCCTTTCCTCCTTTAACTTCTAGCCCCATTTGACGTACAGGGCCTCTACTAATTTGGTGGCCTCTCTCAGCAGGTCCAGTTCACCCTGCTTATCCATTCTCCCCAGTGCCACTTCTGTGATGTTGTAATCTTTGGGCCTTACAACCGCTACATCTGCATCTAGAGGAGGTGTTGCAATAGTCACAACTATGTTTCCTATTGGACCAGTCTGGAGGGCGTGAACTGTCTGTGCTTTCTTAGGCTTCTGAGCCTCTGTATTTTAGGCCATCATTTCAGCCAAGGAGAGTGGAACACCTGATGCGACCACTGAGGCCTTTCTTTTTCTTGATTCTACCATCCATCAAGGTAGCTAGGATGGATTTTCAGTTTAGACCTGGGCACCCAGACTACCTTCAGAATTGGGTGGCGCATTCCCAAAATGTACAGTATCACCAGGCTCTTTTCCTTTATCCTATTCCTGTTCATGCTCCTGCTCCCCAGAGGCCTCCATATTTTTTTTCGTGCTGGCGTCCTCCTTTGTGATATTCAGAACTTCTCCTCTAACATCCTTGTCAACTATATATTCGGGGACTTCCCTGTCCCTCCCAGCATTAGCTAATCTGACATTTACATTTTTTGAGACTTCCCAGTCATTCTACTGTTGTTGTCCTTCAGCTTCATCGACCTCATTTGCTGGAACATTTCCCTCCATTGGAACATCTTCGGGAGGTGGGTGAGGTATCTAGCCAAAGTTTAACAATGCGGCCACCATTACTACCTCACCAAATGTGCTCCGGGGCACTTAATCACCCAGAGTAACCGAAGGCATCTAGAGAATGATGAATGGGGGTACGCTTGATCCTGTAGGTCTGGTTTCCCCAACCATCGACTGCTCACCTATGGGTTGCCTTGGTGTATCTTTGGTCCTTTGGACCAGTGTCCTCTCCTACTTGGGGTCCTTTTGTGTTTCATCCCAGACCTTCTACTCTGATGCAACTTCTTCTTCTTTTGGGACTTCCTTTTCTGCGGGGATCTCTCCTTTATCTTGAGCGGCGATCTCTTCAACCGCGTGATCAATATCCTCATGCAAATTCATGAGTTCATCCACCCAAACACATCATCAAAATCATCATCTGGGCGAGGGCTATTAGGAATCTCCTCAAGTTTGGGGGAATCTAAACTGATGTCAACTAGAGGCACATTTGGCATACCGAGGCTAGCAGTCATGCTTGGGGTGGGGGTCACCTTTTTCTTCTTCTTTCTCAGCAGTGGGACTCCGGTCTCCAAAATACTAGCAAAATCTGCCTTAGCGAAAGCATATATGCTCATCATCACAACCAATGATGGGGATCCTTCCAGGTGAGCAGATGTCATTGGAGTTACAAGGAGACCAAAGAATATCTGTGTGCTTGTCTGTTGGCTGGCCAACCTTGCCGACTCCATTTGTTGTTGTAGTTGTACCACTAAAGGGTTTGGGCCCTGGGGAGGTACTTTAGCCGGGGTACCCTCTTTTTCTTTCCCCTTACTTGTGCTAGGTCCGGCGGTGGCAGAAGATGGAGCGGTCTTTTGGACAATCGATCCCTTTCAGGTGCTTTTGGGACATACCTAAGAAAAATACTTATGACTCACCTCTAAAATTGGGTGGCATACTCCCTCAATTATCAATTCTTCTAGGGTGGCCCAATCCACCGGAGGGAGATCCAACTTGTTTAATCCTTGTCCTTTGTATGCTAGGTCCTCTAGCAACCTATCTGAAATACCCTTCGGAAAATTCTGAAGGTCAAGTGCCTTTATGAGTCCCTTGGACATCGACAAATGTCGATAGGCCCAGAGATCAAAACTATCCTGACAATCTACCCAAAAGTCTTCAATATCTTCTTCATGCAGCGGGGACGCTTGGGGAAGTGCCAAGGCAATCTTTCCTAGAGGATCATAATTCTTCTTGGCATGGTGGAATTCCACCAGTCCTAGGCTCTTCAATTCACTATATGCCTCCCTTGCTATGGTGAGGCTGCACGTATAATTCCCACACAAAAATAGGAATGGGACGTTGATGAACTTCTTCAATGTGAAGAAGGTGTGCAGGTCCATCATCTGTCAGAAGAACTCCAAGAGTATGATTCTGTCCCTGCAATACTAGGGAAGAAGATAGGGCTTCCCGGAGAAGCCGGTCACTCGAATGTAGGTGTGGTGTTAGAACTAAATAAAATAGTGGTCGTAAGTACTAACCAAGTTCATCATCTCCTATGATAATCAGTACCCAGAGTCCTGGGTAAGTGTTAGGATATTCTGGTAAATGAAAGCATCATTTACCCAACAGAAATTTAGGAAACTAAGTTCCCATTGTACTTGGGGATAATGATCCCATGGTGTTAATTGGCCCAGCCTGTTCCCAAGTTCACCTACTGTTCCCAAACCAAGAAAAGTTGGTCTTTGTTGGGCTAGTTCCCATAGCACATAGGAGGTCATATAGAACTTAGAACTCTAGAAAACACCCTTCAGCTGCGTTTCCACATGGTTTGCTATAGTGGCCACCCAGTTGAAGGTCTGGCTGCGAGTGGTGATGCAGTAAAGAAAGTAGTACATTTATGCCTAGAAATCTCAGGCATGGAGCAATCTGAAGATCCTACATAAGAATATAATGCCTGCCTGGATGGGCTCTTTGAAATCCCCACAGGGAATTTCCAACTTCATCCTTTTATGGTCCCTCTTCAGGGACTTCAACCATTGGCTATTGAGATATTATCCAGAGATAAGGGTAGCTTCCTCAAACTCCTTCAATGATTTGGATCGGTTGATGATGGTGGACCCCTTGAACTACAAAATCCCCAGCCCTAAGGCAAAATTTGCTGCATCCATGGTGACAATTGTTGCTGGATAATGTAAGGGACAAGGATCGAAAAGCAGAACTGTTTGAGTAGGTGCATTGTACAATATTTCCAGTTGTATTAATTTCGGTGATTTTACCAAACAAGGAAAGCTCACAGCCTTTATAATGATGGAGGTGGCCAAATGAGTAGCCATACTATCTCCTCCGACCTTCAACCTGTAGATGGATTGGATTAAACCTTGCATTTCAGCCCAATGTCCAGGCTCTATGTCTGTTATTTATTGGACTTTGGAATCCACCTTGGATCCTATGAGAATGCCCTCTTTTGGGCACTTGAAGGTTAGTGGTACGTTTGCTAGCATCTTTTCAGCCTTGGTCTTTGTGGCCGCCCGAGTGGAGGTTGTAGGTAGCTCCGGGCTATCAGGAGGAGTGATCGCCTCAGACATTTTGATTACATAATCAACAACCTACAAGACTGGAGAACCATCAATATCTAATACAATAATAATAATTTATCAAAGTTTGGGGGAATCATCACCGTGTCGCACTTGTCCAAAAAGTAGTTAGCATGTATCAAAATCTCAAAGTACTCAAGAAAAACATGATCTAGATTCTGATACACACCCGGGGACTCCAGGGCATTGAAATAAGTGACAGGGATGGAAAGAGAACTTTGGGGGGGAGCCTCGGCACCCAGGGTCCAAAGAATTCCATTGACCATGCATATGTTGTATTCTTTATTCTTCAGGGGCGCAAGCTTCCAAATCCCAGAATTCCAGATCCAGTATTCTTGAATTCTTTAAAGTGACTCATGTCCTGGATCCCAAGGCCGACCAGTCACTTTCAAAGTAGTTAATAAGGGTGTTAGAGGGTAGGTAACTCTATCAAGGCATGTCGGCTCGAAAAGAGGGTTATGACAGGTGGTCTTCCCAAGGCGCTACTCCAACATAACACCTAGCGCATCTGAGACAGGAAGCAGCTTTTCCATTGATGAGGCATGTAGCCTCGATCCCCAGGGGATCAGATTTCTTCTTTTCTCCCTCCAACTCTCTTCTCGAGGCTAATTCTTCCACTCTTCCTTTCTTGTCTTATTCTTTTGACATGTCAGACCTTTTCAGTCTCGAGGTGTTTGTAACATGGTGCAAGTAGTACCGACCAATTGAAATTGTATTATATTGTTTAAGTGTAAAGTAAGTTAGGTTAATTTTAGGGCAAGCTTGTGTATAAATAATAAGTCCAACCTCATTCCAAGGGTCAGTGAAATTGATGATTTTGCAGTCCATAGCTATAGCACTTTCAATTTTTCAGTTCTTAGTTGTAGAGCTCAATGCTCCTTAGTTGTTAGAAGCTCTCAGTAGTTAGACACTCCCTTGGAGCTGCCATTATTGTATGCACCAGTGCTGGCTGGAAACATGTTAATGAAGAAGGAAAGATTCTCTCAATGATGTTGTTAGCATTTTGATCTCTGGATTAACATTCTTTTTGTGTTGTATGTTCCTTATGTCCCTTGCTCTAATGTTTTAAGCAGATTAATGACCTTTTCCCTCGCTATTAGATAAGTATGAATTGTTGGTTCTAGGTTTATTTAGTATTTAGTGTAGCATGTTAGAGCATGGTTGATGTTTTTAATGTTTGGAATAAACTATAAGTAGATGGAATACTTGTAACCCTGACGTATCTTTTGAAGTTATTTGGTAACTAGTGAATGCTTGCAGGAAACCTCACTTACCTAAATCCCCAGATTAGACCAGCTGAGATAACCAACTATCCCCCTGAAAAAAATAGTCACACTCCCAATTGAGCCCTCGCACTATCAAGACCCGACTCTCAGGTGCTTGAAGGTCTGGAGAATCTCATTTCTTTGGATAACCTTTACAAGCAAAGTTGGCCGGTACCCCAGTACCCAGTGGCAACTTACATCTGTTGGCGGACCCGGTCACAAAGTCCCGTCAATAGAAACCTCGATGTGATTTCCTGATATCAATTTTGATCCATTTTTTTTAATTACCAATGATTTCAAATGATTATCATGATTATGATCCTATGCCCCCTAAGGAAATGAATTGAAATAAATTTCATCAATTTTTTTTATGATTTTTGGATTTTAAATGATTTTTTGATATTTTAATGAAAATCCTCACTTCGATTTATTTCCAGATAAAGAATGACTTGCACAAATGCCCCAGTTAATATGTTGCATTAAAAAGGAGCTCATTTTTAATTAAATGATGTGGCAAAAATACCCCACCAAAAAGGTACAAGTGGGTCTCATTTTTACATCTTGTTTTTGCAAATTCCTATTTGAGCTCTAATTTTCTTCTTTGTTGGAAGCTATGGTGATATCGATCTGAGAGCATCAATTCAAATGAGGGAGGTTTTTTCAGCATCTGAGAGCATATGGACCTCTATTATATTCCAAATCTCTCTTTTGTCCTTTCAAAATTGATGTTTATAGCGTAAAATTGGATGTAGGGGCTGGTTTTTAGTGTTTTTGGTCTCTTTTTGGCATTTTGACGCCTATGCAAGCCATTGTAGTGCCTGTACAAGATGCTAGAATGCTTTCATGATGATTTTTAGTGCTTTTGATAGGGTTTAGGGAAGTTTTTGAGAGCCTATACCTCCTTTTTTAATATTGTTCTTGACTGCTCGGTGGTTTTACAGATTGGCCTATGTTGCTCGGTAGTCTTTCTCACCGAGTTGGTTTTGGATGTTGGATCTTGTGATTGGCATGTGCATTTAATTTCTGTAGCATAATTAATGTTGGGGTCTCTCATTAGGATAGGTGTGGACCTAAATTTGGGTCATTGTTGTTTCCTATGTTGGATCTTTAGGATCTTTTAGGGCTGACCTTTTCGGTAGCCTTTTGTATAAAAGTAGTGTTATGTTCTTAGCTTAAAGGGGGAGGATTTCTAGGGCAGCAGTTAGATAGTTGATTTGGATCGAGGGTTTGTGACCTCTCATGTATGAGGACTGGTCTACATAAGACTTTTGATGTATTTGGTCGTAATTGGGAAGGCCTTACAACTCAACATGTGCGAAGTTTGATGAAATAATATAAATTTTGTATTCCTTCTCTCCCTCTCTGTGTTTTAAAGCTTCCATGTTGTGTTCTACAAGCTGGTTTGGTAGTTGGGAGTGCCTTTGGCCCTAGTTACTATTCCTCCTTGCGTTATATATATATATATATAAATAATAGCCATAGAATAAGGAGAAATGGATAATGTTTATAAAATAACAACGTCCTTGTTTTCCCTTAAACACTAATGGGTTTTATTTTCTAAGTTTGATTGTACATTTAAATCAGTTTTGAAGAATTTCTCAAGAATACCTAATTTAATTTCTAAGAATAACTCATTTTTCCAAAAATAAAAAATCTGGATTATCTAATCTATTTTCTACTATTCTGAATCCACGGATCTAGTCTTACGCTATCCTAGAACATACATAACGAGTTTTGGATCTATCCTATCAACCAAAACTAGATTTTAAGTAAAAATACAATTTTCCTAATAAAAGATTTATATTAAAATATAGACACACAATTTCAGATCTAGGATCCTACCTCAAATTCTTGACAAATCTGAAACCACTGATCCAATAGAAAATAATCAACCTTTCCAAAATGCTCCTCAGCTTGCGAAAACTCCTCAAAATCCAGAGCTCAAATCCCTGAAACTTGTATTCTTAAAAATGAACCAAAATATTCCTAAAATAGAAAAAAGAACTTATTCTAGTGTTTCTAAACTCACCCCCGGGTTCAAAAGTAACTCAAGTTGACTTTTGAGTCAAAATATTTGATTTATTAAAATTCTATCATTATCCTCCCAAAAAAATCAACTTTACTTCTAATTTTGTATTTAAATGTTTATTACACCCTTTTTAATAAAAGTTAGGAATTCCAATTAAATATTTTCAATAACAAATGTATTTAATTACTTTTCATTAATTAAATATCCCCTGCTTTAATATTTTTATAATTAAAAAGATTTAAATAAATCTACCAATTAATAATCATAATAAAACCATCTTCTATTCTAACATGAATATCACCCCATACAAACCTGAAAACCCGACTAAGTCAAATAAGAAAAACTCAAACATAAGGAAAGGTTCTTGAATTCACGTCACCTTGACAGATTTGAAGGTAACAACACAGAATCTTGTCCATTATTTCAAGAAAATAAATGGTTTAAGTTGGGGTTTTTGGACCTCTTCGTTATCTCCCCCCTTTTACCATTGAGACATTGCGATAGGGTACACTCACTCCTGCCAATTCAGGGAAGACGATGCCTGGTACATGCAATCCTACCGTCACAAAAATGAACATGTGAATACATACAATATGTAACAATTAATGGTTGAGAATAGTAGATCATGTGGGTCTCACACACAAGTTACTATGACCCTGCCTCATACCATAAAAATCACATTATACAAAAAGTAAAAGCATACATATGATCCATGTGCATAAATATAGTGTCACTATTGTCAGTAATCCATAATCATAAATGACATAATAACATGAGGTAAATATCATAAAACTAATCATAAGTATAATTGTAACCACATAAAATCATGCAAAATCCACGGTTCTTACTAACTGAAATCCAACAAAATCTTGTACAATATCAATTGGAAATAGAACTAGAGAAGTGGATGCACATTTGTAAGTGGCCAAAAAGAGTTTAAAAAAATAAAACAAGAGCTACTAAGGGTGGGAAATACACAACAACAAAGTTAAATTCATCTTCTTCATTATCCTCATATTCCTCATCGGTAACACAATCTTCAGCAACAAAACAAGTCTGTTAGAATAGTCCCAAAGGATAACTGAGAGGGGGGGGGAGTGAATCAATTATCAGCTAATTTAAATTCTTTTCTTTTATTAACTCCAGAATACAATAAAGTAAATGCACATTCAGATAACACAATAGACAACACCACAGTTTGGTTACGGGGAAGCCAAATGGTAAAAACCCTGATGGGAATTAGCACCCATAATGAACTATACTTGTTTATTATAATCCCTGTTAGAAGATCTTGCAACCCTATTAGGAGTTGTTATTTACAATGCAATAAGTATAGTGACCTGGTTAAGGGTCTGACCCTGTTAGAAGTCTTTTATAAATAACCCTATTAAGGGTGAGAACTCACTGTCCAAAAGCTCACTGCTTCAATGGCGAAGGCTACAACCTTCTGTAGAATAGATATGCACTATATCCGATGATGAACTTTAGAGTAGACCTATTGTCTTGATCAGTTCCAATGTATTGTAATCTTCCACTGCTTCTTCACACAAATCCTTGATGAATGAAACACAACTGATATTCTACTCTATACTTTTTCTATCACTTGTCTTCTCATTCACACTTAGCGTTCACAAATGAACTACTATAAGTATCTTCCTCAAAGTATGAGATCATGGGACCTGTTAGAAAACTCTTCATAACATCCTTGTTGGCTAAACTAATTACACAAGCATAATTACAACCGCACAATATAAACTGAATAGACGCAACGCTTCACAAAGTCAGCTTCACCAAATTAACTCTAACATTGCAATCTTGTTGAAACACATTTGGCGCCTTTAGATAACTATCTTCAACTCATAACTAATCTTGAATACAAACACGCATATCCTAAAGATAAGTGTAACTCAAGAACCAATGCAAATACATCAGCTCTGTACAGATAAACTCTAGAAACTGTAACTGTCACTAACAAAATTATACAACACAACTGAAACATCAAATATGATTCTGCGTGTATGAATATAGCATCAACAACATGTCTACAACATGAATATAACCACGTAGAGGTTAATATCATCATTCTGATAAGAACATATAGAACACTACTGTATATTATATGTTGTCATCAATGACAAACATACAATCAACTAGCTGCCAAAAGTAAATATCCAACAATCTCCCCCTTTGACATTGATGGCAACATATGATATTAAAAACATCTCCAGTACATGGTGTTCCTCTTTCTTTTTACAATCTTCTCAATATCCTCATCAAAGATTCCTCTACACTGCTGTAGCTCTTCTGTCTATGTTTTTAAGTTAAATGATTATATACTCCCCCAGAGTATATGCTCCCCCTTACTACATACTCCCCCTTTGACATCAATGTAAAAGGGTGCCATAAACAATTGGGCATAGGTACTACTCCAGAAATAGAGTAGTCAACCATTCATCAGTAACCATGGACTAATGTACTTGCTGCTTTATCTAATCAGACTTAGGAAAGGGCATTAATCCCAACTTCTCCCTGAGATACTCAAAAGTATCTTTTGATAAAGGCTTTGTGAAAATATCAGCCAACTGTTCTTTAGTGCTTACATAGTCCAATTTTACTTCATTATCTGCAACTTTTTCTCTAAGAAAATGATATTTGATCTCAATGTATTTTGTCTTTGTGTGCATCACAGGGTTCTTGGACATGTTGATAGTACTTGTGTTATCACAGTGAATGACAATAGGATAACCAACCTAAATACCAAAATCTTTAACCATCTGCTTGATCCAAACCATTGTTGAACAATTCAATGC
Source organism: Thuja plicata (assembly GCA_018584345.1). NCBI lineage: Eukaryota > Viridiplantae > Streptophyta > Pinopsida > Cupressales > Cupressaceae > Thuja > Thuja plicata. The sequence goes on along the minus strand of MU224229.1, from coordinate 2,964,431 downwards.
TGCTGCAATATATTTAGCTTCTGCTATTGACTGAGAGATACAATTTTTCTTCTTGCTTACCCAAGAAACCAACCTATCTCCAAGAAATACTACTCCTCCAGAAGGAGTCTTCCTGTCATCAATACAACCTGCCCAATCTGCATCTATATACACATGAAGTTGTACATTCTCTAATTTAGGGTACCATAAACCATAGTCTATAGTTCCCTTTAGATATTTGAATATTCTCTTGATTGCCACTAGGTGATTCTACTTAGGTTCAGCTGCAAATATACCAATAATGCCAACTGCATTAGATATGTCTGGTCTAGATTGAGTAAGATATATAAGTTTTCCAATCATAGACTTTTACAATGTCTTGTCAACTTTTGTGGAATCATCTTCTTTAGAAAGCTTGCTTCATGTTATCATAGGAGTGCATACTAGATTACAGTCTTCCATCTTGAAAGTTTTCAATATTTCCTTCACATATTTGGCCTAGTTTATGAATATTCCTTTATTTGTCTGCTTTACATTCAATCCCAAAAAATATTTTATAGGACCAATCATGTTAATTTCAAACTCATTCTTCATTTCTTTTGCAAATTTTGCACTAAGCTTGTCATTACCTCCAAAGATAATTTCATCAACAAATATGGCAACAAGTAATAATCCATCAGTTGTCTCTCTTATGAATGAGTTACAATTTGCAGCTCCTTTCTTGAATCCAATCTTGGTAAGATAACCATCTAGTCTCTCATACCAAGCTCTTGGGGCCTGTTTAAGTCCATGGAGTGCTTTCTTCAATTTGCATACCATGTCTGGTTTATCTGATAGATTAAATCCTTCAGGATGTTCTATGTAGACTTGTTCCTTCAAGTTACCATTTAGAAAAGCTGATTTGACATCCATTTGATATACTATAAAATCTTTGAATGTTGCATAAGCCAAAAATAACTTAATGGCTTCTAATCTGCTCATAGGAGAAAATGTGTCAGTGTAATCTATTCCTTCCCTCTGTGCATATCCTTTACACATTAGTCTTGCTTTGTTTCTGACCACTGTACCATCTTTTTTCATCTTATTCCTGAATACCCACTTTGTTCCAATCACATTTTTACCACTAGGTCTAGGAACCAATTCCCATGTACCATTTTTTATTATTTGATCTAATTCTTCTTCCATTTCTTTCTACCAATCAAAATCCTTGCATGCATCTTCAACACTTAAAGGTTCAATCTATGAAAGTAAACATACCTCTTCATCCATTGTTAAACTTTTTGCTTTAGATCTAGTCAGAACACTGCTACTCTGATCTCTAATGATATCATCTTTTGAATGATATCTAGGTGTGAATTTTGAAACTTTTGGTGTGACATCCTCATCTATAATCTGTGATACTTCTTTTCTTGATTCAGGTTCATTACATGATACATCAATGCAATCAAACATTTCTTTAGTAACAATGTCTTTACTGCTAGGCATGGGTTCATCCTTAATCATAGGTTCATATTCATAGTACCTCTCTTGAACCATGAACTTCTCATCAATCTTTGCATGAGTACTTTCAATTATCTTCTTTAATCTTAAATTGAAACATCTGTATGCTTTTCTTTTAGTAGAATAACCAAGGAAATTACCTTCATCACTTCTAGCATCAAACTTACCAACACCATCATCTCTCTTGATGTAGCACTTGCTACCAAAGATTCTGAAGTATTTTACTGTAGGTACATTACCAAACCAAAGTTCATAAGGTGTCTTATATGTGTCTGGTCTTAGTTGTGTTCTATTGATAGTATAGACTATTGTATTGATTGCATCTCTCCAATAGGTGTGCACAATTTTTCCTTCAATCATCATAGTTCGCGCTGTATCAAGTATGATCTTGTTCCTTCTTTCTGCAATCCCATTCTACTGAGGGGTTATGGGTGCACTCAACTATCTTTTGATTCCATGTTCTTCACAGTAGTCATAAAACTGGTCAGAGGTGAATTCTCCTCCTCTATCCGATCTCAGACACTTTAGTTTTAATCCAGATTCATTTTCAACTTTAGCTTTGAATATTTTGAATTTCTCAAAGGCTTCAAACTTCTCTTTTAAGAACGTAACCCATATCATCCTTGAAATATCATCAACAAACAAAATGAAATACCTTTCTCTATAGTATGATCTAGTTTGAGTAGGACCACATAAATCTGTATGCACTCAGTCTAACTTGTTCTTAGCTAAGTTTTGCTTGCTCCTGAAAGAGCTCCTTACATGCTTTCCCATAACACATTCCATGCACATTGTGTCAACTGGTCTTGCAATACTTGGAAGGTCTCTAACTGCCTTGACATTGCTTATCTTTACTATATTGTCAAAATTGATATGATAGAGTCTCTTGTGCCATAACCAACTGTCATCCACTTTTGCAAAAAAACAACTTACATCTGAATTGAGCTGAAAAACATTACCTTTTGTTTTGAGCCAGATGCAATCATGTCACCTTCTTTTTTGTTAATAATGCATTTGTTGTCTTTGAATTCCAAATGATAACCTTTGTCAAGTAGTTTTCCAATGCTTAGTAAGTTGTGATGTAATCCATCAACATACAAAACATCATCTGTCTGGTTCTTTCCATCCAAGGTGATAGATCCTCTGCCTATGATAGGTTTAGGAGTGTTATCTCCAAATCTAACCATACCACCTTTGTACTTATCCAGATGAACAAATTTTTCTTTATCACCTTTCATGTGGTGAGAGAATCCACTGTCAATGATCCAATCAGTTCTAATGTCTGCTTTGGAAATTAGGGCTAACTCCTGTGCTTCCTTTTCATCTTCAGTGTCCATTTCCTGAATCAATTTTTCCATGTCTTTAATGGGAACAAATCCAATTTCATCCTCTCCCAAATCTTCATCTGTTACACCTTCTTCAGCATGGTAGCATTCTTTTCTATATTTAGGTTTGTAATCAGATCTAAACTTCTTGACTCTTGTGGGACACTTGGATGTAAAGCGACCAATCTTGTTGCATGAAAAACATTTGAATGGAAGTTGTCCTTCATACTTTCCTTTGCCTTTCTTTTCTCTTTTAGCAATCATGGCAATAATTTCTTCTATCTCTTCATCAACTTCTTCTTTCTCATTAGAAGTGTGTAAATCTTTCTTACCATGTATTGATGCTTTGAAGGCTGTTTCACTTTTTGGTTTAGTCTTCAATCTTGATATCTCAAATGCAGAGATTTTACTAATCAAAGTCTCTCTCTTGAAATCTTTTGAAAATTGCATGGTTTCATCTAGAATATTTATCTTTCTCTCATAGTCTGCTGTCAATGTAGTCATCAGTGTGTCCATTATGTCTTCTTCTAAAATTTCTCCACCATTGTTTCTGATTCTAGATACTGCTTCATTTATCCTCTGATTGTAGGCTTTGATGTTCTCTTCAGGTAACATCTCAAGATTGTTGTATTTCTTTTTCCATGTCTTCCTACGTGCATTCTTTGCTCGGATATCTCCTTCAAACATTTTTTCTAAATACTTCCATATTGTGTATGCCTTGTCTACTTTCTTGATCTCAGAGAATTCACTGTTAGATAGTGCACTTACAAGGGCTTCTTTGGCAACTGCATTAGCTGTGAATGTATCATTTTGTTTACTGGTAGCATCATCTCTTACAAGGTCTTTTAGAGACAGAATAAAAACTTCTTGTGTGGCTACCTCAAAGATGTCAAAACCAACACACTATAGATGTGTTATCATTTTGTTCTTCCAATCCAGATAATTCTCTCCATCGAACTTAGGACTCTCTTTTCTAAAGTATGCCATCTGATCTACCTTAAGCTGTTAGGCTTTCTCTTCAAGGCACTTGGCCCTGATACCAATTGTTAGAATAGTCCCAAAGGATAACTGAGAGGGGGGTGAATCAGTTATCAGCTAATTTAAATTCTTTTCTTTTATTAACTCTAGAATACAATAAAGTAAATGCACATTTAGATAACACAATAGACAACACCACATTTTGGTTACAGGGAAACCAAACGGTAAAAACCCCGGTGGGAATTAGCACCCACAATGAACTATACTTGTTTATTATAATCCATGTTAGAAGATCTTGCAACCTTGTTAGGAGTTGTTCTTTACAATGCAATAAGTATAGTGACCTGGTTAAGGGTTTGACCCTGTTAGGATTCTTTTACGAATAATCCTGTTAAGGGTGAGGACTCACTGTCCAAAAGCTCACTGCTTCAATGGTGAAGGCTACAACCTTCTGTAGAACAGATATGCACTATATCTGATGATGAACTATAGAGTAGACCTGCTATCTTGATCAGTTCCAATGTATTTTAATCTTCCACTACTTCTTCACATAGATCCTTGATGAATGAAACACAACTGATATTCTGCTCTATACTTTTTCTGTCACTTGTCTTCTCATTCATACTTAGTGTTCACAAATGAACTACTATAAGTATCTTCCTCAAAGTATGAGATCATGGGACCTATTAGACAACTCTTCATAACATCCTTGTCATCTAAACTACTCACGCAAGAATAATTACAACCATGTAATATAAACTAAATAGACGTGACACTTCACAAAGTCAGCTTCACCAAATTAACTCTAACATTGCAATCTTGTTGAAACATGTTTGGCGCCTTTAGATAACTATCTTCAACTCATAACTAATATTGAATACAAACATGCATATCCTGAATATAAGCATAACTCAAGAACCAATGCAAATACGTCAGCTATGTATAGATGAACTCCAGAAACTGTAACTGTCACTAACAGAATTATACAACATAATTAAAACATCAAATCTGATTCTACGTGTATGAACAGAGCATCAGCAAAATTTCTACAACATGAATATAACTGCACAGGGGTTAATATCATCATTCTGATAAGTACATACAGAACACTGTTGTATATTATATGTTGTCATCAATGACAGACATACAATCAACTAGCTGCCAGAAGTAAATCTCCAACAAAGCCTTCATGTTCCTATCCTTGAATCTCTTAAATTTTTCCTTCTTATCACCATCAGGATATCTGGAAGAAAAATGTCCAATCTTGTTACATGAGAAGCATTTAAGAGGTAGCTTTCCCTTGTACTTACTGGTTCCTCAAGGTAACCTCCTAGCAAGCAATGCTTCCAACTCTTCTTGTTTTCTTTCCTCAGACATGATAGAATCATAATCACTAGAGTAACTAGACATAGCAGAAGATTCATAACTAGGTTCCTTACCTTTCCTTTTAGGTGAAAGAGACATAGATGCCCTAAATGCAACTTCAACCCTTAGAATACTATTATCATAATTGCTAGGCTCAAAAGCACTCAACTTTTCAATCAATGCATCAAGAGTGACATAACCAGTTCCTAAGATCTTAACATAAATCTTAATATCATAAAGAGGTAACAAGGTTCTCAGTACTTTACTTACTGTATCATCATCTTTAATGGTTCCACCTGCACTTTTGATAGCAACAACCACTTCTTTGATTCTCTGACCATACTTCTCAATGTTTTCACCCTCAACCATCCTCATGTCATCAAGCTTACCTTTTAGGTTGTTAACATTATCTTTCTGTACATGAGCATCACCACAAAATACTAACCTCAATTTCTGTAACATATCATAGGCAGTCTCCAACTATTGAATATCAACAAACTCTACATCTGATAATGTACTTGCAATGGCTTCCATACCTGTAGTCTTCTCTTGTTGTTCATTTAGCTTAGCTGCATTAAGAGTTCTAGGTGGTGTAACGTATCTATGAACAACATGATTCCAATATTTATTTCCCATAACTTTTAGATAAAGCTTCATTCTACCACTCCGCACTGAGAATTTCTCCCTTGTGAATTTAGGACCTTCCTTATTCATCATTCTTGGATCTTGACCTCAAGCTATTAAGCTTCACCAGAAATAGGACCAAAGCTTTGATACCAATTGTTATTCCTAAGGGTCCAAGATAATTGAGAGGGGGGGTTGAATCAGTTATCTAAGCTATCTGCAAATTTTCTCTTCTTTAACTCAAAAACAACATTCACAAGTTCACTGATAGATATGCAAATGAAACTTAATTAATAAACACAACCAACACAAAGCATGCAACACATAACACAAATATTTTCACTTGGAAACCTAGATGAGTGAAAACCATGATGGGAATGAAGACCCACAGATAAAGTACTCTTCTGAAGTATGTCCTGTTAGGAGCTTCACCCTATTAAGAGTTTACAAAGACACTGTTAGGTGCCACCCAGTTATGGAATTTTTCTCTATCCCCGCTAGGAGATTTACTCTTTTATGAGTAACTCTATTAGGATATTTCAAACTCAAGTTAATGAGCCACTATGTTAAGATATTTACAAATAAGATCTATTAGGATATACCCAGTTAAGGGATTTACAATAGGAAACTTGTTAAGGTCTTTTAATCTGTAAAATAGAAACTCCTTTTCTTGATCATATCCTTTGTAACACATTTATTCTCTCATCATATTACTCTGGAATAATTTGTCTTGATTGCACCTTCACATCCACGATCTACACACATAAATCTTTGATTTGATGATATAAATATCACTGCTCAAGCCCTAAGGTGACCACCACCCTAAATCTCACCTAACACATTTTAAATCACCTTAAAATCTTTGCACTCAAAGAGATCATTCCAAAACACACATTCCAATATAGCAAACTTCTCTACCAAATAGGTCGGCAACATGATAGACTCAAAAAATTAATTTTATCAAGAATAATCAAACACATTTTGACCAACTTGACCTTCATCTTGATAAAATGTCTACCTCAATAAATGTAAAGCTAACACATCACCATAAATAAATTGGGACACATTATCATGATATCTATACACATGATTCATCACAACTTGATCACCAATCGCCAAATGAAGATCTACCATCGGTAGCTCAAGAACATCATCACCTTTCACTGAAACAACTTATAAAAATTCAAAACATGCTTACCGATCATCCAAATCATTTTTGGTAAAAAATATGAACTCAACACTATATAAACAACACAATCCTATGATTGCACCACCTAACTCATCATAGATTTGATAAACCGATCAAATCACTCATTACTAGTCACAAATTATTTTAGCAGTTGCCCTGTCATACTTCAATCAAACATAACTTACATCAATAATATATTCAACAATTATGATCATACAATTAGTATTCAGAGACATTCCCAAGTCTCCCATATGGATCACAAGTATTGAAACCACTTGAAACACAATGTTCATCATTCTCACATATATGACAACATACTAAGAACACTAGGTCAATACTTGACATCAATGACAACACGATAATTGATCATCACAAAAACAAATATGTATCATCACATCATCAATTATGCCAATAGTACTTGTGACACTTATTGTTGTTGTGATACTTGTTGCTTATATAGTAGTGCATAATGTTGATGTTGCGCCACATGTTGTTTTTGTTGTTGTTGTTGTGATGCATATTTTTGATGATGATGTTGTGGAACATATTGATGATGTTTTTATTGTTGTTGAACATATTATTATTGTGAATATTGGTGAACTTGTTGTACTTTTGGTGGGTATTGAACATGGTGTATGACAGGACTAGATCCTTGACCCACCTGATATTGTTGTCCTTGCAACATTTGTTGTTTTTCCATGTGTTCTTGTTGGTATCCCAGTGGTGAAATTATATCTCCAAGATATGGAGCCTTCTACTTTGGTGGTTTTGATTTCTTCCCTTGAGACATCATGTTAACTTGCACTTGTTGGACTTGATATACCACTTTAGGTAGGATCGATGCAATATCAACAATGCTCTTCTTTTCTGGTTCAAGTGGCGCACTTGTCATAATTTTAGTCATCACACAAGATGCATCTATCATTTGTACCATAGATACCCTTGGCATGCTTTCACTTGGTCCTTTAGATAATGTAGCAATTGAATTATTCTCTTGCATTATTGAATATGTTAACAATAAAGGACTACTTTGTTGTTTTTCTTCCAAAGAGGGTATATGTGGCATTCCCAAAGAAAATGTAAATGTATCCTTTGGTACTTCTTGTTGATTTGTTTGCATATGTTGCTTGAAATCAAGCCTAAATGTCCTTTGAGGTTTGGTTAGAGAAGGATCATTAATATCCACTATTCCTTGAGGAAGTAATGGTGTTGTATTAAATAGGGGATTATTTAGTGATACAAAGGTTTCCTTGCAAGGAATTTCAATAGTTGTTTCCTATCATGGTCTCATTTGTATTACCTTTGCAGTTGGTTCATCCAAAATTTGTTCCCCTTTTTCTTTGTCCAAGAGAAGCAAAGGTTGGTTTTCTTCCAAAGTGGATTGTGTTTGATTTTGATATTCCAATAACAATTGAGGATTAGATTTATTTAAAATATTTAGATATGATTTTGGATCTTTATTCATGATGTATTCCAATATCTTTTGAATTGTCTTATCTTTAACAACTTCACCAATTTTTTCTTGAGGTAAATCCTTAAGTGAAATGTGAGTTCCTTGTGAGTCTTTAGAATCCAAGCAAGTACTTCACGAGTCATTGGAATCTTGTTCAACTTGCGATGGTAGATTAGGTTGATCATGACAAAACACTAGTTCCATGTTCAAGATAGGTCCTCGTTGCAAAAAATTTTGATGGGGTTGATCGAATTCAAAGGTGGGATGGTGTTCCTCTTGAGGTGTTGGTGGAACATTAGCATGTCCTAGTTGCATGAGTACAAAAATTGGTTTGAAGTTTGGAGGATTCACCCATTGAATCATGTCATAACTTGGTGAAGTGTTTGAGGGGTATCCCATGTTACATAGATCATCAGAATATGTTCACGTGGTAGTAGGAACTTGTGAAAATGTGACATGTCTTCAGTCATGGAAGGTTTGGGCTATCTAGCCCGGAGATTGCATATTGGTTAGATCACTTGGCTGGGTTTGGAATATTACACCTTGTCTTGGATCTAATGGTGGTTGTGATTCGCCTTGTGATGTGAACATAGGTTGATAATTATATTGTTTCATTCTAGATGGTTAAGACCTTGTGAAAAATGGCATGATGTCTATATGCAAGTACAATATTTTATTTGACCTTTTAAGAGAGTTTAGAATGAGAATGCAACCTAAGGTATGCAAATGATTTATGGGAATGAAATATTTTGAACTTTGTATTATTATGCAAAGCAATCTAAGGCTTATGTAACTATGTTTTGGGGATTTTTGACTTTGGAAAATCTTTAGAAAAATACAAACCTAAGAATATAACCTTAGGAAATTGAATAGGGACCTTGAATTAAAAGGGATCACAAGGGATAAGGATAATTTGATAAAAAAGGACTAATTAAAATCTTCCATGACAAAGATGCAATTTTACCAACTGACATAAGGAAAAATAGGATAAAGGGACAAAGGGACCAAGTTAAGATCCTGCTTTCAATATCATAAGGAAAGACTTTAGGATTTGGATTTTTGTAGGATTTTGCAAAGTTTTAAAATATTCTAAGTGCAAAATTAGGACTCATGCAAAGGGATTAATGAAAAGAGGATTTGAAATTGAAAATGCAAAGGGACTAATGCAATGCATGCAAAGGTCACAAAGGGACTATAATATGCATATGCAAAATGAGGACTATTATGCTTGTCGTAAGGCTCCAAGATGAATGTTTTGAGATTCCACATGTTCGCAAATATTTGAGACAAGGTGCTTGTGACAAATTGATTTCTTAGGAATGATCTTGAAATATTATTATGTGTTCTTACGAGTGTTTTAAAATCTTCTTTAAAGTTGAAACACTCATGCAAGACACATAAGGCAGAATGGTTGTTGTAAAAAGTAAAACAAGCACACCACAACCTAGGCTAGCTAGGACTATATCCACTGAATTCCCACTTGAACAAGTTCAGTCGTACATACTTAGAGCAGACAACCTATAATCTTGGAGGCACAATCTCCTCATTATAGTGCACTCACTTCTCAGGCACACCAAGCTTCTAATCCCAAGGGTCATCACCTACCAAGGGACCGTTGTCTCTACTAAGAGCCGCGAAAGTGTGGGATGTCTTTGGGGTTTCCCCATACACTAGTGAATAGAAGGGTTTTATTGGGCCACTATGATAAAGGTGTTTATTCAAGGCATTTGTTCTGAAGATAACTTGTGAATCATACAAGGCAACATGGTGGCGCAAGTGCTATTGAGACCTATAGTCCCATGAATACTAGACATAAGTGATCTTAGGCCTTTGAAATTTTCATTTCAAGAAGGGATTTGATTTAGTGGGTTGGAATAGGTTGGATTTTCCTTGTTCCCACTTGGGTAATTCCCTCTCATCGGCTATGCTAAAGCACTCAAGAGGCAGGCCCTCTAAAAGACTAAATGGAATTCCCTTCACCCAAGATCCGTGAAGGAGAGGGGAGAGTACATGTCCATTCAACCTTGGGATTACAATATAAAATCACTTCAAACATATAAGTAAATTTGTTATTTTTAAGCATCAAATTGAAGTGTTTGCTACTACTAAAAAGAAAACATGAAAGTTTAGGAAGACACACATGGTCTTCATCAAGCATCTTACATCCAACACAATAGTGGTTTATAATTCATTCTTCATCCCACGGTTGCCAAAATGCTTCAACAGATCATCGGTAACACATAAATCATGGATATCAAGTGCATAAACAGAATTAGGAATGCAAAAACTCATAAGAAATGTTGATGTTTATAGCTTCGATCAAATAAAATGATCTTAATATTATGAGAAAAGAAATAAATAATATATTAATATATGTATGATAATAATGAACATTTCTACTATATATTATTATATATATTTAACATTATCTTATTATAATATCAAATTAAATAAACATCATTGAGAATACAATATGATAATATTATTCTACATTATATATGCATATTAATATATACAATAATAATGATATTATTATATATATATATCAATATATATATATATATACAACGTATATTATAATTGATAAAATAATATTTCATACTATGTCGATTAGCATCGGTCAAATTCACATTGTTTTTGTTTTTTTTTTTATCGGTAAAAGGCTGTAGCCAAAATTTTATTAATAAATTTAAAAATTACATAGTCTCCATTCACTGCGGGAACTGGTAGGAAAGAATGGAGAAGAAAACCTCCAGTCTAGCCTGGGACCGAAGTCCAAATCAATATATTTACATTTAATTATGAAGGAATTCCTTCATTTACAGAGAAATGGATCTATCAGTTTTTGTTTTATAAACAGATCTGCGAACATTCTATTACAGTTTATATCCTTCGTTATCCACATGGTTTATTAACGTCTTTTCTTTGATCAATCCCTCTTGATATAATGTATCTCTGTATATTCTGATCATACCATTTATGGCCCTTGGCCTAGTCTTTACCAATCCATATTTTACGTTATCCTTATAGGCTGCTGCTTTGTCCATCTTTTTCCATATTTGTTCCTGCATATAACATCTATAAACAAACTGCTGACATATCTCATATGTTAGCCTTTAAAAATTTATTTTCCCCTTTTTTAAAACTTCTCTATTTCTTTAAGGTGTAGGATTAGTCCATATACATAATTTCTTTCTAAACATAGGATATGTAAGAAAGAAATTAAGAATTTAAACATGTCTAATCTCTATCTTGGAACACGAAGCATTACTATCCTATAATTTTCCAAAAGAAATGTTAAGAAGTTAAATGCATCCCATCTGTATCTTATCTATGCATTTATTATTTAAAATAAATTCTATGTTTTTTTTTTAATAACTTATATAGCAAAATAGACACATACCAATACTTTATCTACCCCAACTTATGTCCTTATACCATGGATAACATACTGTCTTCCATTTTTATACTCTTAATTCTCTAAGGTGTAGAATTAGTCCATAAGTTCATACTACATGTTGCCTTCAATTACTCCCCATATTCATAATTTCAAAAGCATATCTTTACCTTAATTACATTCCTCAAAACTACAGACATTATTGTTAACTACTCATAAATCTACATTCTTTCATGTGTATTTCTGAATATACCCACCTGTGTGTGTGTGTCTCTCTCTCTCTCTCTCTCTCTCTCTCTC
>MU224229.1:2940903-2952272 GCA_018584345.1 Thuja plicata | reverse complement strand
TATATATATATATATATATATATAGACACACACACACACACACACACACATATATATACAATATATATAGGAACATATATATAATATATATAGGAACACACACACACAGATATATGTGTGTGTGTGTGTATGTATATAAGAATATATATATGTGTATATTCTTTATTGTAGAATTTTAATCCATGTTTCATATTTTTCTAATTTTAGGATTTTACTCAACATATACATACTCTAATTGATTTCACTTCTAGCATATCCCTGGATATTCATAAGCCGCTCTCTGAATCCCTAAGTGCTTCTATAGATTTTATCTCTACAAAGTCCTACTCTATGATTTGTAAGAAAGAAATTAAGAATTTAAAAATTTCTAATCTCTATCTTGGAACACGAAGCAATACTAATCTATACTTTATCGAAAAAGATATTAATACTTCACATGCATCCCATCTATATCTTATCTATGCATTTGTAATTTGAAATTTACTCTATTTTTTACATCCTTGACAATTCATTCCAGTAGGGAAGAGTACTCATATATCCACATAGCTAAGGATCAATACTATATCTAGCGAAATTCATGCCCTTATAACATGGATAACATATTATCTACCTGTATATACATATTTCCATATACATAATCTCTCATTGTGCATGCCTACTACTATGCATATATATTTTCCTGTATGCGTATACCTTTGTTAGTTAAAGTCATCCCTCGGTCTGTACTCCTAACCTATACTATAAAAGCTATAATGAATACTTACACAACTGAGACATAGGTTTCTTAGTAATTTCTAAGATGAAGTCCAACCATACTGGTATGTTTAGACTTCAAGATTAGAGATTACAATGATTCCTCTGTCTGAGGCTTCCTATATTTCTACTACCTTATTTTAATTCCTTGTAAACCAATCTCTACTTATAGTCTACAAACAATATGATTTCAGTTCTTCAATGCCAAGTGTTATATTCCCACCTCCATTTGTCCTATCTATATTCTCTACGGTTACTGAGCAAGGAATAAAATTCTATATTGTCATATTTGTTTCTTCCTTTGTTTCAAATCTACATAAATCTTAAGCACATATAGTCCAAAGGTTCTCTTGTATTTTTTAGACCTGCTTGATCCTTATTGGTTATTTGTGTAAAGTTCTATTATATATATTTTTTTTTTCTTCCCTCTCCCTATTTTTATCAATTGTAACATTTATCATCAATATCCCTACAAAAATACATCCCTTCTTGAATGAGTTTATGTTTGTCTACGAGTAAAAATAGTATCAATATATTCAACATATTTCAAAATATATATGAATATATCAGTGAATGTATGAATGTTTACATTTGAAAATACATACATACATATATATATATCTATATATATATATATATATATATATATATATGAATTTATATATATGTATATATTTGAACTTATGTTTATATATATATATATCTAAACTTGTGTATATACATGAATTCATATATATATATATATATATATATAGATATATACACACACACACATGTGTGTGTGTACATTATTTCTGACTGAATATATGTTGTCCACACTTCTGGTTATCCAATAAAGAAAATTCCAGCATATAATGTTCATATTGAAATTATAACATAATAGTTCACAGTATCCTTATCTTTTGTACATCTATTTAGTATATGAGTCTTCAACCTATACTATCTATACCTTTGGTGTTATACTTTAAAAGGAGCTTAACTAAGAGTATTACCAGTCCTATATCTTTCTATCTGCTTCTAAAAAACCTTTTTTACTATTTTTGATGCTTCATTCCCCTCGTTTGATGACCAGTATTTCGTCATCTGTTTCCTCCTCATGCCCATTTCCAGCTTTGGCACTCAGAATTTTGCTTAGCCATCCTTTTTTAATAAATATTGGAGGGTTGCTCTGCAATTGCTCCATGTCAAGTTGCTCAACTGATGGTGGGATACTAAATCCTTTTGCCTCAAAATAATGTAGAAGCTACTTGGGCTCTATTACAATCCTAAAATGTTTCCACACTACTAGAAAGTGGAGATTTATTTTGATCCCTTCCCAGTTGTTATCAAAGATGTTCACATCCTTAAACATCAAGCATGGTCTGCGTCTTACCCTACCATCATGTTCCACACTCCCTATGGATACTTTCATATAATCCTCAGGATATGGAACCATTTGTCTGAAATTAATACTGCTTACCACTGACTCCAAACCCCCCAGGATTTTACTAATGAAGATCTTTCTGTTCAATTCTATGGTTTTTGCCTTCGTATACCTTGTTCTTAAAAACATGATATGAAAACCCCAACAATGTCTCTATTAGTGTGCATTGTAAAACTATAATCATAATTTGCATCACCTATTACCCGTTCTATAGCTCTTCTAGCCAAGTCATCCATGGGATTGAGTATTTTGTTCCATCGCTCTGGCATTATTTTACCCAGAAAATCCATGTCTTGGGATTGTTTGATGTGGAATTTTCACACATTGGTATACATCTCTATAAAATACCTACGATTAGTCTATATCTTGAGAGATAAATTAACATAAGTAATGTAATATCATACCTCTTACCTTTGAGCTCCTGATTATGTCGGTACTAATGGAGGTTTCCTTATTCCCTTTATAACCTTAGTGTGATTTCAGCAAGAATTATGCCAAATTTAATTCTCCCATTATTCACTAGCTCCATTACCTCTATTTATTGCTTAATAATTACTATTTAGTTGTCATAATAATTGCTATCTCTGCTTAGGAATGTGATATTAGTTTAATTTTGTTATTTAATGATTCTTCCACCTATTGTTCTGCATGACTAACTCTTTGTGTGCTCTTCATATGCATTAATCATAGTTTTCAAAGGTGTCATGATTACTACCTAAATCATTATTCCTTTGTCCTCATTATTGCTTTTTATCACTTACTATTTTGCTTCGCTTATTCTAAATATCCATGCTTGTATTTGTGTTGCTTACAACTATCATTCATAATGAGAAAATAAAAAGCATTTATAACTTCCCGCCTATATTAAAACATATCTATATATGAATATGTAGTAATGTCTCACATTAACACATACATATATCCTATATATTCATTAAATCATAAATGATTATTTATTTTCCAATTATAAATGCAATTCTTTTTAATTTTTGGAATGACAGTATAATAGATTTAGTCAGAAAAATTTATTATTTACTCTTCTTCATACATTTCATCACAATGAATACACAATCCCACTTCATCCTCTATTACAAATTTATCAAACCACTCGAGTTCTCTGGTGATTCTAATATGCATGAAGGTAAACAAAAAACCTAGATTCCTTCTTATGGCTGGTAGCTCTGCAATATACCTATTTTTGTCCTCAACCATCATTATGGGGAAAGATGGAATGTTGTTATCAGTTCCCCTATACTACTGATAATCTCTTGGTCTAGGGATTGTTAAATCATCTCTAATGGTTGCAATTACCTTACCAAGTTCAACCAGATATTTCCTTTTAAAAAATTTCCTACACAACCTCCCAATATCCTGAATATTAGAATCTACATGTAGAGATGAGGCAATAAACATTGCTAGGATGTCTGAGTTTACCCTGTAACTATTATCATTTTCAATGTCTTCACTCCCTAGAATAATATATACAACTCTAACAGTTATATCATAGGTAACAAGCATCATCTTTTTTATTCTTTTAAGAGTTATCTTCCCATTGAAGGCCAACTGTGATTTAGTGCATCTCAATTTTATTGTTGTAGCCATTAGTCTTCTTACTTGCTAGCCTTATCTCATATTGATACCTAGCTTCCTTATATAACCATTCTAAATATTATCCCTCGTTATTGCTAATATCGAAATGAAACGGTTGGTCTTCTACATTCCTGTCGATTCCTATCCATTGTTTTAATTATATTCTTTTATGTCTTATTCAGATTATTCCTAATCCTTACTACAAGACAAAACAAACCCTTACTTCTCCATTGCCTTAATACTTATCTATTTTGTTTGTATCAGTGATTTATCTATTCGTATCCCTAAGTATTTTCTACCATGTTAGATCTATATTCCTCTATTCTTTATCTCTCTTATATTTTATACCTATACTTCTTGGTTTGTTCCCACTTTAATTTCTTCATTCCTACCCTCTGCCCCTTTGTTAGCTAAAAGATTGACTGTTTGGTTACCCTCTCTATAAGTATGATTAATAGTATATTGTTTGAATAATGCTAATATGTTTAAAGCCCTCTTAATCAACCCATTAAGTTTCCAATTTTGTGTACTACCCACTCTGATGGCATTAATAATCAATGATGAGTCTCCTTCTATCTCTATTTTATCTAGATTCAAACTCATGCACATCAATAATCCTTCTATCAAGGCACTACCTTCAGCCTCATTGTTGGTCATCAATTCTATGAACACTAATTTGGAGGCAATCAATTTCCCAGACTCGTCATGAATGCAACATCCCACTCCTTCTCTACCTGGGTTTCCTTTAGAGGCCCCATCAAAGTTTAATTTGAACCATCCATCTGTGGGTGGTCTCCATGTGCAGTTGCACCTCAAATCTTCCTTATCCACATTATTTTGGCCTATAAAGGGAGGAAGCTTTAATCCATACCATAATTTATGGATTTTCTCATCATAGTGTGAAAAAACCTCTCTCCTACCTATCATATTGTGATTTTTCACTACCTCTACTATACTTGCTTCAATTTTATTTAACAATTGATCTATGTCTATTTTTTTATATTTAAATATCCTTCTATTCCTCTCCTTCCATAATTCCCATATCATTATGGAAGGTTCTACATTCCATATCTTCCCATACAAGCCAGAGTGCATTCTTCTCAGCCACGATGTGAGGATATCCACCAGCTTGTTAGGGATGCAGGTTTCCACCTTAAATTTTTGGCCAACCATGTCCAACACTTGTATGAGTAATCACAATTGGTAAAGAGATGATCTATAGACTCACACTCTTTCTCACAGAAAACACACCTCTATGGTCCATTATACCCTATTTTTTGAAACCATTCTGCTATCAAAATCACGTGTTGAACTGAAGCCCAAGTAAACATTCAAGCCTTGGGAAAGCACTATTTTCTCCAACATAAGTCAATAGGTAGGGTTGTCTGGGTTTTTTCTACTTTATCCAAAGAGTTATAACCACATTTTGTGCTATATTCCCCATTTTTGGATTTAGCCCATATTATCCTATTCGAATCCTTAGATGGGTTTAATTTCCTATTCTTAATAGCTTGTTCAACTTTATTCTTAAAAGTTTCAGATGTTCCAAGGTCATTGAAGGATTTCCACTTCCAACCCAAGGCTGGGTTATTATCATCTATCTCTATATAATCCTTCACATATACACCCCTCTCATGTTTAACCAACTCAATTTCTGGATCATTATTAAGAGTAGTACTAAGAGGTGGACATGCATTCCATGAATCCTCCCAAAATAAGGCCCTACTACCATTCCCAATATCCCAAGTAATATTTTATGTAATAACATTCCGTCATTCCAGTATGAAATTCCAGATCCTTGATCCTCTGGGAGGAGAGTAATACCTGAAAATACTCAAAGGGTCCCTTCCATCTAAGTATTTGAATCTAAGGATTTTAGCCCACTTGGCCTCTGGATCTCTACACATTTTCCAAAATAGTTTAGCACCTAAAGTCATGTTTTTTTGTTTGATATTCTTTACATTCAACCCTCCTTCCTCCAGTGGTTTACATATCTTATCCCGTGTAATTAAAGCTAATCTCTTTTGTCATTAGATCCTTGCCAGAATTTTTTTTAAATTTTTTTATTGATTTACTTTTCTATTCCTCTCAGCAAACTTAGACACATCATTTGATATAAAGGAATAGCTGAGAGAACATATTTGATCATAGTAGTTTTCCAAGCGCTTGTTAACCATTTCCCTTTCCATGTTTCATCTTTTTTATCAATATTCTCTAACACCTTACTCCATAAGTTTGTTGATCTGTTACCCTTATCGAGGGGAAGCCCCAAGTATTTGCATGGAAATCCTCCTATTTTATATTCTAGAAGCCTACATATTCTCTGTTGGTAATCTCTAGAAGTGTTTAAAAAATAGATTTCAGAAAACTCTCTTTATTTATTTGTTGTCCAAAGGCAGTTGTATACAAATTTAGTATATTCCTAATTGCTTTAGCTTCCATAACATTAACCTTACCAAAGAGGAGGTTATCATCAACAAATTTTTGATGAGTGCATGCCTCCACTTCCTCATTTACCTTGATACCACATACCAAGTTCTCATTCTTTGCTTTGTTTAGTGTTCTTCCTAGGGCTTTTGTCATAATGACGAAGAGAAAGGGGGATAGGGGATCACCTTGTCGGATACCCTGTATAATATTAAAAAAAATAGTAGGGTTACCATTCACCATAATAGAAATTTTTTTGCCCTGAAATGCATTCAAATATTAAGTTAATCCATTTCCTAGAAAAACCAAAGGATTCTATACATTTGCACAAAAATCTCCAATCTACCTTATCATAGGCTTTTATGATATCAAGTTTTATAAGAATGCTGGGATTATGGCTATGTTGAATGATATGTATGACTTCTTGAGCTATAATCACCCCATCTAGGATGGACCTACCAGGAATAAATCTTGATTGTTCTTCCGAAATGAGCATAGGCAGGAACATTTTAAGCCTATTTGCCAAAGTTTTCGTTAATAATTTATATAGTGTATTGCATAGAGATATGGGTCTGTAATCATCCAAGCTTCCCGGGATAAATTTTTTTGGTATTAATGCTATAAAGGTATTATTTATCTCTTGGAGTATCCTACTTGAGTTTCTCATACCCTCTAATGCCGAGACAACTTCATCCCCTATAAAGTTCCAACATCGTTGATAAAAAAAATTTGGAAACCCATCAGGCCTAGGGGATTTTCTCAGGATGAAGATGTTTCAATGCATTTTCCACTTCATCTTTGGTGAATTTAGCATTTAATATTTTTTTATGTTCCTTAGTAATAATACTGGGAATATTTTTTAGAATCTCAGTTTGGGCCATTATGTTCAAATCTTCCAAATTATTCAACATTCCTTCAAAGAAATTTACTGCTTCTTCTACAATGCTCTCTAGATTTTCAAGTGTGGAACCATCATCTTTTTTAATTCTTGTGATCTTGTTAAAGTTTCATTTTGATTTAGAGTTGTTATGAAAGAATTTGGTGTTTTTGTCTCCTTTGGTTAACCATACTTCTCTAGATCGTTGTTTCCGGTATGATTCCTCTTTTGTCAATATATCCTCATAACTACTTAACAAATTTTTTTCCTCATTATATGTTTCTATATTCATCCCATCTCTAAGGATAACCTCATTTAATTCTTTTATGTCTTTCTCTATTTCTTCCTTTTGTTCAAATATATTTCCAAAATGAGCTTTGTTCCATTCTATTAATCTATGTTTTAGATGTTTGAGTTTTGCATTTAAAATAAAGGTTTTAGATCCCTTAAAGATTTTTTCCTTCCACCATTCTTCTATTTTAATCATACACTCTTCATCTTTAAGCCACATTTTTTCAAATTTGAAAGGGTTCATTTTGGGTGTTGAATCTTCCTCTAGGTTTAATTTAATTGGGTAATGATCTGATCCTGAATGTGCAACAATATTAGATTTAAGATTTACCTTTAATTTTGTTAGGTCCCTAATATGAAGAAATATATCTAGTTTCTCAGTGATTAGTTCATATCTTATTCTCCTATTTGACCAAGTATATGTGCCATTATCTAAGGGAATATCCATTCCGTTGATCATTTGTATCCACTCTTTAAATTCTATCATTGTTTGTGTAATACTCTTTGAACCCCCCGATTTCTTTTTTATGTCTAAGATAGAGTTAAAGTCCCCTCCTAAAAAATATTCATATTTGGATAATTTTGAATGAAAGTTTCAATTTCCTTCCATACTATTCTTTTTTCATGAAGGAACTTTTGTCCATATATATTGATAATAATAAATTCTAAACTACTGCTAAAGTTCTTGATCTTAGCCGCCATCCATTGAGAGTTAGAGGCCAAGAAAGTTGGTGAGATAAACCTTGGATTCCATATAAAGGAAAGTCCTCTAGATGCACCTACTGAATCCACTCTTTTAACTTCCCATATTCCTAATTTTTGACTTAGATTACCGTACCCCTCTACTCCTACTTTAGATTCTTGTATTAAATAAAGATGTGCCTCTAGAGAAGTTAGGCTCCTCTTAAGAAGGCATTGTTTGTTAGGGGCATTTAAACCCCTAACATTCCATGAAATTATTTTCATAGCGCCTTGGGAAGATCCTTCCCCTTCCCTACATTCAGAATAGATGTGATTTTGACTTGTCCTAAAGCTGATCCATCCTTTTGTCAGAATTCTTTAAGGGATTCCCTCCCTCTTTTACTTGTCTATTTTGGATAATCTAGATTCTCCTTTTCGATAGAGGAGAGAGCTATGCCTAGTTTCCTATCCTTACTGTCCTCAACTTTATTACTCGTATTAGGCTCCATGTCAAGGTTTCCTTCACTCATTGATTCAATAACTCTTATAATGATCATATCCTCAGAATCATCATTAAGTCCTAAGAAATCATTAATTTCTCATATTTCACTCTCATCTAGATCTTCCTTAAATCTACTGTCTATATTAAGGATTCCCTGTTCTTCCTGATTACTTACTCCAGCATCATCCTCTGTCTGTTTAGAGATAAATTATAATGGCTTAGGTTTAAGATACCTATTTTGGTTACATTCACATTCTATTTCATATTTATCATTATTTAGGAGAGCATTCTTGCCTATTTCACTCTCGCTTGATGTTTTCACTTTCTCATCATTTTGGTATTGGAGAATATCTTCTACTATTATGTTTTTATCTAATTCCATTATTTTTTTAATCCATTTAATTTTTTGTCTGTTATTTTCCTCTATATCACTAGTTTCCTCTTCAGATGTATCTATCAAATCTTCATTGATAAGTATTGCATCCTTATAATGCATCATAACACATAAATCTAGCATACCTTGTTTCTTGGTCTGAGGTTTTTTTTTTATTATTATTGATCTTTTAATAGTTTTCCCACAATTCCAATTCTTCCTACTTATATATTTGATATCTATCGAGACATCTACATTTTTACATATTTCTGTCATGATTCCATTATTGTCTATTTTATTCTTGGACTATTTTTCTAACAAATTTTCTTCATGATTCACATTCATTTTATGTAATGTCTCACATACGACTTCATCTTGAGTCAAATGGTCCTTTGTTTTCTTGTCACAATATGATACATTATTAATTTCAAAACCACCACAATCCAGAAAGGTTACTCTAGGAGTGATATCCACAGATTGTGGAAATATGGGGTACATACATACTTCCCCTTCTTCAATGAGGACAAAATTTGGAGATGGGACAATATCAATATCCCTTTTTAAAAACTCCTTAAGGTCTGTAGTATAATTTATTACATTATTCTTTATATCACTATGAGGACTGAGCCAAATTTTATGGAAAATATTTCCATAGAAATTTTCTAGTCTAAACTGATATGTTATTTGGTTTGCTTCAAATTTGATGTTGCGAGGAAAGGCATCCCTAACATCCATTTGTATCAACATTTTAACATCTGATGAATTGAGAAGATTAAGTTCTAAACCTACCATTCTTCCTAGGCTTCCTCTAGTTTGTGAAATAATTTTACTATATATAAGTTCCATAGGCATATTCGGGATTTTTATCCATTTAGGTACTGAGATGCTATCGAACATGCTACATTTAAAATTTGGCTTCCATTCTATAAATTTAACTATGTGCCCTAAATAATATATATGTTCATCAAATAATAATCTATCTTTAATAGATACATCTTTGCATTCCAGAAAAAAAAATTATTATTTAGAGAAGTCATACTTACCTGTTCCTTGAGGGTTTCGTTGAACCATACTCTAATGTCGTTATCTTTCGGCCCATGACCATACTATTTCCTGTAAATCCCTAAAATTGCATAATGATTCCCCAAACCATTTGTGAAAATAATATTACCTTTGATGGTTAGGTCTTTCATATAGCTATTACGGTTAATTAATTTTGTGAATCTTCTATGCGGCGGAGAGTATACCCTATCAGAAAGATTCTTTTCCGTATTATGTGAAGAAAAATCCATTCCTCTAACTTGTTTTTTAGATTTTGATGTGTCTGTTGGATTTTGTCTATGTGGTGGAGTGTAGGTCTCTATTCTCCCTTTCTCTATGCTATTTCCTATCTGGAGATGCCTGAATCAATTATAGGTGGATATCTCAAAATTAATTTTTTGCAATTTTTTAGTTCGACTATAACTCCTATTTTATATTGCTTAAATCTCTGTGCATTTTGTTTATGATCAGGATGCCAATCATTCTCAGTTACTATATTTCTTTGTGGTGATGTCCTAAAGGAAATTCTAGGTGGAGTATGTTTTAGGGTTTGATTATTTAGATGAATGTCTCTGATATTAGGGTTTGGTGAATTCCTATTTTGGTAGGGTTTTGCTTGGATTGCAGACCTAGTTCTATCAAAGATATTAAAAAATTGGGTGTTTATATCATTTATTGTAGTAATATTCATGGAATGATTCACCTGATAGTCTTCCAATAAAGACATGTGTGGGTATTATCTTTGATTTTCCCACTGGGATCGTCCAGCCAAGGAGTCATTAGTCTTCTTGAGAAAGTTTGAGAACCCATGATTCCGCCGCATATCATTAGGTGAGATACCACTGAGCCATTTATGCATAGGTTTAAGGCATAATGACTGCTTTATTTTGCTATTGTGATTCTACTCTGCCATTTCGTATCTATATTTGGTCAAATTCACATTGTTATCGATTGACTAATACCGATTTACATCAGTCTTATTAATACCGATTTACATCGGTCTTATTAATACAGGTTGTCATCGGATGTGTTAAAGATGATTGACATCGGTGTGCTTGAATACAGATTGTTATCATTTGCAATTTATACAGTGGGGTTTATAAACTTATTGTATTTATAACCGATTAATGTCATCGGTTTTCAACGTGAGTTGTTGGGTTAATTTGTGATTAACTTACAGTAAAAGTATAACCGTTTAATGTAGTAAGGGACATGACATTATAGAGTCATGTCTCCTTAAGGAGACATGTCTCTATAATGGTATGTCTCATAAATATATATAGTCTTTAGTTGTTTGATATGAGAAAAGCGTATAGAACAAAAACAATGTGAGTCTCACTTATCCAATCTGAAGAATATTGCTATTAACATATATATATATATATATATATATATATATATATATAACCCA
>MU224229.1:2907793-2940822 GCA_018584345.1 Thuja plicata | reverse complement strand
TATATATATATAACTTGTGATTAAATATATTACATATATTGAGGTTATATAAGAAAAATTAAAAGCCATATATTCTGATCTAAATTCAACATGGTATCAGAGCCAGGTTACTTCTATAAAGCCTAACCGCTTGAAGAGTGATCCATTTGAATTGAAGAAAGTTTAAAGATCAGTGTTTAAATTATATATTTGTTGAAAATCTTATACCAACAAAATGGTGAATGGAATGAGACTTGAAGACAGACTTGAAGGTAGTTCAAATTTTGAACCTTGGAAACTTCGGATGATGCTAATACTAAGAAAAAATGAATTAAAATCAATTGTAGAAAATCCTCCTAAATCCAATGAGAATGACGAGGACAACAAATGGGAAAATGAAAATACCAGAGCAATGGAACTATTAGTTGATGGAGTAAAAGATCATCTACTACCTATTATCACAAAGCTAGACTTTGCATATGAAATGTTCAAATCTCTTAGAAACATGTATGAGATCAACAACACTAGCATAATTCTTACTCTTAAAAATCAACTCTCTAATATTAAAATGAATAAAGGAGAGACCATCACCTCATACTTTATGAGGATAATAGAAATAAGAAACCAACTCTCAATAATTGGTCACATATATGATAGTAGAGAGTTGACTATGGTAACTCTAAATGGACTTCCAATGTCATGGGAAAACTTCAGACAAGGAATAAGTGCTCGCTCCAAACTTCCAAAGTTTGATCGACTAAAAGCTGACTGCATTCAAGAAGAATGCAATCTAACATCGAGAGGAATCAAGATGGAACCTACGAATGAAGCTATTCAGATACTCAATGCTAAATTGAAAAGGAAAAAGGGCATAAACTCTAATGGTAAACAACCGTTCAAGAAATCTAGAGGCCTCTCTATAATACAATGTTATAGATGCGACAAATATGGTCACACTACATTTAATGTCCCGACAGGCTTAAAATTCAAGCTTCCCTTGCTGAAGCCAATAATTCAGATTTGCATTCAGAAAAACTTGTATTCTAAATAACTTTTGATATCTTGTGATTAAGAGGGAGTTCACTAATGAAGGTGGAACACTTCTAAGGTAAAATTGATATGATTGTAATAATTGATTATTATATTAATGAAAATATTTACGTTATTTTTGGGCCCTGTGTAAATCATGAGTAAGTGACGACTTCCAAATGATTATCACTTGTATTTGTTAAAGTTATTATAAGGTGACAATCTTACAATAACTTGATCCTCTATCATGATAGACATCTTATGATGGCTGAAACAGATCATGATAGATGATATGAATGTTCCTATGGTAAGTGCACATTACCTATGGACATTTTTTGAGTACTTGGTGGACATCATGTTGACTTGATGTTGGTAGGCCATTACTCTGAGCACTTGGTGAATATCATGCGACTTGATATTCTGCAGGCCAATGCTCCCTATATTATGATATGATACATTTGTAAACTTTTGAGTACTTGGTGGACATCATGTTGACTTGATGTTGGTAGGCCATTACTCTAAGCACTTGGTGAATATCATGCGACTTGATATTTTGCAGGCCAATGCTCCCGATATCATGGTATGATATCTTTGTAAACTTTTTAGTACTTGGTGGACATCACGTGACTTGATTTTGGTAGGCCATTACTTTGAGTATTTGGAGAATACCATGCGACTTGATATTCTGTGACATATACTCCCAATATCATGAGATGATATTTATAAATCTATGAATTATGGTGAATATCATGAGACTTGATATTCCTAGTCAGTCCATATCTCTAACATCATAGTAATGTGATATCAAAATTAAAACCTTAACAATTTATGAACTTATTGTGATATGCATTTTATCTTCCCTAGCTAAGAGGGAGTGTTGATGTTTATAGCTTTGATCAGATAAAATGATCTTAATATTATGAGAAATAAATAAATAATATATTAATATATGTATGATAATAATGAACATTTCTACTACATATTATTATATATATTTAACATTATCTTATTATAATATTAAATTAAATAAACATCATTGAGAATACAATACGATAATATTATTCTATATTATATATGCATATTAATATATATAATAATAATGATATTATTATATATATCAATATATATATATATACAATGTCTATTATAATTGATAAAATAATATTTCATACTATATCGATTAGCATTGGTCAAATTCACATTGTTATCAGTTGACTAATACCAATTTACATCGGTCTTATTAATACTGATTGTCATCAGATGTGTTACAGTCGATTGACATCGATGTGCTTGAATACCGATTGTTATCAGTTACAATTTATACAGTGGGGTTTATAGACTTATTGTATTTATAACCGATTAATGTCATCGGTTTTCAACGTGAGTTGTTGGGTTAATTTGTGATTAACTTATGGTAAAAGTATAACCGTTTAATGTAGTAAGGTACATGACATTATAGAGTCATGTCTCGTTGAGGAGACATGTCTCTATAATGGTATGTCTCATAAATATATATATAGTCTTTAGTTGTTTGATATGAGAAAAGTATATAGAACAAAAACAATGTGAGTCTCACTTATCCAATCTGAAGAATATATATATATATATATATATATATATATATATATATATATATATATAACTTGTGATTAAATATATTACATATATTGAGGTTATATAAGAAAAATTAAAAGCCATATATTCTGATCTAAAATCAACAATAAAGCTTCAAAATGACCTATTTTACCATCTGTACAGGAATATGAACCAATTGCACATAATAGAAGATGAAATACGCAATACAGAGGACCAACTATGTAGGAACAGTGACCAACTAAACATCAAACTAACCAAGTGCATAGAACACTTGACCAAGTGTGCAACTTATGATCAAAGACCCAAAATGGACTTAAAATTTGTACAATTGAAGACTTTTGACAAACTTGAACATATAGGACTAAGTGATCATGAAATTAGGGTTCATTTTATACCATATTAAAGTGATTTAAGTGAATTGAAACCAATTTGAAAACACCTAATTATCCTATATGTAGATTGGATTGACTTGAAAGCAACTTGAATTAAAACACTTGAAATTTGAAACCCTAACTAGGTGAGATTCATTTTAAGAGCACCAAACTAAATGTGAGTTTCTTTTTAGGTACCCAAATTAAAATGTGAGATTAATTTACCAAATTAGAGTTCATTTAGGCCTGTTAGGGTTCATTTTAGCCTTTGAACATAAATAAATGAAAAAAAAAATCATCAAAATGCAAATTTAAACCCTAAACACTAACATAGTAATCCTAAACACCAAGTGTGCAGTTATCATGACCAACTGTGCAACTCTGGGCCCCAAGTGTGCAAAACATAGAGCCAAGTAAGTATAAACATCAATCGACTATGCGAAAACCCTAACCAAGCATGCATAACTTTACCAGGACATGCAAACACATCAAAAACACCCAAAATTAGTTAGTTATCATGATTCATGTTGGGTTCACCAAATGTAAGACTAGAAAAAGGCTTGGTAAGCATATTAATAAAACCATAAAACCTCTAAAAATGTGCAAACCTATCTAGTTTAACATTAAAACCATTTTAAATGAGAGTTAAAAAATAATATGCAAAACAACACAAAAATTCCCTTCAAATGTAGCTCCAATGTTCTCCTTTATTCTCCATTGAAATGGATGAATGTTGCTCTTGATAATGAAAAAAAATGCACTTATGATTGAAATAAAAAATGATGATAATGAGAGTAATAGGAGTATGGCTAGTTGGATTGAGAAAATGAATCTAAATTTATAGGATGAGAGGGCCAAATTGCAGATTTGGCAACTTGAATGTGCAAATAGAAGATTGTCATAATTATGACAAACTGAATGCACAAAAGGGAATGCACAAATTGAGGGAATATTGAAGAATAAAGTGGAGGCAAATTAATAGGAAATTGGAAGCACAATCAAGGGGAAAATTAATAGGGAAAGATGGTGGCTAGAAAGTAGGAGATGAAGCACAATTAGGGGGAAGGATGTAAGAGTTCATTTATTTTAAATTTAAAAACTTATTGTTCCCTCCAAATTAGGAATTTAGAAAATCCCATATTTAAAAAAGGGGAGAAATTATTTAATTCAAAATTAATTAATTGTGAAAGACATAGGAAAAGGGGGAATAACTTGATTAAATGATTAGGACACAGGGATAAACTATGGGCTATTTATCCCAAGAGGACAAATTAATGGATCATTGACCGAAATGATGTCATTGATGCAATATTGAGTTAGTTTTGATGGTCTTGATGAAGATTAGGAATAATTTTGATGGTTCCAAAATTATTTAATAAATAACGAGGCATCGACGAAATTGACTATGCTCTCAAAATAGTGATTGATGATGAAATAGCATCGATGAACTTTGACAATGTTATTCAAGGAACTAGATGATGATGAGGCATTAATGAAATTTGACAATCTGCTCGAATGATGATGAGGATAAGGTATTGATTAAATTTGACAATACCTTGGATGGATAATGATGAGGCATAGATGAACTTTGACAATATTGGAGGGTTGGTAAGGATGAGGAGACATTGACGAACTTTGACAATGCTCCCAAATTGATGATGATCTGAAATAGCATCGATGAAATTTGACAATTCTATTGAAATGAATTGGATCAGATTGATGATGAAAATGAGGCACTGATGAACTTTGAAAATACTCTTTAATTTATTTCTTTGAAATTGGTTGAAAATGTTGATTTGAAACAACATTGATGAACTTTAACAATGCCATTAATTGGACTGATGAGGCATCGATGAACATTGACAATGCTTTGGAATGATCTAATTCATAAGACATGGATTTATTTGATGATGAGGTATTGATGATCTTTGACAATACCATATAATTTATTTTAAATATATTAATCAAGGTTTTAAATGATCTTGAAATGATGAGGCATTGATGAACTTTGACAATGCCCTAGAATGATCTGAAAAGGATTGAATGAGTTCAAAATGATCTTGAAATTATTAGGAAGGGATTAGGATTGGCTCAAAATTATTTGGGAAGATTTGGTATGATTTACAGATGTTTAGGATCGACTAGGATATATTTAGGAAAAAATAGGATCGATTAGGATTGAATAGGAAAATGATCAATTTGGCCAAAATGAGAGAAATATTAGCAAATAATTGAACAATTTTCATTGTTCAATTAATGATGAAAGACACAATGGTGACATATAATTAAGACCACATGCGCAACATAGAGTAATAATTAAAACGCAAAACAATGTTTCAATTGTAATGCCAAAAATGTTAAACACATAGACTAGCAAGCTTGAACCATTTTTTAGCGTCTATAGTACCTATTTCAAAATCTTGTGGAGCCATAAGAATATGCATTGACTTTAGGGATCTAAATTTGTCTTGTCCTAAGGATGACTTCCCCTTAACAAACATTGACATGATTGTTGATCTCATTTCAGGAGATAAGATGATGTCAGTCACAGATGGTTTCTCTAGATATAATCAAATCAAGGATGCACCAAAAGATCAATATAAAATTACTTTCACTTGTGCCTAGGGAACTTACTCTTGGTGTGTCATGCTCTTCATTATAAAAAATGTTGGTGCTAAATATCAAAGAACAATGAAAATTATTTTTCATGACATGATGCACATCACCAGAGAAGACTATGTTGACAACATATTGGTGAAATCCATGGAGAGAAATCTACATTTATCAGTATCAGGGATAGTCTTTGACATGCTCCATGAATACAAGGTAAGGTTAAACCCAAAGAAATGTGTCTTTGGAGTCACATTAGGAAATTTTTTGGGATTCATTGTCTCCCACAAAGGAATAGAGATTGATCCTGAAAAATTTCAAGCCATTATTAATATGCCTCCACCAACAACACTAAAAAGACTAAGGATTGTACAAGGAAGACTACAATCAGGAAGAAAGTTCATTTCATAACTAGTTGACAAATGTCATCCATTTGAATAATTTCTACACAAATATGTCAAATTCGCATGGACAAAATCTTGACAAAATGCATTTCAAATATTGAAAGATTATCTACTTTCGGCACTGGTCTTAGTGGCACCCATTCTAGACCATCCCCTACTATTGTACATCTCGGCTAGAGAGCACTCACTAGAGGTATTATTAGCACAAAATGATTCATAAGGAAAAGAATAATCCATTTATTATATTAGGCGAACACTGTGGCTTATGAACTTAACTATACTGCAATTAAAAGAGCATGTTTGGATGTATTTTTTGCTTCCCAAAAGCTCAGACATTACATATTAAGTCACGAGATTATCCTAGTAGCTAAAATTGATCCATTTAAATATCTATTGAGTAAATAAATGTTAACAAGGCAGCTCACCAAATGGGTTATGATTCTCATTGAGTTTGACATTGACTATGTGGAAAAAAAAGCAAAAAAAGGTCAGGTTATTGTCGACCAACTAACAGATACACCATTACCTTCTAGTCATCCGATGTTGATAGAGTTTCAAGATGAAAGCATATTTTCTCTTAAGGAGTAGAACCAGTGGAAATCATATTTTGACAACTCTCACACACAAAAGGGATCAGGCATCGACATGGAATTTATCACTCCCCAAGGAGACTCCATTCCGAGATCATACATGCTAAGTTTTTATAGCGCCAAAAATATAGCCGAGTATGAAGAACTTATCATAGGGCTCAAAGTAATTATCCAGTGGAAGATCCAAAAACTAGAGGTGTTAAGAGATTCTCAAATAATTATCAACCAAGTCAATGACAATTATGACACTAAGGATGAAAAACTAATTCCCTATAAAGACTTGGTGGAATAAACCAAGCAACATTTTGTAGTGACATCATTTGAGAAAATCTCAAGAATCAAGAATAAAGCAGCAAATTCCATGGCTACTGATGGATCCTTGATTGATATGCCACCAGATGTGACACATTGTGAAATCATGGTTGAACGACTCACAGTCCCTACCTTTGAAGTGCCCAAGTCTGAGGTTGTGTGTGAAATTGTTGGTCACAATTCTCCCTGGTACCAAGATTTATACACCTACTTAAATATCCAAACTATCCCTCTACACTTGTCCAGGAACCAAAAGAAATCCTTGATAAGGAAAGACTCTTGTTATACTATCATTGCCAATACACTTTATCGGCGTAGTATGGATGGAACACTTAGACATCTCAACTTGGAAGAATCACAAGCAAAAATATTAAAAGTACATGAGGGTATTTGCAGTGCTCATTCTAGTGGCTTGACCTTAGCCAAGAAGTTTTTAAGAATTGGGTATTATTGTCCTATAATGAAAACATATGCTTGTTTATATGTACAGAATTACAGAAAGTGTCAGATACGTGGGAAATTCATGCATGCACCTTCTCAGGAGCTGCAACCACTAACATAACCATGGCCCTTTACACAATGGCGGTTTGGCCTAGTTGGAAAGATTCATCCCTTGTCCTTTGATGGTCATAAGTACATAATCACACCCACTGAGTATTTTACAAAGTCATTTGAAGAAATTCCAATGACCTACACCATTGGAAAATAGATTCCAAGTTTGTTTTGAACTACATCATAAGTTGGTACAGTGTTCCACAGACTATCATTATAGATCATGGATCCCCCTTTAAAAATAAACAAGTAGATGATCTTTACAAAAAAAATCCACATCCATCATAGATATTATTAACTCTATTTTCCCCAAGGTAATGGTCATGTCGAGGCTATGAATAAAACCATTATGAAAATTATGAAAAAATATAGTCAATGAAGCTGGGCGAGATTGACATCTCCAAATCAACCCTGCCTTATGGGCATACTGCACTAGTTTTCATACTCCCACATGAGTCACTCCATACTCACTAGTGTACAGTGCATAATTTATCTTGTCAATAGAGGTTGCACTCCCATTATTGTGCGTATAACTTCAACACATCATTTCAGATTATAACTATCGGGTATCTCGACTACAAGAGCTAGAATTTCTCAATAAAAAGAGACAAAAGACACTAACACATTTGCAATCATATCAACAATGCCTTAAGAGAAGTTACAACAAAAAGTTCATTCCCAGATCTTTTGAAATTGGTGACCTAGTATTAATGGAAAATAAAAAATCAAATGGAAAGAGAAAAACCATGAAAGTTTGAACTAGACTAGTTGGGTCCTTACATCATTACATCAATCTATGGGTTTGTAGCATATCATATATCCACATTAGAGGGTCAGTCTCTACCAGACCCCATCAACAACTTGCATCTGTGCAAGTACTATTCATAGCTGTCAAATTAGACCCATTTCAAAAATACAACAAAAAATTAAAAAAAAAGGTCACCTTGGCAAAAACCTGGCACTCAGGCATCTTCGGTGACACAAAATTATAAATACAAGAGAAATAAATTTTTCCTATGGTGAAACTACTTCGGTGGCACCTTGGGAAAGTACCAGGGATTTTTTTAGTGGTGATTATTCACCAATTGGCTAATATGTCTTATCGGGCGTATAGAAATTGGCAAAAAAATGCTTAGTATAATGGTTGACCAATTCACACAGATTTTATAAAAGACACATATAGTGGTCGGGTTGTTTTCCACTATTTGCACGTAATTTCACTACGATAGTCGGGTTGTTCGCCCATTTTTCTATTGTATATTTTACTATTCTTTGTCACAAATTAAGGAAGGGTGTATTTATCTAAGATCACCATTGGCCAAAGGCCCATTGTCCCAAGTGAAAGTTTTATTTGCACTAGGACCCAATTCGCCATGCATCATAAATATTCTTGTCCCAAATTATTGTCCTATTCACCTAGTCAATTACTTGAAATTACGTGGGGTTCGCCAAATATTAGTTGTTATCATATTCAATTGTCGAACCCTTCACCAAAATTTGAAATAAGCATTTGTATATAAGGATACTTTCAAGAGATTTAGTAGTACAAAAATTCAGTTGATTCTGAGCTCACAATTGTGATTGGTAGCGAACTAGAATGACTACGAGTCCGTAGTATCTTATTTAAGTAAAATTTTATTGCAACCTTAATTTTTTGGAGATGTCACAGTCAAAGTTAAATAGGAAGAGGGATATTGAAGGTGGAGATGTCCAAGAGAGGCCAAAAAAATGTACAAATATATATTTATACTTTGGCGGGGGCAGACACAATGGTGTTGGTCAAAGTGAGGAAGGTACATCATCAGAGGAACCTGTACAACTTCAAGGTTCTCAACTTACACGAGTCTATTCAAAAAATTGGGGAACCTAATAAATATGATGATGAAGTTGCAGAACCTGATATCTCTGATGAAGATGACCTTGAAGATGAATTTCAAGTAAATAACCAGCACCATGATGAATCGATCAACTTTGGTGATGGTTCAATTAATAGTAACACTAAAGGGAAAGGAAAATTAAAATAAAAAATTGATTGTCAATGGGAGATGTCTACGAGATTTAAATTTGATTGGGCGGAAAAGTATCCATTCATTGAACTCATGGACAATACAATTGTAGGTGAGCTGCCAATAGAATGTAGATGTACGATTTATAGTTGGAAGTATAAAAAGGAAAAGTGGTTGTAGCTTAAACTAGACACCATAGAGAAACATGTTGGTAAGGTTTACGAAACCTCAACTGTAGATGGAAAGGAAATAAAAGTGGTAAATATTAAAACAAAGGAGCAATATCAACATAAAAGGAATGTTGAAGGATATTATTTGTTTCAGATTTTTAAGATGAAGCCTGGTGAAGTTCAAGGTTCTATTAATGCTATTTTTGCAAATGCAAGTGAAGTAGAAAAACACGTAAAAGATGTTCAATTAAGTAATGTTTTTCATATTTTGAGCAGAGGGCGTCTAATGACAGACTATCCATAAATGAGTGGTTTGTTACACTTTTTGGAAGTTCCTAACTATCCTATCACTCATTGGTCAATAAAAAGTGGATGGGAATGGGCAAGTTGTATTGCTTAGGTTGAAATAGAGGATGTATAGAGAAAAATAAAAGAATCAACCTTTATTGCATTGTCCTTAGATGAAGCTACGAAAATAGATAATATGTCATGGGTGCATGCATGTTCATACTGTACAAAATAATGTCTGCCAAACACATCTACTAACTGTTGCAAAATTGAGGGACAATGCAACATCAAAAATTTTATTTCAATTAGTAAAGAGCCATTTAATTGAATATGGAGTTATGCATGAATTGACAATAGCGAAGAAGTTGATATGTGTTGGAGGGGATGGAGCTTCAGTAATGCAAGGTCAAAGGAGTGGTCTTTGCACAAAGATGCAGGCCTCTTTTTCACCATATGTTGTTGTCATTCACTGTATGGCCCATAGGATGAATCTTGCTTTTAGAGTTGTGAAGAAGTTTCCTTTAATAAACAAGGTTGAAGATTTAGTAAGAGAGTTGTACTCATATTTCTATCGAACTCCCAAACATTTTAGGGAATTTTAGCACTTTGCTGATGGAATTACCAATGGAAACAAGCTTCTAAAAGATGTTGATACTAGATGGATCTCTTTGGATGGACCAGTGCATCAAGTTTTTTCTGAATATCAATCTTTGATTTGACTTATGTACAAAAATCACAATAATACAGAAAATTAGAGATGTGGAAAACTACTTCAAAGGTTAAGTAATATAGAGACACTTTTGAATTTAGCATCTCTTCTTCCCATACTAGAAGAAATGATGTTCATTATGAAAAAATCCAAGCAAAGAGCCATGAATATTGC
This sequence comes from Thuja plicata, assembly GCA_018584345.1. Taxonomy (NCBI): domain Eukaryota; kingdom Viridiplantae; phylum Streptophyta; class Pinopsida; order Cupressales; family Cupressaceae; genus Thuja; species Thuja plicata. The sequence goes on along the minus strand of MU224229.1, from coordinate 2,930,032 downwards.
AAAATATGCTAATTTGCATAAAATGTCAAGCTAAGCCCTCGATAATCTCTATCAAAATGGCCCAAATCTATCCATGAAAAATTTCATCACTGGCAGAAACTTACAGATTTGGACAATCCTGATAATTATTTAAAGATTGTTGAAAATGGAGGTTTATGTGTTTGTGTAAGGGGATTTCAGATACCAATGTACTACAGTGCCCCAAAGAAGTGAGCTACAATATTTACAAGGGAAGAGTTTACCAAGATCGTCGAGTCTATATCAGCTAATGCAAGGAACATAGCCTATAAAGTTTCCTCTAAAATAAGATCCTGATTCCCATTTGAACAACTGCTTAAGGCCATGGCAATTGTGTTTCCTCAATATTGGTGCTTAAACTCTAAGGAAGATTATCATAATAGGTTGTTGACTTTGATAAAGGTATTTTGCAATTCTATAGAATTCAATGGAGTGACTATTAATGGAATTTTAGATGAGGGTCTTCTTAGACAGCAATTAGGCACTTTTGCAAGGACTATGAAGCATCAATGTCAATTAATACATAACCCACATGAAGAGGGCTCGGTAAAAAGGCTTTGGACAGAACTAAAATAGAGCACAATGTTGGGTGATGAAATTTGAGAGTTCCTCAAGCTTGCTGATCTATGTCAAACCATGATATTGGGTTCGGTGGAGGATGAGAGAGTTTTCAGTGCTTTGGACTTCCTAAAATCAAAGCTAAGAAACAAACTAGACAAGACTTTGGAAACATGCTTGAGGGTCTACACATCTAGGTATGATATCAATAATTCTCCTTATCAAAAAGCAATAGAAATCTGGAAGAAAGATGCAAAAGAAGAGGGTTGGGCAACACCATTAACCAATCTCTGACTCTGAGTGGGACAACTACAGGTGGCGATGGGAGTGGGATTAATAGAAGTGGAGGTCAGAGTGAAGAAGACACAAACAAAAATGAAGAGAACAATGAAGGAACTTGAATACCAAAATTTGATGATGATGATGATGATGCAAAGATGAATCGGCAAATTTAGGAAATTTCTGCTAAATTAGCAGTAGCAATCAATAGGTATTTTTTGAACTTATTAACTACTATATCCTATCATTCAATGTTCATTTTAGAAAAGAAATAATGTATTATATTTCATCATTAAAATTTGAGAATAAAGAGTATCATTACTGTAGTTTGTATCGTATCATCAATGATCATTCATATTTGAATTTGAAATTCCTGAATGAAATTTTGTATTCCAATAGCATATAACAAAGTAAATAAACTAAGAATAACTGAATAAAATAGAGTAACTCAATGTATATTAAATTGGAAAAAATGAAAATTAGATAGAGCACAAATTGTTTTGTATTCATTTGCAATACATTACAATTTACAGTAGTTCAAAATTTAGAGCAATCTTTGTAGGCCAGTCAAAACATCCTCTGATGGAAGAAAAATTTGGTTCATAGTATAGTCACACTCCTAAAATTTCGTTAGCAATTCATATTTGGAAGTGTGACTTGACAGCACTGTTGCTTCTAAAACTCCATTCAAAGTTCTCATTGGTTTGATAAAATCCATGAATGTATCAAGAGATATGTCAATAGAAAGAAAGCGTAAATCAATATTTATTTTGTCCTACAACCTTATTTTGTAAATTTCACTTCCAATGAACTTATTTGCGTCAAATCCCTTAGGCAACCCAAGACTTTCCAAATTCACTTTCCTTTGTTCCATCTTTGTGATCTTCTTCTTAGCTTTGTCATCCAATTCCTATGCTTCCTGTATCTTCTCACATTTTTGAATGATACTTGATACCTTTACCGAGGCATCAAGGCAGGTGCTAATTCCCTTATTTGATAGATATCTATCACTCTTACTATAGAGTTGTTGCATAATATCTTTTTCTTTCTTTCCTTTCTTGACAACATCCATGTTCTATTCAATGTTCTTATGGAGCTTCAAATAACATACTCTCATAGTTTGAATCATTTCAAACCACTCACACAAGCTATGAGTCATCCCCAATTTTTGGCCCCAAATGTGTTCTTTAGTAATATTCACTAAATTATTACTAGTATTTGTTAAAGTTTGAATTGTATTATTGGCCTTCTTTAGTTCTTCTGCTATTTTTTAACAATTATTTTTCTCTTCCACTGCTTTTTGTTCCCAATTATTGGCTTTATCCACCTGAGAGTCCAATTACTTTCACAATTTCTGGTTGAAGGCATCATTACTCTCCACGGTTTTAAATAACTTTTGTGAACTGACTCTTTCTTCCTCTAGTTTTTTAGTAATTTTTGCCAATTTTCCCCTCAGTGCCTTCAGCTCTACTTGCTCCTATTCCTTCACTACTACCTCTGCATGTTCCTTCTATGTATTTGATGATGTAGAGGTTGATTTTTTAATCTTTTTCTGTAATTCTTCCAAACTATTCTCTGAAGCTTTCCTCTTTGCTTTTTCATTGGCAATGTTTGCCTGTAACTTTTCTATATTTTTCTCGAGCTTAATTTTCTCTCTTTCTAGCTTTAGTAGTGCACTGTCGACCACTTGGTTTTTAGACTTTGACACATTGATATTGTCCACATTTTTAACTTTGGAAAAATCTATTTGGAGAGTGCTAATTGAAATTCAGACGGATCTATCTGAATCTCTGGTGGGTTTCCATCTTTTTTGGGTGGAATAACAACCATGAACTCCATCATGTCTCTGTTTGGGTCATATGTTGGAAAAACCCTATTGGATACAATTTGTTCCTCTACAACTGCAGTAAGGGAACCAATCTGCAATGTCTTCTTTATTTCCTAATTCTTGGTTGTTGTTTCTGCAAATTTATTAAAGAAATATTTGAAATGAAAATCTGGTGTTACAGAAGGATTTGAATGTTTTAAAGGTGAACTAGAGCTTGCAATGCATGTTGATCTAACTAATGTTGTTTTAGGATTTAAACTTTTAGAGGGTTTTGCTGAACTTGAAAGTGCAAAAAGTTATTTAGGATCGAGTGTCAATGATCTGGAAACCTTTTGCTTCTTGACACTATCTTCTTCTATGGGATTCTGTGTAGATTCTACTCACCTCTTTAGAGAGGGAACTTGTTGTATAAGTTTCCCAGTCCCACTGGGACCAGTGCCACTACTAGACCCAGTAGTAGTAGATTCCCTAATCCCACCTGTGGCAATGGATGTTCTTGTGGGATAGTGGTTCCTAATGAATCTAATGGGTCCACTCCAAATCCAAACCCAAGGCCTGCACCATGATTAGTTTTTTGTATGACAATGGAATTCTAGATGCCTTCTCCTGTGGGACCCAAACCACCACCTTTATAACCCATTTTTTCTACAATGATTTCCCCTTTGGTATATACTTGTTTTTGGTAGTCACCGACTCCACTCTGACTCCTTGGAGTAAATGCAATTGGTGGATTATCATCCTCACTGTCTGGATCACTATTGTCGTATATCGTGCTAGGATGCTCCAAATTCCACAATTTTCTAAAATCTATATCCTTGTCTATTTCATCCAAATCTACACCGGTCTTTGATTCACCAAGATCCTTTCTCATACTCCAAAAATCATTCATTTTTTTTGGAGTCCATTTTCTATGCTTACAATATTCTGCTATTTTATTTGGTATTTTTATGTTTGATGGATGAGCAACTTTTTCATAGAAATTGTAGGAAATTTTAAGTTGTACAATACCCCAGTTTATTGATGTCATAATTTGTGATGACAACTGTTCAACCAAAAAAATTTCCTCAACAGAAACTTTCTCCATCTCTTTTGTAACATCATCCCAGCTATCCTTGTTTTTAAACTTCCCTAGCAATGGTTTACTTTCATGTTGAAATAATTTTGCAGAGTTCTTATTAGCAATAAGCATTGTTTGAATGACGTTGAGTGGATCATACTTCTAGTACCACTCTAAATCAAATTGAAAATTTTCTAAAAAAAAATTTCCACTTTGAATGCCTTTCTCTCAAATGTTAACCCTCCAATTGAGAAAGGTAAGGAAGGGAATATGCTCTTCTTCGACTGGCCAGCGAAGAGTCTATCTGTGATGTCTAGTTGTAGTACATATTCTACTGCAAACACCCTGTCTTTCACATGCATTGGAAGTTTATGGGGTTGTAGTTCTGATCCGTAAAACCTTAGCACAGTGTATTCTTCCATTAAGTACCAGTCAGCCAATTGAATTGTGCTTCCAAGTTGGATCCAATCCCTACATGAAGCAGACAATTTGGGCATTGGAGTGCTTGTTATTTTTTTGTACAATGGTGTCAAAAGGAAGTCTACAAAATTACTATAATTCTTTTGTTATCATACATCCTTATCTGAGGTGTCTAGTTATATATTAGAGTACTTGTCGGTCTCGTCCCCCTCTGAATTTCAAGCTTGTTGTCGTTGCTCATTAATATTGCAATGTACTTGGCTAGTAGAAGATAGCACAAGTAGGTTGTGAACCTAAATGTCTTAGAATTGCCTCTTTTAATCAATGCTACTTGCTCTTGCATCGATTGAATCACGTGTCCAAAAAATATATATCTTACTGGTTCATTGACACAATGGATATCCCAAATCAATTGAAGAATACTGGCATCCACTTCCCTATTATTTTCAAGTCTTAGACAAAATGCTAGTGAGGATATAGTATCCTAAACCCATGGCACAAAAATGTTAAAACCATAAGGAGGCTTATGGTTCTCACCCAATGAAGCCTTTCCCTCTGCAACTATTAGACCCTTTATAAATGAATCTTTTGCATTTGGTGTGACTGCCTCATATTTCCCTACCAGCAATCCGAGGTCAATATGGACATTACAGTTTTGTCGGTCAAACCCTAGGTCTAGCAAACTGAGAAATTCTTCCCGGGTTATTGATAAAATTTATTCCTGATTATTTTTATTCACAATTGATTTTATTTCTTCATCATAATTTTTTGCACAAATCAAGACAATTTATGGGCAAGGGGAAACTTCAGGTAACAACATGCAACCCAACCCTACATCCCACGAAGCAACTTTATTCACTTTTGCACCTATCGCTAGATTAAATTTTATAAATTCAGACCTCTTTGGCCCAGTTGCCTTATTGCATAATGTATGTTTAATTGATATAACTCTCCTTTCACCATCGATAGCAAGATCATAAACATTGTGATGCTCATCAGTGAAACCAAGGATTTCTACTAGTTTTCTGCAGGCTATTAAAGTTTTTCATCTGCTTGTCCTTGGCCTTGAATTTTTGCTTTCCCCATTGTTCTTCGAAAGAATGAAAAAACACAGAATCATAGATATTTAATAACAAAATCATAGATAATAACTAACTAATTAAGAAAACCCCAATTTAAGAAAACCCCAATTGTACATGCAAGAATTAAAATTTCAAAATAAAGTTAAACAAAAATTTTGACATTACAAAATCGGGATGTATTAGGCTAGATATCTTACCCAAAATTAAATTTTGAAATTTGCATAGATAGAAGTTAGAATGGCTAAGGCTCTCACAAATTATAGTCTCAAAATCTTTGGCGATGATTCAACAGTTCTTTTTAGCTCTGCTGCTACGAGTTGATAGGTTTTTAAAAAGGAAATGTTAAAAACCTCTCGATAAATGTAATATTTAAACCAAAGTTCCAGAATCCTTTTAATGTTTTATCTTCACATGATATAATGGTACGTAATCTAAACAATAATAAAAGTAAGTTAGATGCAAAATGGCGGCAGGAAATGAAGCTTTACCATTGATGTAAGATCATCGAATGGTCAGAAAATAATGTCCTTCGATGACATGATGTTTTCATTTAAGCCTTAACTTTAAGGCATTATTCTATCGAGGTAATGAATAGATAATGATGTCCCACATATCTGTCATCAAAAATTGAAAGGCTCCATCTAAGAAGCTATTAATTGACATTACTTTAATTGATGTCATGTACTCATCACCATTAATTAATATTTCTATCTAATATTACCGAAGATTTCCAAAAGAATTATGCTTTATTGGTGTCAGAAAATGAGGTCACGGACTCACACGTCCATTGGATTACAATATATCAACAATCAAAGGTGAATTTTGGGCCTATTGTTGGTCTTCATAATCTTTACAAAAAACTCTCGGTGGAATCATGACATGTGGTATGATTGATCATGGGCTTATTGGTCCGATCAATCATAACACATGTCATGATTCTACCGAGAGTTTGTCGTAAAGATTATGAAGACCAACAATAGGCCCAAAATTCACCTTTGGTCATTGATATGTTGTAATCCAATAGATGTGCGAGTCTATGATGTCATAGTGATGGGACCCAATGCAACTTCAACATCAAATCAGAACAATTGGATTAAGAGAGATGAACGGTGGAAGGTGCATTTCAGATGGAATGTGGTGAGATAACTCCTTTACCGAATACTCTCTCTAGAATCATCACACGTGTCATTCTTTGAGAATGAAAACTCAGGAGAATGAAAATTTAATAATTATTTCCAATTATTAAATCGTCATACCAACTATATAACTATTGTATTAAATCACCATGTTTATATGTATTTTTGAAAAACATTCACCATGAAAAATAAATTAATTACAATATTTGGAAAATAATTTCACCATAATTTATCAGTATAAGGAGTCTGATTGACCAATTAAATTAGTAATTTTCCTATTAAAAAAATTTGTAGTTGCCATATTTTTATAAAAATGGTATACGTTGTTAAAAAATTTGCCACCAAATATCCATAATTTGAAACACAATTCGCCATCAATATTAAAAATTTTCCCACCAAAAAATATGTGATTCACCATGATTTTATAATTTTCAGGAGGGGGGGTGGTTTCTTAAAGTTATCCCTGGAAAGTACCATGGTAAAATTTGGGCACTCTGACACCATGTGTAGAGATCATTGCTCTAATCATGAGTCCAACTTGGTTTCACTTGTCATTTCACCTCATATTCCACAATAAAAATGATCATGGCTTGAGATTTATCAATATTCCTTGTTCTAACATCTCATATTTGGCACACAAGCCAATCAACCATGGTCATTCAACAATAAATTGCCCATTCAGTCCTGAATAGCGGCAACCCAATGTCATAATCCATCAAGCATTGAGAAAATACCTAAAAAACGTGGAAAAAAACCTAAAAATCATAAAAAAATGTCTTGAAAAAAATCTAAATTTTTTGAAAAATACCTTCAAAAAGTTCAAAAACATAAAAAAATTGTCCTAAGAAAACAACAAAAATATTTACAAAAAGTCTTGAAAATTTATCACAGACAACCAAAACAATAAAAAAATAGATAAAACTATACAATAAATATCCTTTGTATATCAATCCAATCTATTCAAATTTCAAAACAAGCATTGAATGATGTCAAGCAGTGAGTTTGAGCTTCAGCAAAACCAAGTCAAAATAGTCAAACTTATCAGCAGGTCCTTATTCAAATTGATTACACTATCTTATATATCAACGGAGTCCCATATCAAAGTCTCTTGTCAAAATAGTCATGTTATCTTCGAAAATGAAAGGGATCACTTGAAACCATATGGAGAAGCCTTACATGGGGTACCTTAAACTTCATCAGATAACATCAACAAAATTTTCAAAATTCAATGTCCAAACCACTACAAAAACATAGACACATATTAAGTATGGTTGCTCCAGTTGGTCATATTATATCTTGATTTTTTCAAGTCATGTTCTTATGCATACTATGATTCCATAATATATTAGAGATTTCATGATGGTCCATGCCTTATTTTTTGTCTATTATCTGTGTGATGTTGACCATGAAATCTTAAAAGAGTGTTTTGGGTGTCTTTGATAGGAACCTTCACAACCACATGTGATATCTAATTGCAAAATAAGTTGAAGTAGATAATTCAGTTGTGATATGTTGCACATGCCTTGACTCTTAACACCCGACCAAGATGGACTGACCCACATTCCTTGTCTGTTCAAAAGTGCATGTTAGAATGCAAAAGGATAATCGTGCCTAGATCATTAATATCTAGGTATGATGATATTCAAGTTTTACTATTATAAAAGTAGCTCAATGATGAAATAAATTGCTCAAATAATTTGGAATTATAAATTTGGTTAAAATAATTTTAGGGTCCAATAAAGATCCATTCTCATTATCTCTCATTCTCTCATATTTTTCCTATCTATCACTACTAACATTTCTCTCTTTCGGTCCTAACGAAAACCTTAAGATAAAGTATCATGATACAACAAAAATAAATCATCCTAAAACAAAAGTATCTTAGTCTACATACATCTTAAATTCACACATATAGTACACATCATTATGCATCCATCCATCATATAAAAGCATGTAAAAACACATGTAGATCATTTATCATATACTATAATCAAATCTGCATCATAGCTAATCATGACATCACCTAAAGTGCATATGAAAATACAAAAAAATTAAGTGCATCATAATAGAAAATGCATACATAATAAGGAGAATATAATAAATCATGAAATCTCATATACATCATGTGCATCACATAAAGCATAAAGTAAAATAGGCCAAGAACACATCATATAGGGTTGCCAAAACTACATCATATGTATATAAAACTCGAAATGTATAATGGTACAATGTCATTGGGAGAACTCACAAGCTCACAAAATATATGTAAATAAGTGTCTATATAAAATTAACATGTACTACCTCTACCCTCTGGTCTGTGAGGCCTAGGTGGTACTAAACTTGAAATCTCAGCCTTAGTATGTCCTTGAGGAGCTCATGTCATTGATGGTGATGCTCTATCAGCATGCACCATTGCCCTGAGATCTCTAAGTCCACTGATATTGATGAGAAGGGGTGTAATTGGGAATCCTTTGTACCACTAGAACAACCTGCTCATACTCCCCCCACCAATAATCTATCTCCCTCTGCATTCCTGGGTCTATCTAGTTCTCTCTACCCCTTTCTGGAAGTATTTTTCAATAATTTGTTGGGTAGGGCATCCTGTAAATTAACAATAAAATCTCTCACCTCTATCTTTGCTTCCCTAGCTCTCACATATGTTGCCTGATTTGTACCCTCAACTACCTGTATCTCGACCCTCATATTGGCTCTCTCCACATCCATCTCCCTCTCCATCCTCTCCATCCTCCTCTCCAAGGCAGTCACTCTCTTAGCATACCAATGACTCTTTGCATCCATTGCTTAAGCCCTACCATCAACCTCCATATCCCTCATCTCTTCTCGAGTAACCCTCCTTAGTAGTCCATCATATCTACCCTATAGATCTTGATAGTGATGCCTCAAACTATCTATATCTGCATTATCAATATCAAAACCCCCTCTCCCTGATTTGATAGGAACATCCTATGTTGGCTCATCAAATCCCTCCATCTCCACATCCATCGATCTTGTATCATCCACACCTATGGCCACATCCACAAAGTCAGTGTCATCACATCCTTCCACATACTCCATCTCCTTATCACTACTGGAGGAGCTAGTGTTGTTGTTACTCCTGATCTCCTCTGAACTACTACCAGTTACGTCGACATATGCCTCCTCCTGTCCCAAACCCTTTGTTGTTGCTAGAGGTGCACCACTAGGAGGAATAAGTGGGGAAGTAGCAATAGTAACCCCTCCACCATCTCCACCATCTCATCCTTCACCTCTCCCTTCATCTCTCCCTCCATCTCTCCCTCCTCCTAACCTTCTATCTCTCCCTCTCCCTTGTCCATCATCTCTCCCTCCTCTACGAACACCACCATCACCTCCCCCACCATCACCCCTCCCACCATGTCCTCTCCATCCTTGACCACCCTGTCAGGCTCTCCTACCACATCTCCCACATCTCCTCGGTTATTCATCTTGTTGATGCATATTAATAGGAATTGGTACTCCTGGATCCATATACGGTATATGCTTGTGTGTAGTCCACCAGACGTCATACTCAATTGTAGTCCTTGTATCTCCAACATTTGACCTCCACTTCCATCTCAATATTTGCAACATGGTAAACTGTGCCATTGTAGTATGTATAGGGATAATAGGTCCCCAACCTCTAATATTCATCGCACACGTAGAAAATTGTGTAGAATCGATTGGCGCTCCATACCTCTCACCAAACTATCTCAAAACATTGTCTGGTAACTGTATATCAATGATATAATAATATTGAGTATACCTCCCAATCAAATACCTCTCCTATCGACAATACTAGAGATGCTCATCCTCCACATCCAAAATTGGACATACAACATACGGTTTCCATTTGAATCCATTAAAGTATCCAATAAATGTCTCCAATATATAATGTGTCTTATATGTCTATGAATAAATGCCTCATAATAATATACATAGGGTTGTCCAGGATGTATCACTGGTCCATCAAAAATCAAACAAAATACAATAATATGCTCAAATGAACACATCTGTAAAAGTGTGACCCGCATCCTATGCTCTGTGATCCATGGTAATCTATGTCATGAAGCTGGTGATATGACATAGCCATAACACATGGTCCCTATTTGTATATATACCCTGCTTCCACATCTCACTAACAATATCCCCCACCCAATAGGAAATCCATGCCCTCTCTTGTCTGGTACTAAAATAATTGCCACCACTACACACATTATCGCAAAATATGGATTATACTCCCACCATATCTCACTTCCATCCTATCTCATATCCACAAATACCTAAATAATCCACTTGAAAATAAAATAGGCCATAAAAAATTCTCTCCCAGTCAAGAATGAGTATGCAACCCTCTCCCCATGAATAAAAAGTCATAAAATCTGGTATACGTCCTCCAATGTCAATATGCACTCTCCTATAGGAAGGTGGAAGGAAGAAGTTATTGAAAATGAGTTGAGTAACTGAGAGGGGAGGGGTGAATTAGTTACCACAATAACAAATCCAAGTCCCTTATATGTCTTAAACAAATTCGTCATTGTTGCTCAGTTAACACAGATATTTTACTGTCACTCGATTAACATAGAAAATCTTAAGATATTAACTGTGATCATCCTTTAGTAATTAATTAAAAAAACATAAACCATAAAGCAAATGTAATGTACACAGATAATGCCAATATTTAACATGGAAACCCAATATGGGAAAAATCATCAATTACAAGTAGTCATTGTTTTTCACTCTTCTGAAGTGAGCCCTATTAGGAGCCAACCTTGTTAAAGGTTACCATAACACACTGTTAGGTGTGACTCTGTTAGATAATTTAATCACCCTGTAAGGAGTGGCCTTTTTAGAGGTCTTCTAACACTTCAATGTAGAAATGTCACCTTGTGAGAGGATTTACAAAAGACTGTTAAGTCTACTCTGTTAAGAGATTTTGATCACTACTACAATTGTTAGAAAGTAACAATGGATTGACATGTTTTGATAAGAAACTATCTTTGCTGATTCAGATCTCTATTTTGGATTAATTACTTGATCCTCACTTGATCATATATCTTGTTTCAGTTCTTTGTGTTCTATCCTCAATAAGAATCCCATCTCATTTTTCCTTCACTCTTCATGTCATAAACATATATCTTTTTGCACACACTTCCACAATATTCAATCCAAACTTGACCTTATATATATATATGATAAGCCTTGTCAAGTTGGCCTTAATATCCTTCCAAGTAAATAATAAAACTCATGTCTGTCGGGTGCATTTAGCCAATTATCCATAAAATCTAAACTACTATTAGTCGGCTGACACTAACTATTTAACTCGGTCAACACTGAAATCCTTCAACGCCCGACCAACACTGTAATGCCCGAGTGAATTTGGTTAGAACTAAAAATCACTTTGGTCCTCTACAATGCACAAGAGTACTTGGCATGAATTGACTATTCTCAAATATTATTAGACATTTGTGTAAACGTCACTATACTTGTGTAAACATCAATGACAATACACAATTGAATAATTGTCATCAACAATCTCCCTCTTTGGCATTGATGGAAACACAACATTTCATAATACAAAGAATTATAGAGCAGCAGACATAAGAATGAAATTTTTTATTAATGTCCTTAGCTTCATTTTGATTCTCATCCAAAAACTCCCTCTGTCTTCACAATCACTGAAATACAGATTTCTCCCTCTTACATTAATCTCAATTTTTGATAAAATTTCTCCCTCTGTAATCAATCTCTCCATCAGTAATATTTATGACATACAATAATCTCTCCCTCTTTGACAACCAATGCCAAAGAGACTAACTGATATATATATCCAATGAAGTTGTAATGTACCTGTTTGTACTGATTCATATGCAATAAGTTCTAAATATCTACATCAATATGTTAAGTTTGTTTTGTAGCTCAGTTGATGCATCACTAAACTATATTTTAGTGAGCCTCGGTTAGGGGAATTATCCCTATCTTTCCTCTAAGATACAAATATGCATCCTTAGGTAATGGTTTTGTGAATATGTCTACAATTTGTTCTTTAGTATTAACATATTCCAATCTTACTTCCTTCTCCTGAACCAATTCTCTCAAGAAATGATACTTTATTGCAATATGTTTAGTCTTAGTATGCATCATAGGGCTCTTTGAGATGTTAATAGCACTAGTGTTGTCACAGTAGATAATAATTGGTTCTATGATTTCCACCTTCATACCTGACAATAGTTGTTTGAACCATATGATATTTGAACAATTTACTGTTGCAACAACATACTCTGCTTCTGTTGTAGACTGAGAAATGTAGTTATGTTTCTTGCTTTTCCAGGAGACTAACCTCTTTCCAAGAAATAATTCTCCACCACTTGTGCTCTTTTTTTCATCAACACTTCCATCCCAATCAACATCAGTAAAAGTCTTCAAATCAAAGTTTCCTCCTTTATTATACCATAATTCATAATCTTCAGTACCCTTAAGATATCCCAAAATCCTTTTGATAGCCATCTAATAATTCTCTCTAGGATTAGCTGAAAACCTTGCAACAATACCAACTGCTAATGCAATATCAAGTCTGGTGTAAAAAACATATTGAAATTTACCAATCATGGATCTGTAGGTAGTATGATTTACTTCCTTCAAATCATCATCCTTAGACAACTTATGTCCAGTAGGCATAGGTGTTCCAACTAGTCTAGAGTCTTCCATCCCAAATTTCTTCAGTGTCTCTTTGATGTATCTAGACTGGGTAATGTAAATACCATCCTTCATCTGATAGAATTGTAATCGAATAAAGAATTTGATTTCACCAAACATAGACATTTCAAATTCCTTACTCATAGCTTCAGAGAATACTTTGCATAAGTCATCATATCCAGTAAATAATATATCATCAACAAATATTTCTACTAATAGAATCTTGTTCTAAGGTTCTTCTTATACAAGCTATTATTGTCATTAGTTCTCTGAAATCCAATGCTTATCAAGTAACCATGCAGTCTTTCATACTAGGATCTAGGAGCTTGCTTCAGTCCATACAATGCTTTATGTAGTTTCCAAACCATATTCCTTTTGTTAGGATCTATAAAACCTTCAGGTTGCTCAATATAGACTTCCTCTTTAATAATTCCATTCAGGAATGCATATTTTACATCCATTTGATATACCTTGTATCCTGTGTGTGCAACATATGCCAGAAGAGTTCTGACTCCTTCAAGTCTTGCAATAGGAGCAAAAGTTTCTTCGTAATCAATACCCTCTTCTTGAGCATGTCCTTTGCATATTAATCTTGCCTTGTTTCTGAAAACTTCTCCTTTCTCATTCATCTTGTTTCTGAAAACCCACTTAGTACCAATTACATTTTTATCTTTTGGTCAAAGTACAAGATTCCAAGTTTTGTTCTTTTCTATCTGCTCAATTTCGTCATTCATTGCTTTGATCTAGCTTTCATCAGTCAATGCATCTTTAATAGTTCTAGGTTCAATTTCACTAAGCAAACATGTACCTTTAATTTTGTTCCTTGTCATTACACCTTCTGTCTGATCTCCAATTATTTGTTCAGGTGCATGATGCCTTCTGACATATTTTGCAAGTACAAGATCATTCCTTCTTGATTATGGGCTTGTTCCACTGGGTTCACCATGCTCAAAATTTTTGTTTTGTTCTTCTGTCTGATACTTGAGTTCCACTATTTGAGACTTGGGTGCCCCTGTTTGAGACTCACGTGCCTCTGTCTATGACTTGGTTCCCTCTTCAGTTTGTTATTTGGTTTCCTCTACCAGTAGCTCAGGTTGCACATGTTGCAACTTAGGTTGAACTATTTGAGTTTGTGTAGATGAATTCAATGGTTGACAGGGATGTTGTCTAATCACCATTGCTTTTGTCTTAGATATAGTATCAGGTTCATAATATACAAATTTTATGTAACCCTGGGGCTCTTTACTGCTCTATTCTTCACCTCTTTCTGCAAGCTTATCAATCCTTACATGCACACTTTCTATGACTTTATGAGTAGAAAGATTCAAACATTTATATGCTTTGCTTTTACAAGAGTAGCCTAGAAATATACCTTCATCACCTTTTACATCAAATTTTCCATTTCTTTCTTCCTTCAAGATGTAACATTTACTTCCAAATACTTTGAAATAACGAACATTAGGTTTATAGCCATACCATAATTTAAAAGGTGTCTTCTCAGTACCTTTCTTCAGTTGAACTTGGTTCAAGGTGTGAATTGTAGTGTTGATGGCTTCCTTCCAGTATTTTGTAGCAACATTCTTTTCAATCATCAAGGTTCTTGCACAATACATAATGGATTTGTTCCTTCTTTCTGCTATACCATTCTATTGTGGAGTACCTAGGGTAGATACTTTTCTTTTGATTCCTCTTTCATCGCATAATTCATTGAATTCATTAGAGATGAATTCTCCTCCTCTGTCAGATCTTAAGCAATTAAGTTTCTTTCCTGTTTCTTTTTCAACTCTGGCTAGGTACCATTTGAATTTCTGAAAGGCTTTTGATTTTTCTTTGAGAAACATAACAGTCATCATTCTAGAATGATCATCAACAAATAGAATGAAATGCTTCTCACCTGTGTAACTTGTTATTCCAATTGGTCCACACAAATCTGTATGTACCAATTCCAAAACTTCTTCTGTGTTGTAATTCTTTCTCTTGAAGCTAGTTTTGCCCATCTTTCCAATTTGACATTATTTGCATATTGCTAATTTAGGTTTATTCAGAATAGAAATTCCTCGTACTCTTTTGTTCTTGCTTATGTTAACCAGGTTGTCAAAGTTCACATGACATAAGATTTTATTCCATAACCAGATTTCTTCTACTAGTATAATAAAACATGAACTTTCATTGAGATAAAGATAAAATAAATTACGTTTTGTTTGTCTGCCAGTTCCAACTAGGTTTCCCTTACCATCCAAGAGCTTGGCCTTACCATTCATGAATTCTACCTTGAAATAAATGTTATTCAGTTGTGCCACACTTAGTAGATTGTGCCTTAGTCCTTCAACCTAATAAGCATTATCACATTTGATTCCTTTTGTTAAAGCAATACAACCTTTACCTTTCACATAGAAGGGTTCATCATTCCCAAAACTGACACTCCCACCATCATAGTGCTCAAGATGTTCAAATTTGGTTTTATCACCAGTCATGTGGTGAGAAAAACCACTATTAATTATCCAAGTGTCATTCTTTATAATATGAGAATATAGTGTTGTCTTTTCATTATCTTCATTATCTGACTCATACTTAATAGAAATATAACCATCATCTTCATCTTCATCACTATTAGAATCTTTAGCATTGTAACGAGATTTCTTACCTTTGTCTTTGTAGCTTTTGAAATCTTTCTTGCCTTTGTACTTGTTGAACTGTTTCTCACCTTTTTCTTCCTTATTTGGACACTTAGCAGTGACGTGACCAACTTCATCACATGAAAACAAAATTAATGGTATTCTTCCTTTGTACTGTCCTTTTCCTTTTGAATCTCTCCTTGCAAGTAATGCTTCAATGATTTCCAGATCTTCATCATCAGATTCATCATCACTGTCACTGTCAATCTATTTTCCTTTCATCTTTCAAAGGTTTAATTTAGCTTTGAATGAAGACTCAAGATTGCTAAGATTAGGAGAGTAATTGTCAAAGTTATCCAACTCAAAGGCTGTAAGTATTCCAACCAATCCAAAAAGAGTTATACCATTACTGCATCTCATCTCTTGAATAGTTGAAACTCTAATTGCATATATAGGAATTAAAGTTCTTAATACCTTACTAACCACTGTTATGTCTTCAATTAATCCACCAGTAGCTCTGATGGCACTGACACTTTTCTTGATTCTTTGACTATATTTTGTAATCTCCTCTCCTTATTTCATTTTCATGTGATCAAATTGACCTCGGAGACTTTCTACTTTGGTTCTCTTTACATTGACATCTCCTCCATGAATATCATGTAGTTTGTTCCACATATCAAAGGCAGTAGGGTAGTCCTTGACTTCATCAAATTCAGAATAGCTGAGTGCAGGGGCTATATCAATCATCATTATGTTATGATGGCTTATGTCTATCATCTGATCCATAGTCAAAGGTCTCGGTGGTTCCACATACCTATGGTCCAAGAATTGCAAACCAGTATCTCCAATGGTAGATAGATGTAGCCTCATCAAATCTTTCCATGTAGCAAAATTATCTTTGTTAAGCTTCAGGATCTCCCTTCTGTAAGACATCTATGATCTATAGCTTAGGCCTTGAAACCTTCCCTATAAGCACTTGCATCTCTGATGAAAATTGTTGGAAATGAGTTGAGTAACTGGGAGGGGAGGGGTGAATCAGTTACCACAAAAACAAATCCAAGTCCCTTAGATGTCTTAAACAAATTTTTCACTGTTACTTGGTTAACACAGATATTTTACTGTCACTTGATTAACATAGAAAATCTTAAGATATTAACTGTGATCATCCTTTAGTAATTAATTGTAGGGACATAAACCATAAATAAAATGTAATGTACATAGATAACACCAAGATTTAATGTGGAAATACAATATGGGAAAAACCACCAATTGCAACTAGTCACTATTTTTCACTGTTCTGAAGTGAGCCCTGTTAGGAGCCAACCCTGTTAAAGGTTACAATAACACACTGTTAGGTGTGACCCTATTAGAGGATGTAATCACCATGTAAGGAGTGGCCTTGTTAGAGGTCTTCTAACACTTCAATGTAGAAATTTCACTTTGTGAGAGGATTTACAAAAGACTGTTAAGTCTACTCTGTTAAGAGATTTTGATCACTCCTACAATTGTTAGAAAGTAACAATGGATTGACCTATTTTGATAAGCAACTCTCTTTGCTGATTCAGATCTCTATTTTGGATTAATTACTTAATCCTGACTTGATCAGATATTTTGTTGCATTTCTCTGTGTTCTATCCTCAATTAGAATCCCATCTGATTTTGCCTTCACTCTTCATGTCATAAACATATATCTTTTTGCACACACTTCCACAATATTCAGTCCAAACTTGACCTTATATATATGATAAGCCTTGTCAATTCGGCCTTAATATCCTTCCAAATAAATAATAAAACTCATGTATGTCAGCTGCATATAGCCAATTATCCATAAAATATAAACTACTGTTAGTCGGCTGACACTAACTGTTTAACTCGGTCAACACTGAAATCCTTCAACGCCCGACCAACACTGTGATTCCTGAGTGAACTGGGTTAAAACTAAAAATCACTTTGGTCCTCTTCAATGCCTAAGAGTACTTGGCATGAACTGACTATGCTCGGATAGGATTAGACATTTGTGTAAACATCACTATACTTGTGTAAACATCAATGCCAATACACAATTGAATAATTGTCATCAACAGAAGTCTCTCAGTTTCATCTCTCCCATAAGGAATTAACAAGGCCCCTATTTTCCCTAATCAAAGGTATCAAGAAGGTAACATATAATAATCCCAGGCTATCTAAGTACTCACGCTCTTCATCATCCAGTCTATGTTTATATACTAGCTAGTCAGGATGACTCTCATGTGTCAAGAGGGCATCATCCCTAATCTACATATCCAATAAAGTCACACAATTAGTCTACATGTAGACATTAAGTCTATCATACATCTACACTAGGTAATTCATACACATGCATATACAATTTCATTACATTCAATAGAAAATAATAAAAAAGAGTCAAATTGCATCCATTACATCTAGAAATCATTTATTTTCCATCCACTCAATCAAGTGTGTCACTTCATATAAGAATATGCGGTTAGGTTATTATGTTACATTTGATAGGAAAGTGTGTCACTTTATTCCCCTAAGTGTGGCTAACAAACACCATAAGTGCGTCATTTTCCCTCTAAGTGTGAGTTCGTTAATAAAAACCCTAAATCTAACTGGGTCGATTTATACCTATAAGTGCGTCAATTTTGACCTATAAGTGCATTGTTCTACCCTAAAATGGTCTGACCTAGTCTAAGAAAAGGCACAAAAAATGAGGAAAAACACAAGAAAAAAGTGTGAAACTTACCAGAGGTGGGGCGTCAACTACTTGTTGATAAGTCTTGACTCGATCGCCGATATGCACTCCGTCCTCAAAGCCCGCCATTGCACTCTAAACCCTCAGAGACAACTCCTTCCACTCCTAGATCTCCAAAATCTCAATGTGCATAATGAATTGAAGATGGCCCTCCAAACCCCTTTTATACCCCCCTAACCCACCTCGATGGATGTGCACACCTTATATTTCTATTGGTCATGATATTTTTAACCTTACAGAGTCCATAACTTTCACGTATGACCTTTGTTTTTTAATACGTAAATTGCATTGTGATCTTGGTCACGATGTCAACCAAATAAGCCCTTCATTCCATTTTTTTGCTCATTTCCTTGAGGGGGCACCATAATAACTAGTTGTTGACACTATTTCACAGGGGCATAATGGGGCATATATATGTTTTCAATTATGCTTTTAAATAACACCTGACAACACATTATATCAAAGAGGGGTAAATTGACTAATTGCTTCAATGCAACAAGTTTACTAATATTCATCTAAAATTGTTAAATAATCTTTATTATTTAATCATTTTGTGTCCTACTGTAATCTAAACTCAAAATCATCATTTCTCTAAAATTTCATAATTAAGTGATTTTAATTGATTACCTAATTATTTTATCAAATTATTCATTTATAAAGTAATTGAATAATTAAAATATTATTTAATTATTCCCTATGTCATTGTATTTAATTAAATAATCATATTATTTAATGTAAAGTGGTGGAAAGGGGTAAGGAGATTTATTTGTTAATTGTTGTTTGATTTTCTTAGAGTGTGTTGAATTACTGAATTACTTAACCCTACTTTACACTTAATTGAATTGTATTGATTGTGTATTGCAATTGTGATTAGAGAGAAGATAAGATGCTCCTTTTCTATCCTCAAATACACAAATGGAAGATCCAAGTTGATCAACCCAAAAGAAGGGTTAATGCATAAATGAATCAACTATTCGGAAAGAGAACAAAGAAGGGGATCTTAAATTCTATTAATTGATTAAATGAATATGTTTAATTACATTAATTGAAAAGGATAGGAAGAAGAACCAACCTTACAAAATTTCAAATCAAAGAATGTTGTTTTCTGAGGTTTGTAGACGGTTTCTAGAAAAACTGAAGTATGATCCGGAACTGGAACGCAGAGACGAACAAAACCCAGAAATATTTTTCTGTTCTGATGTCGTCTTATGAAAAAGGTTGACCTTGACCCACAAATGTCAACCTTGACCCAATAATGTCAACCCTGACCTACACAGGTCCAACAGAGAATCTGTTCGTATCAACCGAAAGAAAGCTGAAAAGGGTATCCAGATCTGTGTCCAAATCCGCAGTCCCGAACCTATACCTGCAAGAAAAAGAGGATTGTTTTTTTATGGGGGAGGGGTTTGCCTTAGTCAAACCCCGATTTATGAATTAACCTCAAATATATGTAATTGAAATTGCATAAAGATAAACAAAGTAAATGCACGAATTCACCTTGCTTGTAAAAGTCCTTGTGGAGGATTCGAATCCGTGGATCCACAAGTATGCTTCAAAATGTGGAATGTACAAAAGTAGGATGTCTTCAATATCTTTCTTATAGATCTCGAACACCAAGTCTTGAATAGGTTCTTGAATTTTTAATAGGCTTGGAAGAAGGTGGATGGAGAGATCACCAAAAGGGCACTATGTGGCTTGAATCCTTTAATGGCCTCCAATGGATCTCCTTCATGAAAATGGATGCTAGAATGGATGAATGCTCGCTTCAAATATTGCTCCTTATCTTTCTTGAACTTCACTTTATAATGTTTAATCTCAATTAGGAATGCTTGATGCTTGATTAGAAGACTTAGTTCGCTTGATGATGGTTATCGTTGTTAGAGAAAATGAGAGGAGAAGGCTCTCTTTTATATGAAACTAGGGCACAATTTTCTAAGGAGGATGACATAGGATAATTAAATTCCCATTAAAGCCTTCACCCCTAGGAGAGGACCTATATTAAATATAATTTAGGAATCGACACTTCGGAACCTGAAACAGTCGACTCGAAAGAAGGAAAACACTTTTTGCAAAGACCGACATCTGGAAACTATGAGAGCCCAGGATCTGAACCCTGGGTCAAGGTCGAGGTCGACCTTGACCTAGGTTAGGGTCAAGTTTGAGGTTGACCTTGACCTAGGTCGGGGTCAAGGTCAACCTTGACCTAGGTCAGGGTTGAGGTTGACCTAGACTTAAAAGGTCGACCCTAACCTTGAAGCCCAAAATGACTAGTCTGCAGTCCAGAATGCAAAAATCAGGCTGGAAAGAAGTGGAAAGAGGGATAGAATAGGGGGAAAGCCAAGTCTAACTCAAGAACCCATTCTAGGTGCTTGATATGACCCCAAAAAACTTACTCAGAAGGCTAAACAAGTCTACAATGGAAGTGCTTCCATTTTCTGACTATACATTTAGCCACCACTTTAGCAAGAGTATGAGCTCAACACAAACTTTGGAACCAAAAGGCATAAAGAAACCCACAAGCCCCCAAGGCACTTAAGTATTTATCAACCCTAAGCTCATGATAAGAGAGACATCACTTAGTTAAGGAGAGAGAGAGAGAGAGAGAGAAAGGGTGTGATTATCTTGCCCAATGAGAACTTATGTCTCATTGTGAACCACACAAAAAGTACATTTGGAAAGATGGAGTTGAACTGCCTAGTGAATGTGGCTACTCACTAGTCAACCCATCAGGGAGATCCATTCTTAAAGGGATAAAAACATTGTAAATTGAAAAGTGGTGGGATCAAGAGATCTGTGTAAATTTAAACTGGAGGGATCAAGAGATCCTAAAAAAGTAAAAAATGACCATGCTTTAAGGATTAGTTTCTTTAATCCATAAAGGGAAAAATTTAAGTCTTGAAAACTATTTTGAACGTGTGTGTGTGTGTGAAAAAGTGAGTAGAGTGTATGCCCCCACATTAAAGTCATTGCTAACACTTTAACAGGAGCAATGGTTTTAACGGAAACATCAAAAAGTCTACGGATTACGTTTCTACTGCGAGATGCCCCCAAAGGAAGACAAATCAAGGGAAATAAAACATAAACATACATAAGAACACAAGAGGGATCTAACTAATGTGGGGTTAGTATGATCATAAGTTAACATGTACATAGAAATATAATATTATTACAAATGAATTTACATCATTCCCCAAAGAAAGTAGAACTACAATCACAAAGGAGGAAAGAAACTTAAGAATTACGAAGAGGAATCTTTTCGGACCACAACACGGAGACCAAAAAGAATTAGTGCTACCATGTCACAGATCCAAGTAAATTATACAAGGAAAATAGTTACAAACAATAGCACAAGTAAAACATAACATGAAACAACATATAGAAGAATGAAGATACATATAGAAGAATTGTACGACAGGTTTGATTCCTTTATCACCTTGCACCAATGAAGTAACAAGGGTCGTATAAAAGAATCTAACAAACATTTAAAAACACATTATGCGAGAAGCACAATACAACATACAAACACAAAAAGGGCTACCATAAAGGATGAGCCAATCAAGCATATTGTCAACCCTCCCCATCTTGGTTTATGTTATTGATCGAAGGTGGGCAACTCGCAAGAGGGACTATATCCAATACAGTAGGAATGATAACCAGTTCCAAACAAGGATCCTCTTGAGAATCACAATGCTCATTACTAGGTGTAATTGTTAATTGAGTTGAAAACATATGAGGTAAATCATTATCAAGATCAATGGTCTCATATTCATCACTAAGATC
>MU224229.1:2857383-2867512 GCA_018584345.1 Thuja plicata | reverse complement strand
TTTAATCACCCTGTGAGGAGTGGCCTTGTTAGAGGTCTTCAACACTTCAATCTAGAAATGCTACCTTGTGAGAGGATTTACAAAAGACTGTTAAGTCTACTCTGTTAAGAGATTTTGATCACTACTATAATTGTTAGAAAGTAATAATGGATTAACCTATATGTGTAAGGAACTGTCTTTGCTGATTTAGATCTCTACTTGATTGTAACTAGATCCTTGCTGATAAGATATTCTATTGCAGCTCTGAGTGTTCTGTTCTCAATCAAAATTCCATCTAATTTCACCTTCAAAGAATTCCACACTTCTTCCTTTTCACTTTCGCTTCTACTTACACACTTCAACTCCAACATATTCAATCCAAACTTGACCTTTCATAAATACATGGTAAGCCCTATCAAGTCAGCTTGAATAAACTCTAAATGATAAATCATAATTCAGTTGGCCTCATATAACCATTTAATTATATAATATAAATCACTATTAGTCGGCTGCAACTGAATGCCTGACCAAGACTGAAATGCCCGAGTGAACTCAGTCAACACTAAACTTCTTAAATGCTCAAACTCAACTCATTCTTTTTACCAACTGTGCTCGGTCTGAATGTAGACATTAGTGTAAAACCACTACATAAGTGTATAAACATGTGTAACATCAATGAAAATACACAATTGAATAATTGTCTTCAACAAAACCTTGTTGCAACCTATGCAACCTGTGATGTTAACTGAAGAAACTGAGTCACAAATAGAAGGAACCAAGTTTCAGATTGAAGAAATTGAGTTGCACAGAGGCACCTGAGTCACAGACAGAGGTACCTGAGTCATAGACGGATACACCCAAGTCTCGGACAATGGAACCCAAGTATCAGACAGAAGAACAAGACAAAATATTTGAGCATGGTGAACACAGTGGAGCAAGCCCAGAATCAAAGAGGAAGGATCTTGTACTTGCCAAATATGTTAGAAGGCATCATGCACTTGAAAAAATAATTGGAGATCAGATTTGAAGGTGTAATGACAATGAGAAAAATAAAAGGTACATGTTTACTTAGTGAAATTGAACCTAGAACTATTAAAGATGCATTTAATGATGAGAACTGGACTGAAGAAATGAATGAAGAAATTGAGAAGATAGAAAAGAACAAAACCTGGACTCTTGTACCTAGACCAAAAGGGAATAACGTGATTGGTACTAAGTGGGTTTTTAGAAACAACATGAATGAGAAAGGTGAAGTTTCCAGAAACAAAGCCAGATTAGTATGTAAAGGATATGCTCAAGAGGAGGGTATTGATTATGGAGAAAATTTTGCTCCTATTGCAAGACTTGAAGGAGTCATAACTCTTCTAGAATATGCTGCACATAAAGGATTCAAGGTATATCAAATGGATGTAAAATTTGCATTCTTGAATGGAATTCTTGAAGAGGAAGTCTACATTGAGCAACGTGAAGGTTTTGTAGAACCTAACAAAAGGAATATGGTTTACAAACTGTACAAAGCATTGTATGGACTGAAGCAAGATCTGAGAGACTGGTATGAAAGATTGCATGGTTACTTGATAAGTATTGGATTTCAAAGAATAAATGACAATAGTAGCTTGTACATCAAAGAAGGACCTCAAAACAAGATACTATTAGCAGAAATATTTGTTGATGACATATTGTTTACTTGATCTGATGACTTATGCAGAGCATTCTTAGAAGCTATGAGTGAGGAATTTGAGATGTCTGTGTTTGATGAAATCAAATTCTTTTTTGGCTTACAAGTTTATCAAATGAAGGATGGTATCTACATTACTCATTCTAAATACATAAAAGTGATACTGAAGAAATTTGAGATGGAAGACTCTAGACCAATTGGAACACCTATGCCTACTAGACATAAGCTATCTAAGGATTATGATTCAAAGGAGGTAAATCAGGCTACATATAGATCCATGATTGGCAAACTTCAATATGTTGTTCACAATAGACCTGATATTGCTTTAGGAGTCGGTATTGTTGCAAGGTTTTCAGCTAATCCTAGAGAGAATCCTTTGATGGATATCAAAAGGATTATGAGATATCTTAAGGGTACTAAAGATTATGGATTATGGTATAAGAAAGGAGAAAATTTTGATTTGAAGACTTTTATTGAGGTTGATTGGGCAGGAAGTGTTGATACAGAAAAAGCACAAGTGGTGGAGCACTATTTATTGGAAAGAGTCTCCTAGACAAGCAAGAAATAGAACTGCATTTCTCAATCTACAACAGAAGCAAAATATGTTGTTGCGGTAGTGAATTGTTCAAACATCATATGGTTCAAATAATTGTTGTCAGGTATGAAGGTAGAAATCACATAACCAATCATTATCTATTGTGACAACACCAGTGCTATTAACATTTCAAAGAACCCTGTGATGCATACTAAGACCAAACATATTGCGATAAAGTATCATTTCTTGAGGGAATTGGTTCAGAACAAATAAGTAAGATTGGAATATGTGAATACTAAAGAACAAATTGCAGACATATTCACAAAACCATTACCTAAGGATGCATTTCTGTATCTTAGAGGAAAGCTAGGGGTAATTCCCTTGATTGAGGCTCACTAAAACACAGTTTAGTGATGCATCAACCGAGCTACAGAACAGACTTAACATATTGATGTAGATATTTAGAGCTTATTGTATATGAATCAGTATAGATAGGTACATTACAATTACATTGATACGACAGTTGGTGTCTTTGGCATTGGTTGTCAAAGAGGGACAGATTACTAAATGTCATAATGATTCATGAAAGGAGAGATTAGTGTATGTCAGTAAAGATTATTAATGGAGAGATTACTGTATGTCATAATGATTCATGATGGAGGGAGAGATTACTGTATGTCACATTGATCAGTGAAAGAGGGAGAGATTGATGACAAAGGGAGAACTTTTTTAGAGACATAGATTAATGTAAGAGGGAGAAATCTGCATTTCAGTGATTGAGGGAGTTTTTGATGAGAATTAGAATGAAGCTAAAGACATTAATAAAAATTCATTCTTATGTGTGATGCTCTATAATTCTTTGTATTATGACATGTTGTGTTTCCATCAATGCCAAAGAGGGATATTGTTGATGACAATTATTCAATTGTGTATTGTCACTGATGTTTACACAAGTATATTGATATTTACACAAATGTCTAATCCTATCCAAGCATATTCAGTGTCTGCCAAGCTCTCTCGGGCATTGAAGATGACCAAAGTGATTTTCAATTCTAACTGAGTTCACTTAGGCATTACAATGTTGGTTGAGCGTTGAAGGATTTCAGTGTTGACCGAGTAAAACAGTTAGTGTCAGCCAACTAACAATGGATTCTATTTTATAAATAATTAGTTATGTGCAGCCGATATACATGAGTTTTATTATTTATTTGGAAGGATATCAAGGCTAACTTGACAAGGCTTAACATATATATGTAAGGTCAAGTTTGGATTGAATTGAGTGAGATAGAAGTGGTGATGTGGAATTGCATGTGAAGTGTGATATGAAGAGTGAAGGCAAAATCATATGGGATTTTGATTGAGGAAAAAATACGGAGGACTACAATAGAATATTTGATCAATGAGGATCAAGTATTTAATCCATAGCAGAGATCTGAATTAGCAAAGACAGTTGCTTATCAAAATAGGTCAATGCATTTTTACTCTCTAACAATTGTAGCAGTGATCAAAATCTCTTAACATAGTAGACTTAACAGTCTTTTGTAAATCCTCTCACAAGGTGACATATCTACTTTGAAGTGTTTTAAGACCTCTCACAAGGCCACTCCTTACAAGGTGATTAAATCCTCTAACTGGGTCACACCTAACAGTGTGTTATTGTAAGCTTTAATAGGGTTGGCTCCTAACAGGGCTCACTTCAGAAGAGTGAAAAATAGTGACTAGTTTCTATTGGTGGTTTTTTCCATATTGGGTTTCCATGTTAAATCTTGGTGTTATCTATGTTAATATCTTAAGATTTGCTATGTTAACCGAGTGACAGTGAAATATCTATGTTAACCGAGCAACAATGTTAAATTTTTTTAAGACATCTAAGGGACTTGGATTTGTTTTTGTGGTAACTGATATACCCCTCCCCTCTTAGTTACTCAACTCATTTCCAACACCTATTAGGTGATCCCTATTTTCCCACTGTACACTTGCAACTTGACAACTTTTATGATCTTCTTGCAAAACTTTCTAAAAGTACCCCAAATGACTTCTACTAGTTAAAACATACTTGAATGAGGTCATATAGACCTTGGGTCAAGATTACATATAATGAATTCATCATGTTACATTTTGATGTTTTTGACAATAATTGACAACATTTTCCCATATAGACCTCCTAACCAAAATGACTCATACCTTGAATCTAAGACACACCAAAATTGTCTATGGGACCTTATTTAAAGACATTAACATGAAATAAAACTTAAACCTCAATTTTTCCTCATGGAGGTATGATCACCTTGGGTTCCCCTACACCAAAGGGTAGTAAGAAGACTTACAACCCAAATGGGACTGAGGAAATTTTAACTAGGCCAACTCATTGTTCTACTTCTCCTTTAGAAAAACTTGCACATACATAAGTAAGGAAAATGGTTGTGGGTTGTATAGGAGCTTATCATAGTCAAATCCTTATTTTGGTGTTTCCACCTGCATATATAGATAAAAAAATAATTGTTGGTAGGTAAACAAAATAGAAAATGATAGAAAATAATAAATGACAAGAATATGATAAGAACACTATGGTATGCTCAATAAAACACAAAGTAAGAAGGTAAGGTACTCCCCTTAAAAACCAAAAAACATGTAGACCAATGGAATGAAGACCTAACAAATGATACAATGAAGCTATGAGTATGGAGAGATCAAATGTAAGTTATCCCAATACAATTAGAAGATAGCTAAGGAGCTCAAACATGAAGTTGGAGAGAAAGAGTGACTCAAGAACTAAAATGTATCCAAGAGAGAGTGAATGAAGCGTGAAGAGGCCCTGATGAATTTTAAAAATGAAGATATATTGGAAAAGAATTGAATCTTGGCACTGATGGGTAGTGGTATGAGGCATTACATTGCAGGGGTAGCAGTTGTAATGCTTTAACAACTCATTGCACATCTCTAAATTTACAGGATGAGTGCACACCACACGAGTCTATTTGTAGCGCGTATACATCTTAGGCTAACTAGGTTGCATCGCCAAGAATCTAAGTGGATGGTTTACAACAAAAAATAGAGAGATATAGAGGCTTATATTGGATTTTGCATTTTATATTAGGTGAGAAAATTATGTAATGGTAAATTAAAATTGGGTGCAAATTTACAACATTACAACAACATAAAAACATATATATATATAGATCATGACACCTAAATAAATTGAAGCAAATGGAGAGAATGAGGCAAAATGAAAAAGAGATACAACAATGATTTGAGAATTAAAGAATATTGAAGCATCTTGTTCGATGACTATTTAAGAGTAGAATATTAAAGATACCATGAAGGATGGGATGAATGTAGATGGTACAAAGGTGGAAGAAAATATAATTAGAGGAACAAATCCAAATATGTCTTAAAATTCACCTTTCAATGATATGGAAAATGTGACTATATTTACAAATCTTGGTATGCACTCAAATACACCATTGAATAATATGAAAAATGTGACTAGAAATAAATCCAAGTATGTCTTCAAACCCATATTTTGATGATATTGATATTGCTTATTTTAAGGAAGTTGGATATTCCAATAGTGAGATCAATTATATTCCTCAAGAAATAGAAACATAAAGTGAAAAACAAATTCCTTGTTTGAGTGAATAAAATTTTATTTTTAATTAAAAGACATGTCTTGGGTAGTCTTCTTGGTAAGATTTCTTTGGAGACAAATAAAAACCCATGCAAATAGACTATATAAATTTTTTAACAGAAAAAGGTAAGATTTGATTGTCAACTCATGATGCAATTGATGAAAATTTGAAAATGTAAGAAGTAATTATAAATTTAGGCATTTCTATGGATCCCAAAAAGAAAGATAAATCACCTAAACAAGTTATCTATGTTGTTGTTGATGCTATAGATTCTATTGGAAAAAGAGTATGCCTAAAGATAAGAATGTGGAATGACGAGTTATATCAACTATTTTAGTTGTAAATAATCTTTGCATAAAATAATCCTAAGAAAGATTAGTTGATTTCTAAATAAACGTTATAAAACTTTGATAAGAACATCAAAGAGAACATAAAGGATTTAAAAGACTCAATTAACCAATGTTGGATTTGTAGTGGTAGACTCCTAAGGTCTGGTATGAAATTAAATAATGAAACCCAACCTTTAAATGAAAAAAACTGGCATGATAATACAAGAGTATCGACTAATGTTATCGATGTTTTAAAATTAAGAGTGGGGTTAAAATTTAATAATCCTTATCCAAAATACTTATTAGACATGACTCAATCTGATTTTTATTTTAAATGGCCAGTTTAATGTTACCCAATAATACCATAAGTTGAAGATTTTTTTGAGAAATGTAAACCTTGGTATGTGAATATTAATGAGAAATAAATCTCTTGTTGTTCTAGAACTCATGTACAATTTTGTTATTATTATGATGTATTTTGATATATGGTGTACTTTGCATGCTAGTAAAATTATGTAAGAATCTAGTATTAATAGGCCACCTCAAAAAATAAGGAGCTTATAGTAGGTTTATTTTGTGAGACATCTAATGGACAATTATTTTATTTACATGTTTTTATTTCTAGACAAAGCAATAGATGTAGCAACATTTCATTGTTAGGAGAATGTATGCAAAGTATTCACATGATTGTGGATGATAATTAGTGGACATGAAAAGATTAGGGAATGTTAAATATTTTTTGAAGGATGGAAAAATTGGAAACTATTGTGATTTAATTGCATAAAAAAATAGTGTACATGAATTCATCATAGAATTCAAGAGTAAGATTGTACCCAAATATGTGGAACACTTCCAACATGCTCAGTGGCTTGATGGAAAATTTCACACGTGTAAAAGCACATTTCCAATTGAAACTATATTACCAATGGTTGACTTTATAGAAAACTATAATATTGCTTCACAAGATGAAATTCAATCTCAGTATGATAATTCAGTGTAGGTAGCCATATTTTTCATTCTGTATACAAACATGCAGATGATAGTACAAAATATGACAACAATTTTTATAGAGAGTTTTATTTTTATTTGAGTGATAATTGGTTAGAGTCGTAAGAGTTTTCCCAATATTGTTTAATGTATTTTATAAAAAAATTAAAAGAAAGATAAATTCAAATGATTTAGATGATTATATAGAATAATTTAAAAATACTTGAATATTTATTGGTGTATCGACCAAATAATGGCTTGAGAAATTTAATTAAATATTAATTATTCTTCTATCACTAAATAATTTATTTAATTTATTTAGTTGTTTCATCTTATCTCATTCCTCTAAGGCTAAGTCTTCCTAAATCATTAATTAAATAATTGTTGAACATGCCAAATAACTGAGAGGGGGGTGAATCAGTTATTCCTACACAACTTATAAAACTTTCTCTCCATTGGTAAACATTTAAACAATACTGATAACACCTTAAGTTTTATCGGTAAAGCACATTAAGCATTCAGAGAAGATGTAAACATGAAAATATAGAAACATTGAAACAAAGAACACCAGATTCAATGTGGAAACCCAAGATGGGAAAAACCACAAAGAAATATATCAAGATACTAATAAACATCGGTTAAGGTGGCACTGAAAAGGTGACTTGGTACAAAGGCTCACTGCCAGAAATAGAAGGGCTCACTTTTGATAGAAAGGCTCACTACCAATACAGAAGGGTTCACTGTTGCTACACAGGCTCACTGTCGATACAACGGCTCACTACTGATAGGAGGGCTCACTGCATGGGAGATATGAAAAGATGATAGAATCCATCTCTAAGATCTACAACTTGCTCTATACAAACACAAATATCATTCACATGAATTAGTATGTACCATACATGTATCCAACACACATACACATAGGCACGCACTTACATACATACATGTTCATGTGTACTTACACACACTTACATTCACTTTCACACTGCTAGATATATATACACAACATCATGAGATCCAAAATAGGTCGGCCACCACAATTTGAAATAGGTCACACTAAAACATCCTCATGGTGGAAGGAAATGAATTGAGGACCACCTCGACCAAACCAACACGCCACACTTCAGATAAGAGCTCAACACCTTCTCTAAGGTAGTCGTCTCAAATAGATCGATAACACTTTAAAACTTTGATGTTGGATCAAAATAAATCTAGATATGACCTAATAAGAAATCTACCAAAAATGTAAATTCCATAACCACGAAGTTATCATTGAATGCACAGGATACTCCAACCGATACACCAGACTATCGGTACATCCCAACACAATGTCAGAACCATGGGAATACCACAACTAGGACCATGTATCGTGATGACATGTAACTGATTGAATGTTTGATAATGTTAAGTTGAAGATAATGTAAGGCATTAAATCAGTTAATAGTTTGTATTGTCATTGATGTCAACTTGATATCATCTAAACGGTCATATACATGATGCCAAAGACTTCATAGAATCAATGAAACAAATTTTATGTTTTTAGCAATGCATAAAAGTTAATTATTCACCAAGTGACAGATAATACCGACGGAGTGCACACCATCAGTAAAGGCAAAGATGAAAATTCACACTGATACCCGACAAGTAGAAGACAGTGTTGCCTAATGAAGCAAAACCACAGGATGCCCGACGAGCTGAAAACAGAGTTGCCCAATGAGTAAAAATCCAATGATGGTCGACGGACAGAGATCCCGAAGCTAACTAGAGTCACACCGATGGAACTGTCAGTTGTCACCAAAAACTAACTATAGAGATGACTGACAGAACAAAGAGTTCAGAAAATGACAAAATATCTAGTTGGCAAGAGCTAAAGATAGACTTAACTGGTTGTTTTCTTTGTTTTATTTGACCAGAGTTAAGTGATTGATTTAAAGAAGATTTATACAGCTGGCAAGAAGATAACTACAAGATAAATTAGGAGTTATTCTTTAAATCAAATTGGCTGGATTGTTTTTCACGCCAAGAATCAAGAATCAAGAAATAGTGAATATCATGTCTATATAAGAGACAAGCTTAATTCATTTACGAATGGAATTAAGGGGAGTGAATAGAAAGAGGATGCTGAAGAGAAACTGATGAAGAATAACTTCATATAGTCTTAATCAATCAAGCTGAAAAAGAGCTAAAGAATTCTACAGACACTGACAAACAGTGAAGCACAACATCATAGAGCAGAAAGTGTGGAGCACAAAGAATTAAATTGATACATTGATCAAAGAGGTAATGTACTTAAATAGATCTGAAATCTGCAATTCAAAGTTGCATCATGAATAGGTCATAGTATTTCAGTTTAACCATTGAAGCATCAAGTCTCTTAACAGAGTAGGACTTGACAGTATTCTATATATTGAGGTACATCCCAAGGAGTGCCAAAAAGGTTGATTCATGAAAGTAGCATTGGACTTGCCCGATACCTATTGACAATCTAAGAAGGAGGTTGATTCAAGGATGGTAGCAATAAATGCCCGATACAAAGTGACAACCTCTATGTATAAAATCCTCTAACAAGGTTGCACTTAATAGTGTGTTTGTAACCTTTAACAGGGTCGGCTCCTAACAGGGCTCACTTCAGAAGAGTGAAAATTTGGGGTACTGGTCCAAGTGCTTTTTCCCTTAACAGGGTTTCCACATTAAAAATTCATGTGTTATGTGTATATGATTTATTTCTTTATTGTTTTGTATCTAACATAGTTAACACTGGGTTGATCGGTATACTCTGCTTATTTACTGAGTTTCGGTAAATAGTTATACTGCTTATCAATAATCAAGGAGAATATGGACAAAAAAGGAAAATCGACAAACAATTAAATCATTATAAGTATTTCATGGCATGCATCTTGTAGGGAATTAATAATATGAGGTTTATTTGATTGGTGGTTAAATGTTTTGAGGCCACTGATTCACCCCCCCCCCCCTCAGTTATTACTAACAT
>MU224229.1:2821790-2853006 GCA_018584345.1 Thuja plicata | reverse complement strand
CAATAAGTCCACTACACAAATCCTTGATGAAAGTTTTGAAAGTAGGAAGACTAGTATTAGTTAATCTCAAAATAGCATAAGCAAGTAAAACATGAAGATTAACAAACATGATGAAATGGATGATACTCTCATATACATCACAAGTACTATAAAGAGATGCTAAAAGAAGCATAATGAGAAAAATAGCCATACCCCAAAGTATCTTAAAGATCTTCATAGTGAATGAAATGCAAGAAATGTTTTTATATTTTTACAAGTATGTAGTTTTTTTTTATTGTTTTAAAATGCAAGAGCATAAAAGAAAAATAATTTAGTATGCATGCAAGATCTAGTCTCTAAGGAAAAGAGGCAAAGCATCCAACACCAAAAAGAAAGAGTTGTCTATCATGGGTTCACAAAAATGTAACATATAAAATAAAGGTCACTAAAATGTAAGAAAATAAATAGAGATGATGAGCTAATATAGGATAAGATGGATGTTATTACATTTAAAATTAGAATGTTTATTGAAATGTGAGGGATAAATAAGATGTTCATTTTATCCTTAGATACACAAAGGAAGGATCCAAATTGATTAACCCTAAAGGAAGGATCAATGCATAAATGAATCAATCATTTGGAAATAAGAATAAAGAAGAAGATCTTAAATTCCATTTTATAGGAAAGAATGTGTGATAGGTTTAGATAGATCAAGAACTTTTAATTGAAATGGATAGGAGAAAAGTACTAACCTTGAAATGTTGTAGATCTGAAGAATGTCATTTTTAGGGGTCTGCAATCATTTTTTGGAAAATATGAGACTAGATCTGGAACAAAAACACAAAGATGAACAAAACCCAGAAATCTTTTTCTATTCTGACATAGTTCCGATTTTGACCCTCAAGTCAATGTCACCATTGACCCAAAATTTCTGATTTTGACCTAGGGAAGAATTGACCTAAAAAATCTCTAATAGGAAATTTGTTTTCAGATACCGAAATTTTTCCGAAAAGTGTATCCAAATCTGCACTTTGATCCGATGTTCCAAACCTATACCTGCAATAAAAATGGATTTGTTTGTTGGGGGGAGGGGTTTGCCTTAGTCAAACCCCAATTTAGGAAATAACCTTGAAATCAATAATTGAAATAAAGAATGCTAGCAAGTAGTATAAGTAAATCTAATAGTGAAGCTATGATATTCAAATAGATATGCAATTGTATTTCAAATGTAAACAAGTATGTAAATATGAAAGCTTGGACCCAATATTAGAAACCATAAACCTTCATGATTGTATTCTTGGAATCCACCTTGAAGAGAGAATGAATGAGTCTTGAGGATGCACAAAGGATCTTGAGGGAAGATCACACCACCATGATGGATAGATCTAGGACTTGAATGATGAATCTTGAATGCTTGAACCAAATCCCTTCAAAGGCTTGAATGCTTGAATCCTTGATCTTCAATGGAGAACTTGAATGCTTGAGAGGAATACTTGAACACTTTTAAAGCTTGAAAATATGTATAAAAATGGATGCTTGAACTTCTCTTAATGCTTAGTTCTTCTTCTTTCTTAGAGAGACTTTACTTAGAGCTTGAGATTATACTTCATATGACTTAGAGAAAATGAGAGGAGAAAACTTCTTTATATATGAAACTAGGGCACAATATTCTAGAGAGGCCTACATAGGAGAATTAAATTCCAATTAGACCTATATCCCTATAAAATAACCTATATTAAATATAATTTAAGAATCATCGCTTCGGAAGCCAAAACAGCCTACCCGAAAGTGGGAAATGAACTTTTGATGACCTCCGACAGCTGACAAACTTTCAAACTTGAAAGGGGGACCCAGGTCAAGATTGAGGTCATCCTTGACCTAGGTCAAGGTCGAGGTTGAACTTGACCTAGGTTAAGGTCGAGGTTGACCTTGACCCAGGGAGTTGGAACCCCTAGAAAATGTGCCAGATGAGATGGATGGTGCCCGGAGAGGCCCAATCAGGGTCCTAAACAAGAAGAGAAGTAGGAGAGGATGCAGAAATGAGGGGAAAATATGATGGTGGTAAAAAAACAACCCTAAGGAGGGCTAAACATTCTTAACATGGAAGTGCTTCCATTTTAAGATGATACACTTAGCATCACAAGAGAAATTCAAATCCTCAAATCCACCTCTGTGTGACACTTCATATGCCACCTCATACACGTGGCTAGGGAAATTTAAATTCTTTAATATTTCAATGGCGTAATTATCCTCAACAAGCATCCCTAGTCATAAGGGAGGTTAAGGCTTATGTGTCCTTGTGTGAATTAGTCTTTTTATACCTTCCCTATTATCCAGTTGTTAGTGAATAGATTTGTCCTTCGATATATCTTTTTACAAATTCACTCTATAACCCACTTGAAAGACAATCAATTACTAACAGTTGGGTAAGTATTCTTTAACTTCCCTCTGAATTTTATCTTAGGTAAAACTCCCTAGAATTGATCTTCAATGAATTTATGAGTTTGGATTTTGACTAAAAAGCTTAGAAAGACTGCTTTATCATTCTTAGATGACAAGCACAACAACATTACTTTAAAGAAAATAAATTTGAAAGAGCAAAGAGAGCAAATGCACAGTTTTCTGCAAATGATAAATATGTGAAAATTGAATGGCAATTATTTAAAAAATGAGATAACAGATTACAGATCAAGTCGAGTTACTGTGAAACTTTCAAAACACAATACATAATGAATTAAAATGTCAGCACAGAACATTCATCCACTCATTTAAAACAACACAGATTTGAAATACGATTGTATATGTATATATCACTGTTGCAACACAGACAAAAATGAATATATATTGTTTTTCACAGTACCAGCTTCTTTCAAGTATCTAGCTAAGAACTAACAAACTATCAAAATTCTATGTAATCTCAAAATATCTGAACCTTTCACAGTATTTAACTATCCTACTTATAGTTTAACAAACCAAAAGGTCTCCCTAAAAACTTGACCTCTCGAACCAACAGTTATTAAACATAACCAGAGTAAAAATGACACTTGTCCTTAAAAGTTTGCATGCAATTAAAAGAAAAATAAACATCCAAATTAGGCTCTTTATCAATGACACGTTCTTTGCTTCCAGTAAGGCTTTCTCCTTCGTCAACAATGGAATGAGTTGGCTTCCATTCTTTGTATGCTTGGATAAGTTCCTTGGCGACCGACAAATGTGGAGACTTCATGACAGGATCCTAGCCATTGAGGCTTCTTTACTCCATTTCAACTTTTTGACTTTTTCAATTATCCTGGGAAGCTGGTCAATGCATAGGTCAAGTAGGGACTCAATCCTAGCCATCTTTGTGAAATATGCGGCCTTTGGGTCAATCTTCTCCTTAATTGTGTTCATGGTGGCTTCAAATGCTCCCAAAGCTCCCTTCAGTTCTTGATCATCATAACTTGTTGAATATGCATAAGCAGAACTGGTAACTTTCAACTCATTCAACATAGCCTTCTGGATTTGTTTAGCTTCGGTTTCACAATCCTTGGTTTTAGTTATAGTATTTATGATGGTAGATATATGCCAGCCAATGTTCTTTCTTAAGACAAAGAAGGTTGACTCACCAAAAGATTTCAAAGACTTTTATGCACAAAACTTGATATAATCGTACCTTTCAATCTCCAGAAACTTTGTCATAACAACAACCCATTTTTCTTCTTCTCTATCCCATACCTATCATTATGTCTGTAATTATCCCACCAAGGCTTCAATATCATGAAGATTGACCTAGGAATCTTTGACATACTTGAGACCACTTTTAATCACCTCATCCATCCATTCATCTATAGTAGAAATTAAGGGTCGGCCACGTTGAACTTGTTTCAACAAGTTTTTTCTTTCATTAGAGCTCGGGTTAAAGACTTGTGAAGATTGAATCAGTGGTGTAGCATAAAAGTTGCAGAAGGTATTTATGAACTGAGACAGTGACACAATTGCTTATTTTATTTCTTTCTTTTCTTTGTTGTCTTGCCAAGAAGTCAATAGC
This sequence comes from Thuja plicata, assembly GCA_018584345.1. NCBI lineage: Eukaryota > Viridiplantae > Streptophyta > Pinopsida > Cupressales > Cupressaceae > Thuja > Thuja plicata. Next base: position 2,849,000 of record MU224229.1, on the reverse strand, counting down.
ATCTGTTGGGTTGTTTCTTTGAACAAATGATTATTTCTAGCATGGTCCATGGTTCCCAATTCAACCTTAGCGACTGCAAAATCTTCAGCTGCAATCTCCTCTTCTCCTTCCTTTGGTCTATAAGTGGCTACTTCAGCGGTCCACTTCCCTGTTTTTGCATCTACAAACATATGAGCAGTGCTCTTCATCTTTTTGGCCTTGGGATTTTTCTGAATGTATTTACTAATAATATCCTAAACAAGAACTGAAACAGGAACCAAACTACGCTTCTTATTCACAGAAGAAGTCAACCACTTTGGCTTTGTATTAACTACAGCTGATGGTTTAGGTGTCTTCATTTGTGTGTCCATGATCTCCAATGTCACATTGTCAAGGTCAAAGAGATCTTTTCCCACTTGTTCTCCTTCACCTATTTGGAAACTCATATCTCTAAGCTTGTCATCATCTAGATTGATAGTTTGCACATTCTCCTGAGCCATTTTATTCTTTTTCTTAGACCTGGTCTTTGATCTTGTGAGCCTTTGAAAAGAAGCTCTGAGTGCACAATCTGTTGTAGCTTTCTTTCGAGCGGCATTATCAATCAATTTAGGAATGTTAGAAATAAAGGTTGGGGAAGGGAAATAGGTAACTCTAACTTCATCTGACTTAGATTTATATTGTTTTTGTTTTCTTTTTGCTAACAACCATTCTTCGATTAGGTGGATCACATGTTGTGTTCTTTGCTCAATGTTATCTTCCTCATTATCAGTCCAATTAATGACATACTCATCCTATTTAGCTGAATTCTTGAACTCAGGTTCAATCAGACTAGAGCCATCATCATTCACTTCCTTTACATTTATTTTCTATCTCGTGGATAAGATTTGTGATATACATAGCCCCGTATGTTCTCTTTCTTTCACTTGAAATTCATCAATACAATCCTCCCATAAATCTTCAAGGTGAGGAACATGAAACATGTGTGACCTAAGCTCTAGACTCCCACTGGCATAATTCTTTTTATCAAACCATGCTCTCTCAGTGTTAAAGGTCACTCCCTATGCTTATTGCATTGGCCATGGATTCACATGAAAGCTTGCCTACTTTAATGGAAAATGAATTTGCCCATTCCCCTTCAGGGAGAAATCTTTTTAGAATAGTGGAAAGTTGCCTACAAATTTCAGCTACGACAAAACAATCAAAGCATATATGGGTAATCTCATAGGTGAATCTTTAAAACCCCCAACCCTGATGTAGGTAAATCTAGTGAATTGAATGCAGAAGCTTCCATATTTGGTCACAACTTCCTGGGCTTCTGGTCTGATTATTTTAACAGAGATCTCGGCTAACGCAAAACAAAGTTTTCCTGTGAATGTGTCATTTACTCTTCTATAGTTTTTAATTATATTACTTTTCTACAAAATGGGGTAATATTCATAAACCCACATGCTATCAACACAGGGGTCATTAGGCATTCCATACCATTGTTTTCTACAATCTAGACAGTACATAAGGTAAGAGAACATTAAGAAACTACTCCCAGCTAATTTTGACATATTTAGCTGCTCCCTCATAGAACTGGCAATCAACTCAGCCCAATATAGAAATTGCTTCCCTTCTAGAATAATTTGAATCGAACAGAGCATCCAATTAGAGAAAAGATAAGATTCTGGTGATCCTCTTACTCTGTGTAGCATTATCATGACATCATTGATATAAGGGAGCATATGATCCTTGTTCAACTTCTTGGGTAATCGTGAACCTCTTCTCTATGGGTTTACCAACCAACTTTTAGCCATGGAAGTTTTATTCCCTTCACTATTCTCCTTAAACTTAACAATGGACTATACAAGAGAAAATGCAGAAAAGGTCTGTTCTAGGATTTGAAAAGCTAGAGACACAATTTCTCTATTGACAGACATCAAGATGCTACCATCTCTTTTCCTAATTGTCTCAGTCCGTTGATCATAATTTTTAATGCATTCAAAAATCAGTTCATGGCATATGAAGGTAGGAGGGAATGTCGTAGCTGCGCATAACCCACTATGCAAAATTTCTAAGGCTGGTATACCCACAAGGGAATTGGAAAGTTGACCAGATAGGCCTTCTATATTAATATTTTCTAGGTCAGTGTCTGTCACTACAGGACCATCATAGACTAGGCTTGATACACTTTCGAACAGATGAAAAGCAGATTTCATAGCTTCAACAACCTATATTTCGTACATGATTCTTTGTTCTGCTATTAAATTTTGAAAATACCATTGAGAGGGTAGCCAAACTCACCTTGCTTTGCAGATTTCCCTGACACTGGAGCTCCAATTTCATTACCTTCATCCACTTGTTTCTCAATAATGTCGTTATTTAAAACTTTTAAGTGAAATGATCAACTTAAATAAAGGGGAGTGTGAGAAACTTGATTATTAATTGCAAATCTTTATGGAGGCAAAGGCAAAAAGATACAATTTGACATCTTATGCATGCAATTTATAATTACTATTTACGTAAATCCCCATGTCATAAAGCTTTAATGATTATTCAGACACCTCAAATGTGCCAACTTGATCGACCATCTTTTAGAATTAAATGTACACCTTCTTGTGGGACCTACTACTGAGCTGTCAGAAGGTTTACCTTAGGTCATTTTGTCTCCCTTTTGAATATGTTTGAACATGAGTGAACAATGTTCGTGATGGTTTAGATGTGTTTAATATATTTCAAACTCTCATACTGCCAGGTTCACCATTTCGACCTTTTATTTGCACTGAAATGTCATAATCTCATGATTGATACCTCAGCATCTCTCATGGCTTATCGTTTCATTAGTCATCACCGCCATCTTTATGCACCTATCAAATATTTCCTCAAAGTATGAACTAACTTGAACTACCTTGAACCGACTTGATGCCTTTTTTAATTATGGTAAGACCCGACACACTAAAGTTTTTGATAATCAGCTGAACTTTGAGGGAAACTCAAAAGACTAAGGGGAAAATAAGGTGATCAAATTATACAAGGGTGACTCAGAAAATAAGATGGTACAAGTGCCGAACTTGGACTAACACCAGTCAACTATCCCTCCACCTCATCTAGCCAAAGATGACTCTTAAGACACTTATTTCATGAGTCTTATTTATCTTCTCACATTCCAAAAAATTGGAATGTTTCTCCCTCCTTTCTCTCATGATCATGGAGAGATATTGGACAAGTGTCCTTCCCTTCCACCTATTTCTCCATCTTGTCAAAGTAGGAGGAACATCTCCTTAGTATTCCTCTCACAACCTAACCATCCTTGATTATCTCTCCTTCCATGCAACCAATTCAATTCTATCCTTTCATCTTTCCAATCTTCATTCTTAACTATTGATTCATGCCACATGAAAGCAAGGACATGAAATGCCTATACATAGAGTTCATTTTCACTCTTTGGGGACTAATGAGCATTCTTGGAGATTTAGAGCTTTTAGAGGTCTAGTGCATTCTAAGATTATTACGTGTGCCTTTGGGTTTAGGTGATCATTATATTAGCATCATATTTAGCATATTTTATCATCTTAAACTAACCATGACATCTTCATCTTGTATAATTTAGCATATATTTCATATCCACTTAGCAATCATCATAGTATTGCTCTTAGGCTTCCACCTAGTTGCATTTTAGAATATCACACAGTCCAATCTCATTGAAGTCATCTTGGAAGTTTTAAGTTCTGAGAGTGAACCCAATAAACAAGATCTTAAGGGAGAGGATGACAACCGAAGAAGTTTAAAGAAACATGTAAAAACCTTTAATTTTATATTTTGTTTCTTATAGTTTCATTGGTGTAGTTATTTTTTTTATCAGTATTGGTGTAGTTATTTAAATATAGTAATTTTATGATATTTTGTGGCATGTCTATGAATCTATCATTTTGAAATTTTACAAGTACATATTTTGGCTCCCATTGTGGGGCTCAACCCCATTTTTAAAACGTTGTTTAGTGTTTTCATATGTAGAAGCAATTATAGGATGTTTTTGTGCATCCATTACTCAAAACCGTGCATTTACAACAGAGACCAAATATTCATAGACCTACAATTTATATGATTTTTCTCGTTTATATGAAAAATTTGTTAAACTCAATGATTTTACACATTTGTCATATTGTACCACGCATAGATTAGTTTCTATTATATTTACAGCTTTCTATTGCACATTTATGAGTTGTGCCTATGCTTTTATTTAACTATATATATATATATATATATATATATATATATATATATATATATATATATATATATATTTCATTTTAAGGGAAATTTCTAGTTTGATCTTATCATTTATTTTTATTTTTTGAAATAATATTTTTCTAACAAGGGTTTTGTAACATTATTATGTTTGTCCAAGACCATAAAATTAGACTTCTAACAATTTTTTTGTAGGGTTTTCATTTCATTTCAATTAATTTCATTAGATTAGTTGCACTTAGCTTAGTTAGAAGGGTTAAAGAATCAATTATTTGGTGTGTTTAGAGAACTTAACGAGTGGAGCATTCCTTGTAAAAGTCCTCATTTTGTGTTTAGATTAAATTAGTTTTACCCTTGTTGATAAAAATATAAAATAAAAGTATCATCTCCCCTCACCTCTCAATGGACCTTGGGTGTAGAAGAAATCGAGTTTATATTTTCCTTGTGAGAGGCCTACATTGGTGGTAAAATAGGTACTCACCCTAAGGGAATGACCTCAAGCAGTGTTATCAATTTGACCTATTATATAAATGTAGATTTAGCCAAAGCTACAATCCAACCAGTATAAGAGTATACCCTTCAATGTCTTTCTAAAAAGGGGGAATACCTTCATGAATATGAGTCACCCATAATAATATTTGTTAAAGCTTTAAGTGGCTTACTATGCTTGTATCATAGTGGCAATCTCAAATCCTTACTAGAAACTTTAATTTAGACGTCCATCTTATTGTTATTTGAGTATTGTGATACATTTCAGTACAAGAGCAAGGAATACTCTACTCCCAAGATACTCACCATAAGTGTCCCTTGAGAATATATATAAATCCTTGGCTTTGTATAGGCTATTTGTATCCTTCTAGAGAAGGGCATTGTTTTCATATCTGTTGACTCTTGAAAAGACAAAAAAAAATGGGCACACATAATCTAGGCGCGACATGGTTGCTTGAGTCGATGAAGATTCCAATTTGTGGGTCGTGGTATCACTATTAAGCCATTTTTTAGGACATAAAGTGTTTTAATTGTCTAAATTTGTGTTATACCAATGGAAATTTGGGCTTTTGTTGAGCCTCGAACATACACACTTTTAGTAGATTTAGGAAAAAAACCAATCATTGTGTTTATATTACCTATTTTGTTTTCTTGGAAAAAACTTACAAAAAATAATAATAAATGACCAAAAACATCAAAAAGATAAAAAAAATCCAAAATAAAATAGAGTTGTATATATAGTTATTAATTGTGCGCATTTGTAGCATCCTACTGTACATTTACATGATTATGTTGCGCATTTAGAGAATTGTACTACATATTTACATTCTATTTCAGCACTTTAATTAATGTGCATTCACAACAAAAGATAGAAAACCAAGGTTTAGGGATTCAACAAACATGTTTTTAGATACCCTTTTCGGTTGAGATCTCATTTGCACAATCAGAGAAGCAATACAGAGCCATTTTGAAATACTTTCAAAATAGATCAACTTTTCACATCTCATACCTACCTTCACTCACCCCATTTCAAGTAACAAATGTCCTTGGTGCTTGTAAACATTTTATCATTTCAAAACAAAAACAATAGCTAGTTTTTACTATCAAGATTCATCACCGTCTATCTAAAAGACTTAGCCAAATATTGATAGAGTTAGTCTAATCATAGTTAGATATCTATTGAAAGGGGGAGCTTGTTGATGTAATTGTTGTTGCAGATTTGTTGATGTGTTACTTATTGATGTTGTAGAGTTATTCATATATTAGTATGGTTGTCATTAATGGCAACATACTACTTTGGTGGTTGATGTGTGGTTAGTATTTATGATATGTTACAAAAAAAATTTTGGGGATCTAGTGGTCAAGATGCTGGTGCTTTAGAAGGTTGGTTCTCTGAGAAATATGTTCCAGTGATCTATTCAGTGATGTTTGTGTCTGACAGTGGTCCAAAATTCTCTATTTTTCTAGATATGGTATTGGTAGTTTGGTTTTGTATCACTCGTTGCTTCATCTTTTGAAATTATATTTTTGGGCCATGTTGATGCATTCTGAAGGCGTGGTTGCTAACAATGTTATTACTTCTTGGGATTTGGTAATTGTGACATTTGGATAATGCATGTTTTGGTTGAGGCAGTGTGTGTAGTGTGGTCCACTTTTTATTCCTCCCCACTGCAGGAATGTTTAGCGTGGATCTATTTTAATTTATGTTTTTATGGTCGACTTGGTAATTTCATATTTTAAATATCAATATAGATAAGAGGATTATTGTGATGGAATAATGTGGAAGTTGTCTGAAAAGAAGAGTTTTTGGATATCATACAAGGTTATGCAAAAGTATGAAGTTAGGTTGTAAGAAGAGCGTGTCTGTTGTTGCTTTTAGACACTCGAGGTAGCAAGCCAAGCATTTCTTCTGAGAGTTGTACTTTAGAGGTGTATTCCTTTTTTTATTCTTCTTCTTAGGGTAGTGACCCATTCCGGGAAATGAGCCTACCTGTAGTGAGCATTCTGGCAGTGAGCCACCCTTTTGTAAAAACCACCTTAATCGATGTCACCTTAATCTATGTTTTTATTCACGAGAATTATCTTCTCCATGGTTTTTCCCATCTTGGGGTTTCCACATAAAAATTTGGTGTTCATTATGTTTGGTTCATATGTGTTCTTATTCATGTTTACATATAAATTGGTTAAGTGGTTAAATAATTAATCTACTGGATTCAAATCTATGAAATTGATAAAAGTTTTAATCTAAAATTGTTTCAGTCCCCTCTTAGTTCTTCATAACATTCAAAAAATTGTATTAGATCTTTGATTCCTAAATAGTGATCCTAACCGCTCAGGGAGATTTGATAGCACATTAAGTTGTTGTTCCTACCTTTGATGGTCTTGACTATGGTTTCTAGAAAGTGAAGATGAGAGGATATTTGATTTCTTTGAGTTATGAGACTTGTAAATTTGTGGTGAAAAAATATATAGTGTTGGAAAATGAACCTACTACTTGGGATAAGATCAATTCATATGAAGAAAATTAAAAAGAAAGGTATGTTATTTTTAGTTCAATATCTAAAATTGAATTTTGCATTAGAAATTGCTTATGAAGTTTGGGAAAATCCTAAGAACATCTATGAAGGAAATTATAGGGTTAAACTAGCTAAGATGTAGACTGCTAAAGGTAGATATGATAACTTGAGGATGAAAGAAGGAGAATATATAGCAAGCTACTTTCAAAAAATTGGTGATGCTTTAAATGAGATCAAAAATCTTGGCAACACTTTGGTTGATAAGGATGTAATAGAGGAAATTTGGAGGACTTTACCGTAAATCTATAGTGACAAGGTCTCTGCAGTTGAAGAAACTCACGATTCAACAAAACTCACCAGAGAACTATTATTTGGCACTCTAAACGCATTCAAGATGAGAAAGTTTGGAAAAGACAAAGCCAGACCTGAGACTACATTCAAAGTGACAATAACTGATGAATATCCTAATGATGTAAGCATAGATGAAGCAGAAGTAAACTTTGTAAGAAGGTTGAAGAAAGGAACCGATAAGTATAAATGCATCTTACCTCTTAAATATTTTAGGTGTAGAAAGGTTGGTCATATACTTACTAGATGTATGGAAAAAGAAACAAGATCAAAAATAAAATTCAATAAGAAGGCTTATTGTGTTAATGAAGATGCTAGTATCTCAAATGATGAATAAGAAGAGGGTGACAATTTATTTTATGTTGAAGAAGTTGAACCTGAACCTAAAGTTAGTATTGTGACATCTCGAGAAAGTAATACTAAAATTGTTTCAACTACATTACATTTTAGAAGAGATAAGAATGAATAGTTGATTGGAAATGGCTTCTCTAATCATATGACTAGTGACAAAAGAAAGTTTGTAAAACTTGAAAAATATAATGACAATTTTGTTAGATTTGGAGATGATCAAACTACACAAATTGTTGGAATAGGTTCTATTAATTATGATGGAAAACATAATACCGGCAATGTGTACTATGTGAAAGGATTGTATCATAATATTTTACTTGTTGGATAGATGATAAAAAATGATTATAATGTTATCTTTCAAGATGGTGATTGTGAAATTCGGAAGGGGTCCATAACTATTATTTCTGCAGGCAAAAGGACTAGAGGAAATATTTATTAGTTGGATGTTTCTACAAGACTTTGCTTGTTATCATAGATCGATGAAAGATGAAAATTTCATTGAAGGATGTCACATCAACTTTGACAATTTGGTGAAGATTAGTCTGGCAAGAGTATTAAGAGATCTAGACCTAGATTAGCCAAACCAGATAATAATGTTTGCAGAGAATGTTAAGTGGGAAAACAAACAAAGGGAACCTTTAGAGAAAAAGAACAATCAATCACCAGACTATAGCATAGTGTCATTATAAAATTGTTGATGGGTGATAGCTTCACATTTTGGTGTAACCGATAGTCCTTTCCAATGTCCATTGAATCTCTCTGTACTTATATTTCTTCCGCAGGACTTTTCTGTGATTATGAAGAGAAGGAGGATATCAGTCCACCTTGTTTCAGTCCTCAACTGAAGGAGAATAAATCAAGGGGTGATCCATTAAATAATGCTGATAATTTTTGGGCGTCTCTACAACTACTCACCCATTGAATCCATTTTTCTTCAAAACTAAACCTTTTTAGAACATCCCTAAAAAAATATTTATCAACTTGGTCATAGGCTTTCAAAATGTCAAGTTTGATTATCACGTTGACACGTCTTACTTTATGGGTTGGATGAATGGCTTCATGAACCACTATGGTACCTTTTGCAATAAACCTATTTGGAGCATATAAACTTTTCTCAACTAAAATAATTATCGAGAGGACATCTTTCACTCTGTTAGTTATGACCTTAGTTATGGTCTTGTAGATTGTATTATACAATGTAATAGTTTGTAGTCACTCATATCCTTTTCAAATTCCTTTTTTGTCACCAAATAAAAATGATGATTCAAAAATTCAAGTTGAGTGGATTGCCTTTGAGATTATTCAATTGCCAAAAGAAGGTCACTACTAATGATATCCTTGGATTTTTGAAAGAAAGTAGTTGGAAAATCATCACGACCAGGGGATTTATCTAGATGAGGTTGGAAAGTGGCCTTTTTAACTTCCTCTTCTATGAAAGGCATCATAAATCTTTCATTTTGTTCCCCAGTGATGAGTTGGGGTATATTGCTACTCATAATTTTCTCTCTCTCTGTTAATTTTTTGACAATTTATGTTCAAAAGGGACTCAAAGAAGTTGATTTCTTGCTCATTTATTTATGTTTCAGTGGTATCTTGGGTATTCTAATGTATTTTTTTTCTACTTTTATTTTCCAAACATTATTAGTGAAAGAGTTTAGTGTTTTGGTCCCCTTCTTTTAGCCATACCTCCATAGATTTCCGCCTCCAGGAAATTTTCTCTCTAGCAGATATCTCTGCAAGGGACTTTCTCAACTCATTATTTTTTCTTAAAACTCTCCTCATTCATTCCCAATTGTACTACTTCCTCTTTTAACTCTACTAACTCTGCTTCAACTTTTTTCCTTTCAAAAATATTTTTGAAGTGTTCCTTGTTCCAAACTTCTAGCTTAGTTTTTATATAACTTAGCTTCTTTGAGAAGTAGTACATATGAGAGTGATTGTCCAACTAAATCTATTTCTACAAAGTTTTAATGAGTGATGTTAGTTTCCCATCTCTGAATTATATATTATCAAATTTAAAATCCCATCTCTTTGGAGGGTTATTTGGAAGCAAGCTTAGCTGGACAGGGAAATGATTTGATCTAGAAAAGGGGGGAATTTCAACCTATAGTGTAATATTTAGGCTACCCCAATCTCCAATAATCTAAAACCTATCCATCCTTTATGCAATACTGGTAAACCCTCTTCTACTATTTGTCCATGTAAAAATCCCAACTTTTACTTGCATGTCTCTTAGCTTATACTCACCCACAAACTGTTAAAATTTAAGCTAGACATGAGAGATGTTTTCCAAGTGAACCCTTTTGCCTGGACTATCCAATGTAGCATTAAATTTTCCTACTACTACCATCATATCATCTTTCAATCTTTTGATAATACTCCCCACTTGTTACCACACTTTCTTCTTCTCCTTTGTCTTTTTTCAACCATATATGTTGATGGCATAGATGATTGCATTTTCTTGGAGAAGTCATAGTCTAACTAGTTGCCAATTTCATCTTTCTTCATTGCACTCACTAGAAATGCCGAAAGGATTCCATATCAGAACCAAACCACATAAAGCCCCAAAACTCCCACAAAAACTTCTGTACATTATCTCCAATATCTCATTCTTTTTTCACTCTCCTCTATACTCCATTTTGTCTCTTGTATAAAAACATATGTATCTACATTTTCTTGATCAAGCAATTACTTGACCACACACTAGTTGTTATGAGAATTAATGCCCCTATCATTCCAAGTAAGTGCCTTCATTATTCCCCGAGGAGGAAAATCTCCTACTTGTTTCTCAAAACTATATGAACGTAATATTTTCCTATCAAATTTAGTTTTTTCTACCCATAACAACTCCTGCCAACTCCAACATTTTCTTGTTTTTTATCTTCCTCTTCCATATTTCTACAATACCTTATGCTTTTTCATTTTTGGCTGAGATTGTTCAAGTGTCCTTTCCTCCAAGAAATTTGATTCATCCTCTTCAACTTCACGTATCTCCTCTAATTTTGATAACATCTCCATTTTAGCCAAAGGTAGATCCAAACGTTTGTTACCTTTAATCATAGTTATTTTTGCTTCCAACTCTTGATCCTTGTTGCATTGAATGTTTTCCAACCTTAGGGTTGTAGAATTTTCTTACGGCTCTTCTACAATTGCTACAAAGAGATCTACCATCAAAACCACTTCTTCCTTCCCCATGTCAAAAATTTATCTCCCCTTCCTTGAGTTCAGGTATCTCCTGCTCTTTCTTTGGGGTCTTATTATTCTCCTTGAATTTTGCTTCCTCCAGAAATAAAGAGGAGAGGAAGAATCCCTTCTTTCACCATTTTCCTTTGAGATTTGTGATTCCTTTAATCTCTTTATTAGGGAATCATCATCATCATTTTGATTAGTGAGATTGGTCTGGTCTCCAACCTTAGTTTCCCTATAATTTACATCCATCCTTTATTAGGATGATATCCCCATATTAGAGATGCACTATGATCTAGTTGCATCTCATGTCCTTTTCTAGGCCCTTGACTCCGATCTCCTAAATGTGAAGGTTCCCCAATATATAATCTCCTCCATTTTCTATCTAGGGTAGATTCCTTAATTAATACATCGTTATTTTTATTTGAAGAGTTCCAACATTCCAAGTTCACATGGCCTTTTATTTTGCATATTGGGCAAAGCACTAATTGGTCCTCCCTTTCCAAATTCTAATTCCAAAAGCCCTACTTTATATGAATTTGTCTTTCCTGAGGTAAAGGGGGAAAATGACATCAAATTGAGATAGATTATTGTATGAATGCCAAAAAATCTATCCTCTAGGTTTCTATCTACCTAAAGAAAAGACCCTAACATTTTCCCTATTTTAGGGCCAAAACTTCTTATTCCCAATATTTAGTGGGGAGGTTGTATAGGAAAACCTTGACTCTATTTATTGTTTCCGTAGATTGAAATTTGGAACCCACTCCTTCATGAAAACACGTGTACCATCACTTAAGTAAGGCTCACGCATCATCACTTTCCATCTATCCATGCTAGAGGGGAATTTCACTCGGAACAATAAATTCGGTAGAGGCCTAATTAATACATTTGTTCCCTAATTTTTGTCACACTATTTTCTTAGTTTTCTATAAGCATGCCAACCTTCCCCCCATTTAATAATCATTCCAACCTCCTTCATTCTTGAAACTGAGCTTTCTACTCCCTTATTATTGAGATAAATAACAATGTATTTTGAAGGAGGTTTATACATACCTTTGCTTGCCAACTTTGGATTCTGAGAGTCTGAATTCTCAAAGAGTTTCCCTTTTCCCTTTCAAGGCTTGTAGGTTCTCTCCTTGTCTGATTGACCATTGATTAGAGGCCACTTCTTCTTCCAATTATTGGATGAACCTTCTCTTTGCCTCCAATCTTGCTAAAATTGTCCAACCCGTTCCCTAATTTCCTATCATTTTGGACTTTATCCATCATTCAATCACTACCTTGATTGAATTGCCAATATTAATATCGAGGAAAATGATTATCCATCGCTTGATTCCTGTACAGGTTGAGTGAGCCATTTAGATCAAAAAATCTAGAATTTCTTAGAAATCCCCCAAAAGTGTCATTGCTTCTTTAATGACCTCTAGGATGTCCTGAGACAACTGATCTAGGGTAGATCATTCCTCTTCAAAAAATCCCCCAAACCCTCTTTTTGTCCTTTATACTACCCTAAAAGGACACTGTTAGCTCTTCTAAGAATTCCCAATCCTTGGTTTCCTAGATGAGGGAATCTTGATTTTTGAAAATTATTCCATCTTTTGCTTGCCCTTGCCTAAAGATCTCCCACGGGTAGCTCTCTGTTGGCTTTGTCTGCCCATCTACCTAGATTAGTTAGAATTCTCCTCTACCCCCATTTATTCTGGTCCTCCTGCTCCAATTCGAACCGCTCCTTTTGTTGTTGCTTGCCCACGTTTCACTCTCCATTGCAAAAATAATTTTAATTTTAATTTTTTATTTTTAAAAATTTATATTTAAGTTGAATTTAAAATTTAATTATTTATGTCTTTTTATGAAATTAAAAGTTATAACAAATGATAAAAACATTAAATGATCAATCATAACAAAATAGTTGGATATTAAATGAAAATAACTCTTCTCAAACATCAAGATTTAACAATATGAAATTTCTATGTTTAACACATATTTAATTAAATAAGATAATTAACATTTTGTTTAACATAGAAAGTTTTTTCCCATAATTTGAAGTAAATAATAATTTTTTTTTTCAATTTTTTTAAGTAATCAAAATAAAATAATATTTTAGTTTTACCCATCTTTACAAAATCTAGGGACCTATCCCACTTTAAACACAAATGTTGACTCTTTTACATAGATTTTTTTTTATGTAGAGAGGCGTTTTATATAGTGGCAGCATAGATGGAGATTCCATGTCAATAAAACAGGATTGGAAAATACAAAAGGTCGTCAATTACAATCGCAAGTTATTAGACTTTGAAACGTATGAAAATAGAAAGTGGGGATGGTATTTGAAGAGCTAGGTTGACAAAGAGTCACTTTGGCATTTATAGAACAAAGAAAATTCTCTACAATTCTAGAGAGAGTAATTGAACTTATATAGTGAAAATTGATGCATGATATGTGGTATGTAGAGCTAGCAATTGGATGCAATGCTGGAAGCAATGAAAAGTTAGTTTGGAGACACACACCATAGCTAGATGCACATATAGAAAAAAGACTTATCATACCATTGTGTATACCTTTGTGATATATTTTATTATTATTTACAAATTTGGTGCTAAATTCACTCTTTTCATTCTTATTTAGCGGGGCAAGCCACTCTACACCAACTTAAGATTTGGTTCTAGAATTGGCAGAATTAGATGAATGTATCTCACTAATTTTTTTGTTCTTCTTCTTCTTATCCCTAATGGCTGTTTGATTGTCAACTCATGGTTTAAGTCGCCCACAGTAGGTTGCAAAGAAGAAAGCAAACCTTTGTCATTATGGTTTGTTAGGGTCATGTAATTTCTTTCTTGCAAACTCAATGATTTTTTGGTTACTCCATGACAACAAAGTACATGTATGTTCATCTTTCATGTGGAGTGTATCTACTTTTGTTGGACCATTTTTTTCACCAACCACAAATATGCTCACCTCATAAGGTATTGTCAACATACATGTTTCTTTATCTTTGGAAATAAATTATGAAGATTTAATTCCAACTTTCTACAAAATCTCTCAAAATAACCGAGAAGCAGCCTAGTAAAAAAATACCAGATTCTCCTCGTAGCTTCCAACATCTAAGACATCTTTTTCTAGACGACAACAATTTAACAGGGAAAGTCCCGTTACAAAGTCTTCTTTCTTTCATTTAGTCTGATTTGCCTTTATAAGAGGACAAGTAGATCAAATAGACATGACCAGATCCAATTTTATATTATTTTGTGCTTGGAATCTCCTATGTATTTTTTGCGGTGCCTTGTCACCGATCTATAAACATTGATAGGATTTTCTTTAGGTTCATAATGAACTTTTCTTGGTTCATTATTTTTAATATTTATTTGAGTTACATGAAATTTCAAAGTTGATAGTGTATATATAAAATTTTGGATCAAACTCTCATCTAGCATCAAATTAAAATTGAAGAAGAGAGATGTCAATGGACTTTTTTATTGTTTGATTAATGATTGGGTCATCTCCAATTATATTTGTATTTGAATGAATGAATTTGATACAAGGATCCAAACCTATCTATTAATATATCTATATTTAAAAAAGTATGTGTAAAAGATCTAAGAGATATCAATATGAATGTGATTATTTTATATATTTATTATTCTACTTAAATAAAATAGGCTCTTCAAGGAGGATATTACTGGCGTTATATATATATATATATATATATATATATATATATATATATATAAACTAGTGTAAAAATATTTATACTTTGATGAGTATTATAAAAACTATATTAACTATATTGTTAACATTTACTATTATAATAATATAATAATTATTAATCCAATCATTAAATATTGTGTATTATTAGTAAAAATCTAATTATATATTATAAATTAATATTAATGTATTAATAATTATGAAGTGAGAATATTAGAAGTATTAATGTTTTAATTTTTTTGGGAAAGTAAATTGGACACACAAAGTGAGTGAGAGTAATATTAGATGCATATTTCAATATAGAAATGATTAAAAATAAATTATAACAAAATTACATGAACACTCATAATAAATATTATTTGATATTTAATGAAAATAATTCTTTTCAAATATCAAGATTTAGCAATATGAAATTTCTCATCTTTAACACATTTAACTCAATAAACTAATTAACTTTTAACTTTTTATTAAATATATAAAGGATTTTTTTTGGATAATATGCTTTAATCAATTAATATTTACCAACCTTCCACTCAAGAAAATTTAATAGTTTAACATTTTAAATTCACATATCTTAAATTTTAAAATGAACTTTGAATTTAACCAAAAAAAATTAGCGTCTAGATGAATTTAGAACTTATATCTATTTTAGAGTTTTGATTGTCAACATTATAGATCTATTAATTAAATTTTCATTGTGTTATTCTTTTTGTTATTCATTTTTTTAAAAGAAAGTAAAATGTATACATCAAAACATTTTTATACTTGTTATCTTATGTATCACCATATGACTGATTTTTCTTAACATAATAAATAACTTTTCTTTAGAAAAAAAAACATGGCATGAAAAAGTACACTAATAAATAAAAAAGTACCACAAAGAAAAAACACCATAACAATTATTTAAATGTACTCTATTAAAAAACACCAGATGTACTCTATTAAATTTGTCCCTTTAATTATTATTAACTATAATCTCAAACATTGCTAAATTTTTATGTTGGTAAAAAAAATAAAAATGTACGTCCTTCTAAAGCTAATTTCAACGGCAGAGAAGATATGATAGCTTGGCCAGGCTCCCTGGCGGAATCCAAAGCACTTGTTTAATTCTGACATAAAGAAACTTTTCAAGTCCGCTTTAAGGTGAAAAAAAGAAAATCCCGTGGATTTCTGTACTCATCTGTGGGCAAAGCAATCTCAACATGTGTTGGCTCAGATTTTTCATAGCTGTGAATTTTTAAAAAGGTAATGATTTCTTATTGTTTGTAACTTATAATTATTCTGCCGTATTGTTTACGACGCCATTTGAATTTTTTTTTGGTTACACTCGATTTCAAAGCTGTTGTATATCGGATTTTGGCTTGCAAGTATTTCACAAGAATTGTTGTTCTTTTTTTATTATTTTATTTTTTCAAGTACTCTGCACAATTCAAAATTTTATTTCTTCAGATGGTTTATTCAATTTGTGAATTTATAAAGCTAAAATTCATTTTATGATTGTCTTTTTATGAAGTACGTGTATAATGGGTTAAACAATTGCACGCTCAGTCTGCTTTAGTGGGCGTCGTGCTCAGGATTAGCAGTAAAAGTTAGATTTCTGGGGGTCGATCGGGAGTGTTGTGTGGAGAAACAAGGTTAAACATTCATGTAATTTTCAAGCTTTGGAAATACAGAAAACATAACATTGTAGCTCAGATGGTTGCACTTAACAATAAATGGTACTATACAACATATGAAACATTTACCTAATCGCACCATTTGGAGTCTGTTTGCAATTTCCTTGAGGAGAGGATAAGCAACTGAAGGAGAATTTCAGATTGGTGCAAGACAGAAATGTTAGCATGACCAGTACTGATTAAGCAATAGATTGAGAAACATGACTATTTTCTTTTGATTACTGCCTTTCTAACATAGATATCTTAATGTGAAAAAGTTATAGAAAATTAGGCCTAGATGCTATAGGCCCTTTACAATATGGACAAGGCTAGGTCAGGTTAACCTTTACATAGAGACAAACTTTGTAATATAGATCTCTTAGTATGAAAGAGGTTGAAAAAATTAGGCCTAGATACTATATGCCGTGTATAATACAGGCAAGAGTGGGACAGGTTAACCGTTAGATAGATACATCATTTCTAATATAGATCTTTTAATGTGAAAGAGGTAGAAAAAAGTTAGGCCTAGATACAATAAGCCTTATAGAATTCAGGCAAGAGTAGGGCGGGTTAACCATTACATTGACTCATGTTGATAATACCTTTCAAGTTTCATGTTGAAGGGGGCAATCTTATAAAATCTTAATGGATTACAACTATAGCTTATGATGGCCCTTCTAAGTCGATTCTAATACACTTGCACAAGTAGTGGGCATCATTACAATGGCCAAATTTTATGTTACATTTTCTTGATTATAAGAAATGCTAATAATCATGCTTGATTACTGGGAAACGAATTAGGAATTCTCAATTTTGTGTTTGAACTTAGAAGTAGCATTTGATTTAGGAGGAGTTAAAGGCTGTCCTACCTTCTTAGTGTAAGAGAGTTTAGATATTTATGAAGGTAATTGTTTTGATGGTTCAACATGTAAAACTATTAATCTGTCATGCAGATGACAAATTGAAAACAGGAAAAAATAACTTAAAATAAGCATGTAAGCCTTGGAAGTGGATATGCTTCTCGTAATGTTTATGTGTGCAATCTCTTAAAGACTATATCCTTTGTTGAGTACAGTATTCATAGGTATGTCAGGCCCGGACAGCATTTGCATTGATTCAACAAAGGTTTATATTTTTCTGTTATCTATAATTTTATTCATAATTTGAAGATTTATATTATTTCTTGGTTTGAAACTTATCTTTATTACAACAAAAGCATGCGAGTCACATCAGCCGGGCTAGAGTTATAAAATTCTCTTCTCGGGGCTTGCTTGAAAAGCTACTTTTACATCCACTTGAAAGGGTGTTGTTTTGAGATTGGCATTCTTTGTTATCCTAGAAGTTCCAATTTCTGATTAGGAAAATTTATAGCTTGGTTTCCAGAAATTCAGCTTTTAGATTGCAGGAATGAGAATGGATCATGATTCTGCTAGACCCTGCTTACCCTGCTCCAAACTTAATGTAAGCAAATGGAAGGTTCATGTATTTAGTTAGGTTCATTCTTCTGTTGTCATCGAGAAGTGCTGTTGGAATATAGTAGATGCTTTGTTTTGAATGTCAGTATAAACGATAATGTGATATATGTTGTGGTGGCATGTTCTGTTTAGCTTTGCTTTAATATTCAATGATACAAACAAGTTGTGAGATATAGTTAAAACATGTGTCTGTAAAGTATATGCAAGATCATAAGTTCCTTCTTAAATATAAGTGTCTTATATAAAATTAAAATTACAGATTTAATCAATCAAGAATCCATGATAGTATAAGAAAATAAGATTAGAAGATTACTGGAGCCATTTCCAAATTGGAAGGAAATTGTTGCAAATGTAATAGAAAAGCTGATAATGTGCTGGAAATTAAATAAAAAAATAAGTAATCATAATAATCTTATTCAAATTTGAAATAATATTTAGTTAACACACACTAACAGAAAACAAACCTTAGCTGAGCACCAGTCTTCATGAGTGGGCCCTTCCCTGATTAGACTCATAGACTGATGTGGGAACCACAAATTTACTCCTTAAATAAGTCTTTTGATATTAAGATAATAAACAAGTCTTTCAGAATGGTTGAATTGTTTAGTGCTTGCAGAGATACTAATCTGAAACTCTAAAATAATGTTTCTACTTGCCTATGACTATACAATTATTTAGATACTAGTGTTGGCATTAATTAATAACAATATTTAAAACAAAATCCCACCTATAATATTTGTAAACAACTTTTACAATAACTTTTAAAACAAATTTATCTCATTTCTAACTTCATTTCAAGCGATTCTTCTTTGGTAGCTACCAAACAAACTTTCCAACAGCCTTTGGTCTTTTATGCAACAAGTACTTCCTTGGAGCATAGCATACCCATTTTGGAATGCTGCTGCTATTATGGACAACATGTGAATATTGCTCTGTATGTTGCTCAACAAAAATGGTCACCTTGCATAGCAGGCTAACTTTGGACAGCTCAACAGCTGCCTTGGACAATAGAATTGTCTTAGGCAGCAATTTTTTGGCAAATTTCTCTTGCTCAGCAGAAGTGCGGGCTTATGCAGCAAGGTTTTTGGTTTGTACAATAAGGGCACTAGCTTGTGCATCAAGGAAGACGCCTTCCATAACAAAGAGACATATTACACAACAAAGGAAATTCCTCTTGCAGAAAAGCAACTACATTAATTAACTTTCCATGACTTACACAGCAGTTCCAAAACTTAAACAAACACATATAAATCAACTGTAGAAAACATCTTGAACAAACTAGTACTAAATCATCAGTTTATTCTACCTTTGTCTACTTTAAAAATAATCACACTATCTACAATAATCATGATATAAAACAGAAATTACTTTATAGGTACAAAAGCTAGAAATGAGTTTATGAAGAAGGTTATAATAAAAAGCATGTTTCAGGGATATAAAAACGGTGCATTCTAGTAAAATTTCATTGGGCACATCACTAGTTTGGAGTATGGCTTTGAATATTTGATAGTCCTATCTTCCTGGGTTCAGATTTAAAGCTTTTTCAGAATGTTGGAAAGACAATTGGATTCTCCCCTGAATTTCGTGCACCTGTAGAGATGGCCTTTTTTAACTGTTGGTGGGATGAATTGATGAAATGCTTATGCATGATGGCATATATCAGCAGTCTTATGTGGGTGGCTTGTTTTGAATGGTGAAAAATGGGCCCTCTACATTGAAATAGTGAAGGAGGTTGGCAGCGTGGTTTGGATCCTGACTAATTAAGTGAAATTCTGTTAACAGTCAACTCTCTTTCCACTTTTGGTAGTCTATTATATAACTAGTAATGAAAGCCTTATATAAACCGGTAAACATTGGCACATTGGTCAACATCATCAGTTTTCCTGTAAAATAGTGCCAATATCTTGTTAAAGAACAGTAATGCAGAGTTATTTGCAGCAGGTTCGTTGGCATCATTCACAGTTGTGCTGATGTCAGCAGTTCTTTATGCTCTCGCTTCCTCCTTTCGAATTTTCTGTCCTTACTGCTCATTCTTTAAAGGAGAAAGAACAGACTTAAGTTGAATGATGACTAATGATGTATCATCCTTGTGTTCATATGCACTTAAATTTAACTAGGGTATTTAATGGCTGACATGGTATAAAAAAGCTCTATATTAAAGCTGTAATAATAACTGTTATAATGGGCAATGTTGGTCAAGAGATAGAATATTTGAGTTTATACTTGAAAAAGGAGAAATTTCATTCTAAATGTAATAATGAGCTCATAAACAGGTAATAATCATGCCAGGCATTCACTGCTTTGGTCTTAGTGTTACCTTCAATAGTTTCATTGATGACTTTTCGTTTGTGATGATCTTTTTCATTCCCTAAACTCTCTTAGGAAAACCTGTAGCTTTTAATGAGTTTGCATATGGAGACTTTGCCAAGGATTTTTTTTTCATTTGATTGGGGTGATCTTTTCTACCAAAGTTTAGTTGTTTTCCTGAATTTTGGATATTGGAACATTTAGTATTGAAGGCTTCATGCAAAGTTTCCCTATTCTTAGAACATTCTTTGGTAACTACGCTTCAAGAATATGATGGTTTTCAATAAAGTTTCAAGGCCTTAAGTTGCAGGGAAGCAATCTAGTCATTTTGTTTATACCATTTAGTTGAACCTTAATTTAATATTTTTTTTTTCAGTTTCTTATTGTTATGTATATAATTTCTTATTTGTTGCGAAATGTCAGCAAAGACCATTTTTCTTGCAGGAGGTTCTCTATCAGCATACCAACCTAGCACTCATCACAAATAGTCACCTATTTATCTATATCTTGTCTAATACTCTTCCAGTGTAAATATTGGTTTTCCTTCCATCACTTGCAAGCTAGTCATTATAATTTGAGAGGATTGCTGTCGGGTGTATTTGCAATCTAATACAGAATCTCTGCTAAGTGAAGTAAAGGATCAATCGTTTGCAAACGTGGGACTGTATGTGCTACAAAACACTGTGCATGAGTGGAATAGAAGTCTACCACATAATTATGCCATTGACAAGGTTTGGTTTGTGGGTTTAGGTAAATTGCTGGTCAAATTCTAGTCGAGAAGAATAATGTGACCAAATATGAAGTATCTCAGATGTTTGATAGACTCCATGTCAAGAGGACTCTTCTTTATCCTTTCTTCCAACCAAAGGGTTCCAGGTTAATGACATGGGGTTCGCTGATGTTTTAATTTTTTCTTGGTTGGTTGTGTTGTTGGAGTTTACTGATTAATAAAAGCACTACATTTGTTCTAGGTAAAGAATTCCTGTGGTATATGCTTATAGCATGGCCTGCCTGCCTCTCATCTACTTTATTTGGTTTTGTATATAATACTTTGATAGTTTTGGAAATTGAATAATGTTGAAATGGCAACTGGAAAAGAAAAAAATGGGATGCAATTCAAATTCCAGAGTATTCTGATAGTGAGAATATGTTTTTTATCATTAAAACTGCATAAAAATGAAGATGAAAGTTGTCACTTATTTACCACTTGGACAAATAATTTTAAATATTGTTGCATCACTAAACATTGAATGCTTTTAAATAGCGAACTAACCATCTACGTGACTTGAGCTTTGAGTAAGCTAGGTCACAGTCATCTCTTACACAGTGCTAGAATCTAAAGCTTCACTTGATGAAATCGACTTTGGAGATGTTTGTTCATCAACTCTCTAATTTGTCTGTGTTTATAAGGTTTGTCTTTTAATTTGTAGTTATATGACTAGATAATAAGTTTGGTATTTGTTTGATCTCCTCCTATTCTTTATGTAGCGCAGTAAAGTAAATGCTCTGTTAAATGTAATTTATTTCCCTTTTGCCAATGTTTTTATTAATATTAGGAGATTTGTAGGTAGGCCTACATTTTCTAATTCATAATTTATATAAAAATTTAGGTTAGCCTTATCAATATTCATTCAACTAGCAAAACTAGTTAGATTACGTTCTGCATTAGTTAAATAACACTTTTTGTATTCCAGTATTACATGCAAATATATTGTCTTCTTAAATAGTTAATACTGTCGCAGGATGAGATCTTTTTTGTAACTGTATATTGAGTTAAGCCCTAGAGCTCATCCAACTCGATTAATTTCTTATCAAGCATATTATCTAGTTTTAGATACTTTCAAGTACTTGAGCGAGTAGAGCACTATGCACATGAGCAGTTAAGGAAAAGCAATATTTTCCTTTTTATTGTTTATCAGGACTTGCCTATTATTATTTTATGCAGCATCTCATCAACTATGAACTGTTCATTAGATATTTCCTTGAAGGTCTTCTTCTTAGTAAGATTTGTTAGTGTTAATGATCATGAATTTTAAATAAATTAGAACCTGGACAAAACCTCTAAAAGAGTCCATCGACAGTGAGTGTGTGTGTGTCTGTGTGTGATTATATAGTTCAGGAAGGACTTGCGTATCACATCTTCTACCTTTATATCTAGTGATTGTTTTTTCCCTGAAACTTAGAGTGCATATCTTCTTCTAATGATCAAATGGGAATTTGATTTTGCTATCTGTTTCTTTATTTATAAGGTATAGAATTTTTATGCGAGTTGGAATTGTTGAAGCTTATATGAGGGTGCATGTTGATGTAAACAATTTAGATTTCTTATCTATTTTGTGAGAGATTTTTGGTTTGAATAGGGAGAGTACAACTTATGTAGGTTTAATTTTCAGGTTGAAGGAGATGGAATGATAGTGCCAGCCACAAATATTGAGGTTGCAAAGTTGGAATATTTCTTGGAGGACTAGGATAAAAATATTGCAAAGAATGTTGGGGGGCGCTCTTCTTTGACTTATCCGACTAAGTTTTCAGCTATGGAAGATCTGCCAAGTAGCGACAGTGATCATGAAGGGGAAGATGTTACAGGTGATTTTATAAGTGGGATAACAATACTCTAGTTATAACTAATTTGCGTTCAACCTGTTGGTGTTCTAAGTTGTATGTGCATGAATCTTAGTAAAGATGACATGATATGTTGAAATATTATATATAACAGGTGATTTTATAAGTGGGTTAACAATACTCTAGTTATAACTAATTTGCGTTCAACTTGTTGGTGTTCTAAGTTGTATGTGCATGAATCTTAGTAAAGATGACATGATATGTTGAAATGTTATATATAACTTTTAAAAATTAGCCACTATTGCATTTTACATGTATGTAAATTTTGTGAAGGATGTCATGGAAGTTCTCTACTTTTAACTATATTATGTGGATTTTTCTAAAGTTTCTAGTCCTTGCTTTCATGTTTACTAACTATATGATCTTTCTTTAGATGGTTAAATGGAAATGATTCCATTGGTTAAAATACAAGTTTTATTGTGTTGGATATCTCCTAGTTTTGCTATGTAACATGGAAGTATTATTGTAATGGATTGCGTAAGTACGGGCTTGGATGTTATTATTATAGTTACAAGACCTAGACTCAGCAAGCTGATTTTTGCCTCGGATTTGGACTTGGTGCCCAAGCTCGACAAAGACTTGGCAAATTGAAAAACCCAAGAAATTCAAAGATTTTTAAGGATTTAAAACTTGTTTCATGCATCCTTTAATAAATTAACCTTAAAGACACAATAATCCCATCAAATAGAAGCTACTTTGAACACATACACAAGTTTACATTGATCACATAAGTATATATATAAATTTTAGGCTTTAGCTGAAGGAAATAAGTTAAACTAAATAACACATTAGAAATATAAATAGCGTCAAATGTCTACAAAATTCATGGAATCGAAAGTTTAAAACATATATCAAAGTAAAAGGTAGAGCCTAGAAGACTAAGGCTTAGAGGAGCCTATATCAGTGACCACTTGACCTCGCAATGCTCCTACTTGTATGCCTAAGATAGGTCTTGGATGATTCTGCAACCATGATATCTGCCTATGTAATGTCCCATATTTGTATTAATAATATTAATTATTTAAATATTGGTAGTTACATACTAATATTAAATAATTAATAATTAATATTTAAAAATTAGTTCCGAAGACATTACACAACTGGAATCCTCTCCTTATAATGGGATTATCGGGAGAAGGATGACATACTTGGATGTTTGCAGAAATTGTTCTTGAAAAGGAGACACGGTTTTATTCCTTTCGTCAGATCAACATCTGGCCTAGTGGAATTTGAATGCAGAGTGAGGTGCTGGTTGTCGGCGCCAAAGGAGAAAGATTGGCCGTGTTGTTAGTGCATGTTAAAATTGTTTCTGCAAGACTCAGTTTGGCAGTATATGGCGTGGGAGCACGGCTAAAAGACAAAGACATGGTTTGGCAGTATACGGCGTGAACGACAAGAGAAGAATCGCCGGTGTATTGATGGATAGGCATGACCCGTTTGGATGTTAGTAGTTGTCACGAACATAACTGGAGGAAACGTCGGACTACGGGATACTATAAATCACACAGGTGCCAACGCACATATAGAATGACTGTTCGGGGTTTCATACAAAGCCATATCTATCACGAAGACAGACGAGTGGTTGATACGGAATGACAACGCCAAGTTTCCAGCATAGCAGATGGAGGTCGCGGACCGTCATCCAACCGTCTAGCAGCCATATCCAGCACATAGGTGCCCAGTAGCAATTCATACTTACATACGTTTTAACTTCAACTATTTCCAATAATGTTTCCGTAAATGCATAGGGGAGAAATTGAATATCTAGTAGTCTATCAGTTAGCTATGGTGATTGTATTTATCCCTTACCATTGACATAATAAGACTTGTTCATGCACATATTTATCATTTGCATTCGTGCCACTACACAATCAATTGTTGGAAATTTAGATTTAAGAGTTTGTGTTGTGAAGTTTGCATCAGTAATTGGGAATTTTACAGATAGAACAGAGAGTTGTGATCTATAATAGTAATGGGAATTTTACATGGTATCAGAGCCTTCAATCTTGCCAGCCTGTAGGGTGTTCGTGTTGCCAAAACAGAAGAAATGTTTTACTGAATATGACAACAGGCTACTACAACTTTTGTAATATCAAAGCTTTAGTTCTGCTTGCCTATGTAGTCGGAACAATTTAAAAACTAAAGATGGGGTTAGAAGAAAATTTTTGGTTGGTTAATGCTCTATTAGAAATCGGTGACAAGCTTCACACTCAACAACCCAGGAAAATTGTTTATAACATCCTGACTAAACTGGAAGGCAATTTGTATCTAGTGGAATGGTCACACTCACAACTTTTGCATTTTGCTTTCACTTCAGTGAAATTTGCTTTGAATCAAAACTGGTTGGTGATGCATTCTAATGCAGACATCAGATTGATATTGGCTTCATGTTTTTGTGAAATTTTGAGAATTATGTCTCCATATATGCCCTATGATGTTATTACAATGAAGAAGATATTGTCCTTAATAATTGATAACTTTCAGAATCTAGATGATCTTCATACTTCAAGAAGGTTTTGCATACTGAAACTATTTGCAGAAGGCAGGGTTAGTAACATCCTGTTGGATTTAGGTTTGCATGGTTTGATTTATGATATGTTTCATAATTTCTTGGTTACGAACAGAAGGACACATGGAAAAGAGGTTATTACAGCTATGCAGGATATTATGATTCAAACTATTAATGAGAGTGAAACAATCTCCCAACCTCTTTTATTATTATTATGGACTGTTCTTAAACAGGAATGTGCTATCTCCTCATCTGCGTACTCACTGGTTTGCAATGTAGTCAGGTGTTGCGAGGGAAAGCTCAAGTTCCTTGTGCAGGAAGAAGAGCAGCCGAAGGATGGTCTCACTCATGATGAATGTGGAAAAGAGTTTCAGGGAGTCAGCAAAGAGATACAGGACAAAGGGGTTATACAAGATTACACACAAGAGGAAGTTGAATCATCTTGTGTTACGGAACAACAACAAAATGAACCGTCTCAGGATGGATGTGAAAGGGAATTTCAGAAAGCTCGTACAAAATCACAAGAGAAAGAAATTGCCTATGAGGACACATAGGACGAAGTTGAATCTTGTTGTGTTGCAAATCAGTACCATGATGCAACTATACAGTCTGATGAAACTAAAGAGGTGAGCCCGAGTTTTTATGTGAGTGCATTAGAAATCAGTATTGATGAATATAAAACAGTGAACAATCATGCTCTCGAGGTTGAGGAATCTAGGGTAACATCAAGTGAGTTAACTATTCATGATGTGGGAAGTATCACTGTTGACGTAAACGAAACCAAAGGTTTATTACATAATACAGGCACTAGTTACTATGATAACTGTGAATCTTTGCCAAGGCGAGATTTGAAGAATCAATTGGTGGTGACAGAGGAAAGGATTGTGCAAGTGTTGTCAAGAACTGACACTGCTCATAAACAAATTGAAAATCTTATATGGAGTTTTCAGCAGAAGGAAAAGAAGAATGGAGTTACAAATGGGATTTCCGGTGCACAATTACAAGCGATCAAGGAGGAATTAGAAATGACAAAATTTGAATATTTGCTATTACTCAGGGACAGGGACATTGCTATCAGGTTTTCTGAAGATAAGGACAAAGAGATTAGTGATTTGTGTTTACAATTGAGTATGGCTTACGCAGAGAGAATGACAAGTGAACATGTCATCCCTTCAAAGATTGGGGAAGTGCAACAAGTAGAGGGCATTAATGGCATCAGCCAGGAAGATTTGTTGTCATAGGATTCAGGGTTACCACTTTCAGTATAGGACTCAGAACCTCAAAGTGAACAGATTGAAGGATTTAGTGAGGAACCAGTGGTTACAGGTATTGAGCCCGAGGAATTGATGGTTGGGCGTAAACGTGTAGAAAGGACCCTCTTACAGTGTAATGAGTGGTTGGAAAAAGCCAAACACACAAAATTGATGGCTGCACAAGCAAGAGAGAATTTGCAAAGAATTAAGGAAAGGTATAGGAACAGGGAATCACATACAAGTTCGGAATTGACTATTCTAGTGAACACTTTTGAGGATGAACAATCAAACTTACAAGTAGAGTTTCAAACAGAGTTGGTGATCCTGGTAGATGAGGCTCTGCAGGTATTGAACCTTTATGAGTTTCCTGGTTCTTTTGTTTAGAAGGATATAATGATTCATAACAATGATATGAAATCAGTTTCACCACTGCTATATTTGTTGAGTACCGTTGGATGCACGAATCATATCAGAGTATGGATAATAGATGAGAAGCTTAATGATGAACCCTTGATGAGTAATGTTACTCTTTCCTTTTTGACATTTAATACTGAAGTTGGTATTCGGATTTGGGATCCTGGATCTGGC
>MU224229.1:2805741-2821740 GCA_018584345.1 Thuja plicata | reverse complement strand
GGGTTAGAGGATTTGGGAGATTGGTTTGGGATCCAGGAATTTTGGTTCAGATGACCGAATCAAATAGGTTGACATTCGATTGCTTGAGGACAAGCAATCTTGGGACGGGAGGACTTGTAATGTCCCAGATTTGTATTAATAATATTAATTATTTAAATATTGGTAGTTACATACTAATATTAAATAATTAATAATTAATATTTAAAAATTAGTTCTGAAGACGTTACACAACTGGAATCCTCTCCTTATAATGGGATTATCGGCAGAAGGATGACATACTTGGATGTTTGAAGAAATTGTTCTTGAAAAGGAGACACGGTTTTATTCCTTTCGTCAGATCAACATCTGGCCTAGTGGAATTTGAATGCAGAGTGATGTGCTGGTTGTCGGCGCCAAAGGAGAAAGATTGGCCACGTTGTTAGTGCATGTTAAAATTGTTTCCGCAAGACTCAGTTTGGCAGTATACGGCGTGGGAGCACGGCTAAAAGACAAAGACATGGTTTGGCAGTATACGGCGTGAACGACAAGAGAAGAATCGCGGGTGTATTGA
The DNA here is from genome assembly GCA_018584345.1 of Thuja plicata. Lineage (NCBI taxonomy): Eukaryota > Viridiplantae > Streptophyta > Pinopsida > Cupressales > Cupressaceae > Thuja > Thuja plicata. Next base: position 2,821,190 of record MU224229.1, on the reverse strand, counting down.
TGGATAGGCATGACCCGTTTGGATGTTAGTAGTTGTCACGAACATAACTGGAGGAAACGTCAGACTGCGGGATACTATAGATCACACAGGTGCCAACGCACAGACAGAATGATTGTTCGGGGTTTCATACAAAGCCATATCTATCACGAAGACAGACGAGTGGTTGATACGGAATGACAATGCCAAGTTTCCAGCATAGCAGGCGGAGGTCGTAGACCGTCATCCAACTGTCTAGCAGCCATATCTAGCACACAGGTGCCCAGTAGCAATTCATACTTACATACGTTTTAACTTCAACTATTTCCAATAATGTTTCCGTAAATGCACAGGGGAGAAATTGAATATCTAGTAGTCTATCAGTTAGCTATGGTGATTGTATTTATCCCTTACCATTGACATAATAAGACTTGTTCATGCACATATTTATCATTTGCATTTGTGCCACTACACAATCAATTATTGGAAATTTAGATTTAAGAGTTTGTGTTGTGAAGTTTGCATCAGTAATTGGGAATTTTACAGATAGAACAGAGAGTTGTGATCTATAATAGTAATGGGAATTTTACAACCTATCTCTCAAGCTTAGCCTTAGTGATATCCACATCCTCATCCACATTATCCTGAGGGTCCTCCATTGGGTCTCCTTGTGATCTAGTCTCCTCTGCCATTGCTACTGCCTCTAACTTTCGATCCACCTGATCAACCCATTCCAAGTCTTCATCATTGAAAAGGATCATCAACCTTAGTGTTCCACTCTACTTGGATCTGACTCTCTCCCATAGACTTCAGAAGGCCCCAGTCCTCCAACATCGCAAGGGTCTCCGTGGCAGACCATCCCCGAGACTCAAAGCATCGTGCGAACTCCTTGGTGCAACCTCCTGTAGCAAATGCCAACAACCACTCAACATCCTGTTCTACCACCTGGTGGGCCCGTAATCTAGCAGAGGCCACTATCCTTCGTGCGCTTGCTTCCATGTCTGCCAAGTACTAGGCGAGGTCACTAGACTCACTAGTCTCAGATACGTGCTAGAGGGATGCATTAGTCCTGTCCTCACCCTCCGCGTGTACGCCTATGTCATGCGGGGGATCTATCTCCAACTCCCTGACAGGTGAACTCCCTCCCTTCAAATCCATAATCTCGTGAGATGGTGGTACCTGCTGTCGTGGTGAAAGGAATGGGGTCCAACAGGTGCCATGGGTGTGAGTTGGAAATGGGTGAGCCAAGCATCCATGGTCGCCTTCGACTCGGTACCTGCACTCGCCAACATCTCAATGACACCATCCCTTGGCACCTCTCCTGCCGACTGCTCCATGGCTACCACCTCTGTCCCGACCACCTCTACGGCTTCTGTCTCTGTCTCCATCGCCTCTACTGTGGGCTCTTCAACCTCCTTCGGAACGGTCTCAACCAGACGTGGTTCTTCAAATCACTTGCCGGGCTTGTTTCTTTTAATCACCGCAGGTCTTTTGTGCCGTACAGTCTTTTCCCTCCGTACTCTCCTTTTCGCCGTACGGTTTTCCCTTCTATGTTGTCAAATGGTGTATATCTCCAAACTGCACAGTATCTGTGTAATTCATGGACATGTAACAATCCACTGGAATGTGTGCACTGTTGTACGACCCTACTCTCTTGTTTCCCTAATCCTTATCGTACGGTTCCCCAATCCAATCCTTAATTACCGTTGTTGTTTGCTCCCTCTGCCGTACGGTGGTTTCGTACGACCTTCCCTTCGTGTGATATTTTACTCCGTGCAATGTCTTTCGCCGTATGGTGATATCTTTTATCATCCTTTTTTTAAAAGAAAACCGTACGGTGCCTTTTTTATGGCTTCTCCATGTGAGGTTTCCGTATGGTCATGTCCGTACGACAGTGCCGTACAATGTCTTCTTATCTTCCTTATGCGGCTTTTGCTTTCACCACACCATTGTATGGTGCTCATATTGATTTCTGTGGGCGGGGCTTCCGTACAACGTCTGTACGGTAGTCAACCGTACAGTAGCTTCACTGTACGATGACCACCGTACGACACATCTGCCGTACGGTGAGTTTTTTTTTTCCAATTTTTTTTAATCTCCATTTAAAAAAAAACATTTTTATTTACCTATCTTCATCAGTTCTGTCGAGCCCTCAAGCCCGCTGGTTTGAATTGGGTTGTTTTGATGCCCTCTTTTATGATGCAGTTTTAACTTCGACCCATTCACCGACTTCTAAATTGGCTGGCCATCTAGTGTTGACAATTTTATGGCTCCATTCGCTTTGACCTCTTGAACTCTATAGGGACCGAGCCAACATACTTTGAATTTTCCGGGCTTTATCTCATTCAGCCCATTATACTTCAACACCAACTGTTGTGGAGTGAATCTCATACGCCTAAGATGTTTGTCATGCCATAACTTTCAGTGCTATTGGGCTGCCTTTGTTGCCCATTGGGCCATCATCCTCTGTTCGTCCAGTTTATTCTAGGCATACAACTGCTCTTTCAAGTTTTCCATGTCACCCAATCGGTTCTCGATAGCTATTCGGAGACTTGGTACCATGAACTCTGCTGGTACAATAGCTTCTTGGCCGTACATCAATTGAAACGGTGTTTGGCCAGTCGTCACCTTGTATGTCGTATGGTAGGTCCATAGCATCAACGACAGTTTCTCCTCCCAGTCTTCTTGCCCAACACCACATGATTTATAGATCACTGAGACCACTATCTTATTGGTTGCTTTTGCTTGTCCGTTGGCTCTCGGATAACAAGAGCTTGACAAGGAGTGGAAAATTTTAAATTCTGTTGTGAGCAATTTGATCACATGATTTACGAAGTGCTGTCCTCTGTCGCTTGTTAGTTGGATGGGGATGCCGTATTGAGTGATGACCTGTTCATAAATAAACTTGCTCGTGCTCATAGCAGAGTTGTCGGGTAAGGCACGTGCTTCCACCCACTTCGTCAAGTACTCTGTCGCCACAACAATATATCGACACCTTTCTGCTTGGCTTGCCTTGAGTGGCCCAATAAAATCCAGTCCCCATCTTTCAAACAACTCCTGCGTGTGGGAGGGGTTTAGGGGCACGAAGTTCCTCTTCAGTGGTTTCCCCGCCCTCTAGCATGTGTCACACCCCACGACCCATTCTGGAGCATCGTTGTACAATGTCAGCCACCACAAGCCTACTAGCAACACCTTCCGTGCTGTGGTGTTCGGTCTCATGTGCCCTCTGGCAGGACCCTTGTGTGCCTCCCTCAAAACACTTGGAACCTCTTCTTCCATGACGCATCTCCTCAAGACTTGGTTGAGTCCCATCTTGTAGAGCAACCCATTGATCAATAGGAATGTCTTACTCCTCAAGACTAACTTTCTCCTTTCGTCTGGCGGTATGTCTCTCGGAAATTGAGAAGTGGAGAGATATTCTCCAATGTTGGTGTACTAGGACGGTAGTGCCGCAATCTGAAACAGGTTAGCATACGAAAAATCATCATTCACTCCTATTGGCAGCTCTCCGGACTTTATCCGTGATAACTGGTCAGTGATCACATGACTTCTCCCTGGTCTCACAATGATTGTGAAGGTGAACTCTTGTAACTGCAGCAGCCACCTGCTGACCCTTCCTTGAATAATTGGTTTGTTCACGAGGTACATGGGTGGCTGGTGGTCTACATAAAAGGTGAACGGGGTTGCCAGTAAGTAATGACGGAACTTTTGTACGACGTAGACCTTTCTGAGAGCCTCACTCGGTTGTATTGTAATTCTTCTCTGCTTTTGATAACAATCTACTTGCAAAGTAGATTGGATGGTCCAGCGCGTGCTCACCCACTGGGGCCAATGTAGCACCAATTGCGTAGTTGGAGGCACCCACATGAACGTGGAACCCCTTATCCCAATTCGGGTACGCCAAAATAGGCGCACCCACCAATCTTGTCTTTAATTCCTCGAAGGCTTCACCTTGTGCAATCTCCCAGGTGTATGGTTTTCCCTTTCGCGTCAGTTTGTCCAAGGGGTATGAGATTTGTGCAAAGTTCTTGATGAACCTCCGAAAGTACCCGATGTGGCCAAGGAAAGATTTTACTCCCGTGACATCTGTAGGGGGTTCCATTTCAACAATCACCCTGACCTTATTTGGATTTGTCTTCAGACCAACTTTGCACACAATGTGTCCCAACAACTTCCCCTGAGGCACCATGAATCTACACTTTTTCGGGATCTGCCCTTCGACACCGTTCCATACATTCCCATAGGGCTACCAAATGAGTTTCTTGTCTGCTGTAAACAGACCAATCATCAAGAAATGCTTTAAAATTCCCTACGAACATCTTATCAAAGATGTGTAGGATGATTCTCTGAAAAGTTGCCGCGGCATTACATAATCCAAAGGGCATTCGATTGTAGGTGTAGACTCTGTCCTCAACCACAAATGTGAAATGTGGTTGAGTTTGTCCTCCTCGACAATGGAAATTTGGTTGTATCCGGAGAAGCCGTCCACGAAGGAATACATCTTGTGCTCAACTACTTCCTTCAGAATACTGTCTGTGAACAGTATGGGAAATGGGTCCTTAATAGTGACTGCATCCAGGCACTGAAAGTTCACACAGATGCGTATATGGGTTGCATCCTTCTTCAATAAGATCACAATGTATGATACCCATTCGTTGATCTGAACCCGAAAAATAATGCCCGCTTCGAGCATCCGCTCTATGTCATCATTCACCCTTGCTGCATAATTTTTATTGATTCGGTACGGTCTCTTCTGTATCGGCTGCGCTCTTGGTACAAGTTGAATGCGATGCACACATAGTTCAAGAGGCACTCCCTTTAGTTCCTTGTAGGATCCAGGCGAAGACGTCTTTATACTCCATAAATATTTTGAAGGCTCCGGTTTTCAGTACCGGGTTCTAGTCATCCCCCACCAATATGCTCTTGGGGTTTGCTTCATCTCCCAAGTTTGTTTCCTTCAACTTAGGCTCCTCATATAGGCTTATCTTTATCAAATTGGTGTGCGGGAGTCTCATTGTCTCGGGCCTCTCCTTCATTGTATTCCCCATACTCTGGAGGGAACAGGTCCTCTCCTGGCTCCTCTTCAATTTGCAACATGTTGCAGGACGACTGGAAAAGCTCTTAGTCTTCCATTTGCCAATGGAAGAGGAATCCACATCGTCTTTGGAACACCCTTCCAATTCCAGAACACCCTTGTCATTCGGCTCCATCCTACGTTTCCCTTCATCCACTCCAGTCAGCTCTCCTTCCGACTTCGACTCCAAGGAGGATGCCAACTCCTCGCTTACCATATGAGTTCTCAGATCGATCACAAATTTCCTCCCTCCATTCTCCATGGACCGCATGTTGCGCTTCCAGTTATGGTTCACCTTCGCAGTGACGAGCCACCCCTCCCCAGGATAGCATCATAGCCTTTCTTCTTCAAGGGGATCACCACATAATCAATAACAAAGGGTTGGGTACCGATAATTACCCGTTGCGCCATCAAAGTCCCGATCGGCTTGACACCATGTTGGTCCGCACCCACCAGGTTGAACGTTGGTGGCCAGAGTGTCGGTTTTCTTAACTTCTTCCAAGTCTCCTTCGGTTTTACATTCACCCCCGATCCGCCATCTATGATGGTGTCCGTAAGGATGGTTCCCAAAATACCCATCTTTACCACCGCGGGGTGTCGTCCACTCTTCACCGCCGGGAGCATAGGGTTCGTTGAAGGGCCCATGGGGACTTCTGCATGGTTTGTCGTACAGATAGGTACCTTAACGGTGTTTATGATGTCCATCCTCAATTGCGGCATAGTTTCCAAGAGGTCCTTGATTTTCATTGACACTTCCATCTGCAACACTTGTCTCATGATACTCTTCATTTTTCGTACATTGCAAAGTGCTTGCCGTGTCATGTTTTTCTCTTCGCTCTGCCATCATCTCCCTTTCAATGTCAACCTTTGCTTCCCGTACCCTCTCCTTTTCCGTATGAGGGTCTAGGTATGTTGCCTTTTTGGCTTGTGCTCTGGTGAGTGCCAGTACCCCTTCTTCACCTGACCTTTCAATGTTCAATAGGTTAATTTCCGGTTTGGGATAGTTTGCATCCTCATGGTCACCAGGTGCACACCATCGACACAAGTGTTGGGGGGTTTCCGCTGTCTGGCAATCTCAGGTGAAGTGTCCCCATTGATTGTAGGTTCGACATTGAATCATTGGACGACCCTTAGCATCGTACTGTATTCGGCTCCGACCGTTGTTACTATTGTTATTGTTATTATTGTTATTACTTCTGCCACCCCTTCGGTTATTTCGATAGCCTCCAAACGATGCCGTTGTGTTGATCTGTTGTTGAGAGGTGCCCACTGTTGCGGACGTCATCGACTGTTCTTGTGTGAAGAGCACTTGTGCATTTCTTGTTTTCATGTTGTATGGGCACTCCTTGGTGGAGTGTCCCATCACCTGACAAATGTCATAGAAGGCCTTTTTAAGGCATGTGCCTTTTGTATGGCCCTCCTCTTTGCAATCTGTGCACTATAATTCTCCCCGCTCTTGCTACTGCTCCCCTTCATAGCTTTAAACTCCATCATATGATGCATATCCTTCTGGAGCGCTTGCACCTTCTTACTAGACTCTTCATCACTACTACTTCCCTTGGAGGAATCATCATCGTTTGACGATCTATTTTTCTTCTTCCTTGACGTTTTGCTTTCACTTTCTAGGTCCATGGCTCGGTTGTACGCATCTTTGTACGACGTCGGAGGAACAATTTTTCATTTTCCTTCTTAAGGAGGATTGAAACCCCTCCACGAACCAACGCTTTTTTAGGCCGTTTGCTGTTTGATTCTCCATCTTTCTAAGCAACTCCTTGAGTCACCAGCTGTACGTTCTTATGCTCTCATGCTTCCCCTGCTTAGTACTGTAAATTTCAGCCAAGATCTCGTTATCATCCCGAAGCAATTTGAATTTGCTCTAGAACAATCTTTTTTAACTCGGCCCATGTATTCACCTTTGTTTGATCGATGTCAGAGAACCAGTCTATGGCCACTCCGGTTAGGGTTGCAGGAAATTGCACCACCCATTCATCCTGGTTGGTCTGCCCGTTGGCCGACCATATTGTCTCACATGTTCTGCAATGCCGCACCGGGTCCTCCTTCCCATCCCCTATGAACTTCGATAGTTTTTGTTTATTTGCCATTGGTATATTCTTCTTTGTCCTCGGTCTGCCAGTGTGAACTCCCGAGTTTGGTATACTGGAACTGAATAAATCTTTTTGATTAACATGCTCCGATGTCCTCTCGACACTCTCGACCGCCCCAGTATCCCCTACGTGTCTGTCCTCGATCTTCTCTACTTCCCTTCAAGGTTCCACCCCTCGGCTGTCCCTAATGCCTTCTAATGTAAGGGTTAAGTGCCCCAAACGGAGTCGAGTATTCTCTATTAACTCGTATACTTTGTTTTATCTGCCACTCCTTTTGCACGGGTATCCGCTTCTCCACCCTTCACTTCATTCACTTTGTACCCTTCAGTACCAGCTTTGGCTTGCTCACTCCAACACTTTCTAGATCCCATTCGGGCAACCTTTCTCCCCCTTTTGGCAAGCCTTCAGCAAGTCTTCGTAGCCGTCTTCTTCTTTCTGCTTGTTCCTCTAACCTCAAGGCTTTTTGAATCACCTCGTACTCGTCTCCTTGTCTCCTTGGGATGCGATTTCTATCTTTATTCAAGGTTATTGGCATTAATTATTCCTCTCGTAGGGATTGAGGGTGCATTGCTGCCTTCGGCTCTTGTCGCGCTCCTCCCCTTCCTTTCGACTTCTCTCCCCGTACCGCTGTAGGATTTGTTGACGACGATCTTCTATAGCGTCTGCTTCTCACGAATTACGAAGGGCAAGGAAGTGTTGTGCCAATTGCCTTGGTAAATGACACGTCAAACGACCCACCGCTGGACTCACACCTAGTGAAGTCTACACCGCGCTTTCACGAACTTCCTCTCGTCTAGCCTTACTTCGTACGTACGTTTCAATGGATGCTTGCAATATGTTTGCACTCTACGGTGAATGCTCTTTCTCCTTCAAACAATTCTCCGGTACTGTTACTCGACCCCTCGTCACTCACTGGTTGGCCCATTATATTATTCTCTACATATAACACCCTACTGTCATTCCCAGACTCGTCTAGGCAACGACACCAAATGTTTGCCCCATAGGGTCTACTTTCAGAACATAATAGAATGCATATGAAACATAACAGTAAGCATAAGGAATATAATTGAGAGAACTTCGAACTGTTTATTCATTGCTTCTAGAATCATTACAATATATCTCAGAGGCACAGTATTATTGCTAGACATAACATTGCATAACATCACCCGAAGGTAAGTACAATGTATATATAGAGAGGTGTCGGGTGCCAACTGTTGGCAATCGTTGGCTAGCTGCCGACCCCTCGACACAACCTCTCGAGACAAGAGTAACCAATACTAATTGCCCGACAACATCAATGCGCAAGTTCTGTCTGTGACAGAGGCAAAGGTTGTAATGAACAAACACAAGATCATTCAACCTTTGCATTGCCAACCTGTTGCTTTTTTTGGAGTGTATATGCTTGAACATGCTCTAATTGTGCTCACATCGTGAAGCACTACCTGGGTGGCTCAAGATAGGAACTCGAATCCTTTGTAGATTTGGCACCTTAGCACCAAACATCTTCCACCATGGATCTGAAACTAGAAAAAAAAATCAATTCTATTCTATAATTTTGAGTTAATCAACGTAAAATGGTAATACAATCATAGATAGTTATAGAAAAGTTTAATATTTAAATTTTAGATTATGCCTTGAATAGATTTTTACTTGGCATCATTAGTGTCCAGTTTTGCTTGCATATGTCTCGTCAAAAAAGTCTCCTTGTGCATTCCTAAACATCTTTATCTCATGGACTATGTGTGCTCCAATTGATGAATCATGTGACATTCACTCTACAACTTCGTAGAGCCCACTCGACACCTTGTCATCGGCCTTGAAATTTGGGTGTAATTGGAATGCCGGATTAAGGTAGTAGGTAGCGCATGTATAGGTCTGTGAAGCAGATTGTGAGATCATCGATCAATGACCTCCAATAGGGGACCATATCTAGCCTCATTCCTTGAATAAATAGATCTAATGGCCTCCTTCATCTTATCCATGCGCATTTCTCTCCATCAACAACTTATAGGAGAACAAGAGGCTCTATGAACTGCGATCCTTGTGAAAGTTGAAACATTAAGCTTTTAAGTTTTAAGTTTTACCTTTAACAATGAACATAAACAAGTGTGAACAAAAATAAGGAAATTAAATAGAAACGAGAACAAAGATATAATGGAGAATTACCCACACATTCTCTTTGGCCAGGTGCCAAAAGTTATGCTCATCGAAAACACAATCAGCCGTCCCAATCCTTGTAGTGGTCTTCACATATGATGATGTGGTTCACTCCTCACAAACATGCGTTTCAAACTGGCATTGGATTGAAGCAGGGATTGCAATGTGATAAAATTGGTTGCAAATCAGGTGATTCCTAAACGAGTCAACTCTTTGTTATTTGTGAAATTCTTCATAAGGTTGAGGACCCAAATATGATTGTATATGTATTTACCAATATTCCTTCTGTTCTCTACACATTTTTTTATCTAGGGAAGTTTGCCAAGATCCTCCAATATGAGGTCAAGGCAATGAGTAGCACAAGGGGTCCAAAATAAGGTGGGGTGCCTCTCCATAAGAACTCTATCTATAGCAACACAATTTGCTGCATTATCTGTGACTATCTGCTCCACATTCTCCTCACCCAACTTCTATAACACTTCCTCCAAGACTTCACAGAGATACTAGACATTTTTTTGTTTTTCCTGAAGCATTAATTGAATTCAAAAATCTTGTGCCGCTTGAGAAAGAAATAAATTGATCTAGTAAAATTAAAATTAAAAAACTTAATCACTAAATCAATATACTTTACAAAATACAAAGTACAATTACGTGATGAGAAGACAAGAAAATTCAGTAGTGTTCACTTCTTTTGTTGGTCCAACCATCAGTCATGATGGTGCAACCCTTCCTCATCCATACCTCACGCTGCTCGGCAATTGTGGCTTTGACATCAGCCACCTTTTGACTCAAAATAGGACCTTTCAGCTCATCATCGGGGGCTTTGAACCCCTCACCACAAACAATAATGCCATCTATCATAATTTGCCAATAAGGACACCTAAAACAAATTAAATAAAAAGAATAAGTATTAAGTTTTTTTTCAACTCTAAAAATTAATATAATCAATGTGGCATACTCTTCAAAGCAAAACAATCAAGGCATAGAAATCAAAATAATAATGAATACCTCGCTGCATGAATTGGAATTTTATTGTAGAACCAAAAATCTCCAATTGCAGTTTTCAGAGCACCACGCTTCTCCTTATTCCAACCCATGCTCTTAAATGATGGCTGGGCACCTAGAGTCGTGCATGACACAAAAAGTGAATCTAATGTGGATTTATTTTACGAATTTGAGGTCCAATGCTCACACTCACACTACCACTACTTGTAGATGTAGGAAATGGAGGTTGAGGATTTGAAGAGGCCTATCCACCAATTTTTGCCATTTCTTCCATTTGCTTCTTTCTAATTCTTTTTTCTCTTCAAATTCCTCTAATTGAGCTTGCACTTCATGTATAGCATCAATGGGTGCCAGTGTGCATGATTTGGCATCATGGCATGGTATTTGTGCAATGTGATACTTCATCCAGCTAATACCTCCCCCACCATATTTTGTTTTGCAATGAATACTTATTACTTCTCCTTTTTTTGATCCGGGGATGGCATGTTTCTAAGCCCTATCATTTCTTACTGGGTTTTTCTTTGGGGTACCACTACCGCTAGGCTGAGACATTATGCTGCAATATATTATAAATGAAAAAAATTAACACCTACAGATTCTACACATTCTTATTGAATTAAAAATAAATAAAAGTGGCCAGTTAATGGGCTTAATTGGGTTAATCCTAATTTAGTAGTGAATAAGGAGGTGCATTGGGAGGTGTCGGAGAGTGGATGAATAAAAGTCAATTTTGACGGAGCTTCGAAGGGGAATCTGGGTCCCTCTGGTGCAGGTTTTGTGGCAAGAAACTCCAAAGGGAATACTATTGCAATCGGAGCAAAAAAATTACAAGATGGGTTGAACAATATGGCAGAAGCCCAAGTAGCCTATGAGGGTGTATTACTAGCCAACAAACTTGGAGTAGGAAAGATTCATTTGGAAGGGGATTCAATGGTGACCGTAAATGCATTGAAGCAAGGAAGGGCATTGGCGTGGAGTATTAACAAATTCATATTATCTACGTGTAAATTACCGTAGTCTTTTCAAGATTTTAAAATCTAACATATGTACCGTTCTGGAAACGATGTGGCAGACAAGCTGTCCAAGTGGGTAGTATCCTTAAACATTAATGCTATAAGGGCATTTTAGGATCGATTTGATGATTTGGTATGGGAGGATAACTGATTTAGTACGCCGCCAACGAGACCATCATCATTTTTTAGAAAGGTGAGAGTTGGATGTGGCAACTTGTTCAAAAGCCATTTATTACGGGATTCACATTCCCGAGATTTTGACCTTTAAAGGGATATTGATGAGCATTATTTTCTTTAGTCCTTTCTGGTTTTTGTAGTGTAAGGTGTGTAGGGTTATTGGTGAATAATGGAGGTGAAATTCATAGTCTTAACAACGAAGCAACAATTGGCTTTTTTGGGTTAAGTCTCAGAGAAGAGGTTGAAAGTTATTTTCAAATTCCTTGACTCAAATGTTTTTGCAGATTTTGGATCTCATTTTTGGAGATGAATTCATGAAGATAGAGCACAAGCACCGGGTCAATGTTGACATTGTTTCAATGTTTTTGGTCCAAGGTTTTGAGTTTGGTAAGGAAGAGGTGGAATGGGTTGTAAGAGACTGTGTTGAAGAGGAGCGAGTCTTTGGTTTGGAGGCGTTGATGGCATCCGTGGTGCCTGTGAAGGGATTTCAAGACGATGAGGGCTACTGGCGTGCTGTTGAAACAAGGGATGATGGTCTTAAGCTGTTTATAATTTGGAGTGCCAAAGGCTCCTGTGAAGACCAAAGGTCGGAAGCAGAAGTGGGGTGGAAGTGTCTCCTGGGGTACTTGCAGGAAAGAGAGGTGTTGGCTTGGGCTGAGGTGGAGGCGAAGAAAAGGGAAGGAACCTCAACGCCATTGTTTGAGCCATTTGATTTTTGGATAAATGGCTCCGTGCGTGTGATAACCACCGACAACAAGGAGAAGGCACCGACTACTCATGGCTGAATGCCTTTACTCTTATAAGTTTTTGGTTTGTAGTATTAATTGTGTTTGCCATTTCAAATTGAATGTATGTAAAGCATAGTATCAGCCATAACAATGGCGTTTTGTAAATCTGTGAATGAATACAATAGGGTTGTTAAATGTCTGTTAGTATAGGGATGGCCAGGGGGATAAGGATGAGGATGATTGCAATTTTGTATATGGTTTTTTGGGAGAGGAGGGATAATGTCAAAGTATTGATTGTATTTGGGTTGGGGGGAAGGGTAGTATCTTTGCCATTTTGCACTTTATATATGATTATGTAAATCTCTATTATATACTTATTAATAAAATAATATATTTTCACAGAGCAAAAAAAAAAGAAAAAACAAAACTAGGGTTTCTTGTTTTTTCTATCTGCATAGAATGAAACAAACTGAAACAAATGTACAATGAAATGGAAATATGAAAGTAAAACAATCAAAATACAACAAAAAAATGTAACTCACCTCTTTAAAGTTGCTCCTAGAATGAAGAAATGCGCTTCAAATTTGTAGAGGCATCTTCCAAAACCTTTTATAAACTCCTCTAAATGTGTGAATGCAAGCTACTAACTTGCACAAACAATCAGCAATCACTATCTCCTCTTCAATTGATCTACTGGTCTGCTCTTCAATGCCTCAATATTTTTGCTCAAATGCCTCTTTTCCTCTCCTTGTTGTGTTTGCAAACAATAAAATGGGCTTTTTATGGTTGGGAGGGAAACATAAGTCATAAAATCAAAAAGTAAAAGCAATAAAAAATAGTTTATTTTGTTTTCCAAGCCTAGCTTCCATGGCAGAGTCCCAGGCTCGAGACTCAACGAGTCTGCCGAGTCCAAGTCCTGGGCTTTGTAGACTCGGCAGAGCCAGTTCAGCCCTGGACTTGTCGAGGCTAGGCCATACTCGTAGAGTCTTGTAACTATGGTTATTATTGAGCTACCTTGGAAGTTATGCATGAGATGGATTATGTGAGTGATTGATTTACTTATTCACAATGCTCAAGTTGCTTATGCAATGAAGTAGATCTTGCATATTCTTTCTTGAAAGATAGAAGTTTAGATCATGTAGCTAAAAATTGAGTGTTAAGCCTAGCCTGCCTACCCTTTTAAAGTTTACTTGGGAAGGGGAAAGACATGAGGAATAGTGAATCTGCCATGTTGCTTGTTTTTTATCTACAATCATGTTTTTTCAGAGTTAGAGGCAACATTTGGAAAAACTTAGGTATTGTCTTGGGGAAATTGGTGGAAGGTTTTGAGTGAGGACATCTTTCGTCTTGTTCCCTCTTTATCAATGGCATATCTTGTAAAATAGATAGATAAATGAAAACTTTCTGTAGCTCCTTCCCACCTCTAGTTATCTGTAAACTATGAAGGAGATTCTGCACACTTGTTCATTGACAACAAATCTTAATGAAGAATATGAAAGATTGGGATTCTCAAGTTCCATTGACTGACTTTTGGTCGCACGTTGACATTAATATGATGCCTTTCTTTCTTTCTAAGCAATGCATTAACCCAGAATTTGCAAAGAAATGAGAGTAGGCAATCACACAATTGAAGGCAATGGACATTTACCTTGGAGAAACCAAAATTTGGGAGAAAACTCCAGTAAAATGTAAGCCAAATTGCCCACTTTATCATTATCGTCAATGACTATACAAATCTTAGGCCTCTTGGTCACACAACTTACCTGAATCTAAGCTATTAAGTCCGTAAGATCAATTGCAAAATCCATAGACTTTACTATTTTGAAATTTGCTTAAACACAATCTAATGGAACTATGAACTCTTTTGAATTCACTTTTAATTCTGATTCTATGCCTTCCAATTTCCCTGATTGGGCTTGGCAATTTATTTTTGCTTTATGGTCAAGACTAGGACTCGAAAAGTCCAAGGAAGTTGAATAATTGAGGAAATTGGAATGCCATGAATAGTTTTTTGTTGCTTATTGCTTGTAATCAATAGGCAGTTATAAAACCATTGTGTCAATTGGAAAATAATCACCTCTCTTTTGTAAGAAGCCACCACTTATTTGGATGAATGTCATGCCTCCGACCCTAAGCACCAAATAACAAGTATATGTATGTATGTACGTATGTGCACACACACACATATGGATATGTTGAACAGACTTTAGAAACTTCACGGCAAACAGATAGTAGTTGCGCTTATCAGATATGCACAAAACATATTTGTTGGAAAGGCTTTAGAAACTCCCACGCAATGCAAGTGGCATGCGTAAAGTCAAGTTCTTTGCCATTGTCCTCCTGGTCTGCAATGTTTATAGAATGCCTCAAAGAGATTTTGCCTCATGGAATGCAACGTAACTACTGCTAGATTCGCTGAAAATGGATTTCACGAAAAGGTTTTAATTTTAGAAGCTCTCAAGCAACTGCTGTTTTGCAATAGCAGAGCAAGACTTTGTTCCCTTGGCCCGCATCCTTGCTGTCTTGGTGGACATGTACGCAAAAGTGGAAGCACAGACAGTCCGTGTAAACTGTTAAAGTTAAAACAAGAGCCCAAAAGATAATGCCCTCTCATGAAAATGTTCATGTACATATGTATGTACACACACACATATGTAGGTATGTATGTATATATATGTGTGTGTGTACATACATACATATATAGATATAAGCCCAGCGATCAGCAAAACTACTTTCATAACACTCCCCATAGAATTCAGTGGGATGCCAAGAAAATCATCTTATATATATCATAGTTACAAGCCTCGGACTCGCCTCGGACTCGGCAAGGCCGGATTGGCCTCGGACTCGGCCTCGGCAGCCGGACTCGGCAAATCGAAAAACCCAAGAAATTCAAAGATTTTTAAGGATTTAAAGCATTTTTCATTCATCATTTAGTCAATTAACATCAAATACACAATAATTGAGATAAATAGAAGCTACTTTGCACACATATACAAGTTTTCAACTTTACATAGATCGCGAAAGTATAAAGTTATAAGCTGTTAAACTAAATAACACACTAGAAACTGAAATATAAATAGTTTGACTGTCAAATGTCTACAATATTCATGGAATATGAAATCCATGGAATCAAAAGTTCAAAACATATATCAAAACTAGGCTCATAGCAGCCTATCCCAGTGTCTTCCTACGAGTACGCCTAAGATAGGTC
>MU224229.1:2785728-2802394 GCA_018584345.1 Thuja plicata | reverse complement strand
ATATATATATATATAAGATGATTTCAGTAGTTTTGCTGATCGCTGGGCTTTATATATATATATTAAGCCCAGCGATCAGCAAAACTACTTTTATAACACTCCCGATAGAATCAGTGAGATGCCAAGAAAATCATCTTAGTTATAAGACTTCACAATTTTCTAGAAAACAATATGTTAAACCAGCACAATCAGGCAGCGAACAGACATAAATTGAATAATGTAATATCTCCTCTTTGAAAAATAATGATAAATCTAAAATATAAGGGAATGCAAATAAAATTAAAAATTAAAAATATAAAAGAATAAAATTAAAATATAACATAATTATAATTTTAGTCAAGTTCAATGAATGGTCAAAAGGCATGAAATGAAAAGTTGACTCCTTTAAACAGGGGATATAAAAGGGTGAAGATAACTTCATTTGAAAAGGGGGAGAGAGGAAGGAAGAGAAAAGGGAAGGTGGAATCAAGAAAGAATTAATGAAAGAGAAAAAAGGAATGAGAAAAAAAGAAGGAAATGATTCCCTCAAAAGACAAAGGTTATGAAGGGTTGCGACTCTTTCAAAGGGTGGTAATTATGAAGGATTGTGACTCTTTCAAAGAGTGTCAATTATGAAGGGTTGTGACTCTTTCAAATGGTAGAAATGATGAAGGGTTGTAACTTCCAAAGGGTGGTAATCGTGAAAGATTGCGACCATTGCAAAGAGCAGCCAGGATGAAGAGGTGTGATCCTCCCCCACATTGGAAGATATAAAGGGGAGAAGGTTTCATTTGAGGACATCCGAGGGAGAGAAATTTGGGGACTAATATATTGTTCTCAAAGGCAACAATGAAAAGTAGTGACTCAATTCTTATGAAAGATGGCGACCCTTTCACCAATTAAGTGTAAAGGAGATTTCATTCCAAACATTGAAGGACTTATCCGTCATCATCCTTCATCCATTAATCATTAATCCCTCAAGAAATCAAGCAAACAATCAAACAACAAGATTGAGAAAATAATCATCATTTATACATCAATCATGACTCCATCTTGGGATCAAGAAAACATATATTTCAGCAATCAAGGATCTATTAGAATATTATTATTTTATTACTTCAATGGTCATCTTTGTGAATCTTTCTATATTATGTAGATAAGATCGTTTTTACAATCTTCTTAAGTTTCTTATTAGAAACTTTCTATTTTGTAGATTTGTAAAATTCCTTCTAATGATCTCTTCGATCATTTGTTAATACATCAAATAATTTACCAATTACTTCTCAGTAATAGAGTATCAGAGCAAGGTTTTCAAATTTGTTCAAAATTTTTCAAAAAATTCTATAATTTCATTTTTCAAAATTATCTGCTCATTGAAATTTTTCGAAATTTCTTCTCCAAAAATCTGACTAGGGTTTTCGTTGACCTTTGCTTCTGCACATTGCGTTGAAAATCGTCGACGTTTTTTTTTGTTGCAAAGTTTTCTTCTGCAAACGACGACATTTTTCTCTGCTTCCTCTGCAAACCGTACGACGCTTTCTTTCCTGCAAATCGCGTCGTGTCTGGGCTCGAATTGCGGCACCATTTCTTGCAAATCGCGGGGGTTTTTCTTTAGACATCCTCTCCATGGCCTCTTCTGAAGAAAACAACATTCTTCTTTTTGCTTCTTTTTTGCAACCCGCTACGTCTTTCTAGGTCGATTTTTCCCTTGTTTTCTGCAAACGACCAGTTGTTTCTGTCAAACGACGATTGTTTCTTAGCAATCATCCACCGTTTTCGACCTTGTATGGTCGTTTTCTGCAACTAGTGGTTATTTTCTGCCATTTTTTGAAGTTTATTACAGACGGCTAGGGTTTCTTTCGAAACTCTCTTCTTTTGTCAGATTTGAAATCAGACTTTAGGTTCTTGGTGGGTTTTTCGAAACCTGAACTGGGTTGTCGTCAGAATTTTGTGGGTGCCTCGTTTTTCGTGCCAATCAAAATTTTATTTTGATTACAGATTCCTTGTGGTTTTTTTGAGATCTCTTCTAGGTATTCGTTGGATTTTTCTGGGTCAGTCATTTTTTTCTTGAAATCCATGCCAGTTGCACTTCATTTGTTTGAAGCTTGTACTTGCATCTGCTTGTGTTTTCTGCATCGGGATTCGTGTTTCAGCTTCCGTGCTATAGCCTCTTCTCTGTTTTTCATTTTACGTGCATTGGGAAACATGCAAGATGGCGTCATTGACCAACTTAATGTTGGAAGGCAGTCAGAGATTCAACGGCAAAATTTATAATACCTGGAAGCAACGCATTTTAACAATCTTCGAATATTGCTGCTTTGATGAGATTGTTTTGGGCACAGACTCGTCCTACCACAATCCAAGCAGACCGGGACAAATTTGATGACTGAAATTGAAAAGCTGTCATGCTTCTCAAGCTCTCTGTCATAGATGATCAGTTGCCTCAGATTCCTTCTGGCAAGTCAGTGTCAGAAATCTGGAAGCATCTTAAGGAGTTGCATGAGACATCCGACAAGAGCAGAGCGTTCTTCCTGAAGAACCAGTTGTTTTCCATTATGATGGATGAATGCATGTCCTTACAAGAGCATCTCATGACGATTAAGGACATTCGAGATCAGCTTGAAGCTATTGGTCGAAAAATGGAGGAAGAAGATATGGTAGTCATTACCCTGAAGAGTCTACCTAAATCTTATGAGCACTTTATAGAGACTCAACATTACTTCCACTAATGTTGGACTCAACATTACTTCCACTAATGTTGATCTGAAATTTTTAGAGTTGTGCACCAAACTTTTGTAGCAGGATCGTTGGAAACAACAGTTTGGTAGCAGTGCCACCTCGTCCTCCTCAGAGCAAGCTTTTGTAGCCAAATCCTTTCACAAGGATAAAGGCAAATCTCAACCATCTTAGTCATTTCAGCAGGTCTCCAGTCAGTCTCAGGATGGTTTGAAGAAGGTTTTAGTGTAACTATTGTCATAAATATGGCCATTTGCTCAAGGATTGTCGCACTCAATTGGCTTCCGAACAACGGAAGCAGGGAGGGTCTCAGCCTAAAGCCAATGTTGCTGAGCACACAGAGCAGAAAGAGTCTGTCTTTTACGCCTTCATGGCTAAAAGACCTGTAGACCATGTGAAATCTTTTGCCTAATATATAGATTCTGGTGCTTCTCGACATTTCACTCACAGATGTGATTGGTTTATAAAAATTTTCTCCCTTTACTGATTCAGTCATATTTGGAGGAGGTGAAGAGTATATTGTTGTCGGCAAGGGTAACGTTCAGATACAGTCTGGTGGGAGGAATCTCAATTTCCTCAATGTATACTATGTTCCTGGTATGGAACTCAACCTACTCGCAGTGAGTCAGATCATGCGACATTCTCCTCAACTTGATGTGGTCTTCAGTACTCACAAGTGTTCGATTGTTGATCGCGCGACACACACTATTGTAACTGTTGGCATTGAGGATCATGGTCTATACAGACATGTGGATACGGGTGATTCTCTTGAGCATGCCTTCGCAACAAAATCATCTTCTATCAGTAGTCTCTGGCATCAACGGTATGGTCACTTGAACATTCATTATCTTGCTCAGCTTGTTCGGGAAGATTTAGTACATGGCCTACCTGAAATTCAAACTCAGAATCAGCGATTTTGTCGAGCTTGCCAAGCTGGGAAGTAGCATAGGACGCCATTCAAGGATGGTGACTCATGGCGAGCCTCCAAGGTACTACAGTTTGTCCACGCTGATGTATGTGGTCCAATGAATACTACTTCCGTTATTGGGTGCAGGTATTTTTTGCTTTTTGTTGATGATTTCAGTCGCAAAATGTGGGTGTATTTTCTTAGACAGAAATCAGATGTGTTTAATGTATTTCAGAAATTTAAGGCCTTAGTAGAAAAAGAGTTTGGGTGTTCTATTATATCTCTTAGGTCTGATAATGGGGGGAGTTTTGTTCTACTGCTTTCGCTACTTTCTGTGATACACATGGCATAAAACGTCAGTTAACCACACCCTACACCCCTCAACAAAACGACGTTGTAGAACGTCACAACCGCACCATTACAGAAATGGCCAGATCAATGATGGAACACATAAATGTTCTTAAGAAATATTGGGTAGAAGCAGTGTTTACTGCGGTCTATCTCCTTAATCGGTCTCCCACACATGCAGTTAAGGGGAAGACTCCTGAGGAAGCCTGGACTGGGCACAAACCCAGGATCAACCACTTGAAAGTTTTTTGCTCTTTAGCATATGTATGGATTCTAGATGCTCAACGCTCCAAGTTGGATTCCAAGACTCAGAAGCTTATGTTTACAAGTTACAGTGACAACCATAAGGCTTACCGACTGATTGATGTAGACACTGATCATCTTATTTTCAGCCGCGATGCTGTCTTTAATGGAGAACGAGGACCATTTCAACTTTCTTCGTCTGAGCAGATTTCTGAGGATCAACCTTTGAAGGCTTTTGATTTGGGTGTCCGTCTTCCATTGGGTTCACCTGATGGGAGGGATGAGGCAGATTCTGTTTTTGATGATGCACTACCTGACTTTCCTCCAGATGATGTTGATCTTCCACATGTTGCAGATCCCCTTCCACCTCCAGCTCCACGTATTCCTCCTCCTGATGTTGGCACATCTACTCTTCGGCCTAAATGGTGGGCTAAGACCATCAGTGATCTTCATCTTGATGAGCTCATTGAGGGTAGATCTTCTAGAAATAAGGGCAAGCAGCAAAATACAATTAACTTTGCTCTCATGGTCAACCTTCATAGTATTTATGAGCCTTAGACATTTAAAGAGGCAACATGGATTCTAGATTGGGAATAGGCAATGGATGCAAAATACCATAGTCTTCTCAAGAACAACACTTGGGTTTTCTCTGATCTTCCTCCAGGGAAGAAGCCCATTAGCTGCAAATGGGTGTATAAGGTCAAGTATCATGTAGATGGTACCTTAGATAAATACAAGGCCAAATTAGTTGCTCGAGGGTTCACACAGCGGGAGGGCATTGACAATAAGGAGACTTTTGTTCCTACTGCCAAGATGAGTACAATTCGTCTTCTTCTCGCCATTGCAACTTAGTTTGGATGGAAAGTCCATCAGATGGATGTTAAGAGTGCCTTCCTCAACGATGAGTTGCAGGAAGAAGTCTACATGACGCAATCTCCTGGTTTCAAGGTTGCCAACAAAGAACACAAAGTATGTAGACTCAAGAAAGCATTCTATGGACCCAAACAGGGTCCTCGAGCGTGGTGCATCAAGATTAATTAGTACTTGGTTGCTCATGGTTTTCAACGTTGCCCTTCTGAGAGTAATCTGTATATCAAACGCTCTGGTGATGTTGTTCTCTTTCTTGTTGTCTATGTGGATGACTTAATCATTACTGGCAGTTCAACACATTTGATTGCAGAAATCAACCAAGACTTGTGCAAGCATTTTGATATGACATATTTGGGGCTTCTCCATTATTGTTTAGGTGTTGAGGTTTGGCAAACTGATGGTAGCATTTTTCTTTCTTTGTCTAAGTATGCTAGGAACTTGCTTGACATGTTTCGAATGTAGGATTGTAAACCTGCTTCCACGCCTATGGAGAAAGGGCTGAAGTTGTCAGCCAAGTCTGATTCTCCTCATGTTGATGAAACCACTTACAGGCAAGTAGTGGGCAGTCTCATCCATCTCACTGCCACTAGACCTGATCTCAATTTTACAGTCAGCTATATTTCACGCATCATGACATCCCCCAAGGTTGTTCATTGGGTAGCAGCGATGTGTGTGCTGCATTATCTGAAGGGTACCCCTGATTATGGACTTCTTTATACTAGGAGTCATGATCCTAGACTCAGTGGGTTCACAGTTTTAGATTGCGCAGTTTCGGTTGATGATAAGAAGTAAACCTCTGGATATGTGTTCAGTTTGGGATCTGGTGCAGTCACATGGACTAGTAAAAAGCAGCAGACAGTGTTTCTCTCCTCGACAGAAGCAGAGTATCGGGGAGCAGTTAAGGCAGCTTGTGAGGCAGTTTGGTTTTGCCGAATGCTTGCGGATATGCATGTCTCAAGCAGGTCCGACTCCTTTGTTCGGTGATAATGAGGGAGTTCTCAAGCTTGCCAAGAATCCGGTCTTCCATGAAAGAACCAAACATGTGGATGTTCATTGTCATTACATTCGACAGTTGGTTGAAGACAAAATAGTTCACTTGCAATATGTTCCAACTACGGATCAAATTGCAGACATTCTCACCAAGCCTCTCAGCCTAGATAAGTTTACTAAATTTAGGGGGCAGCTTGGTGTTGTTGACAGATTGACCATTAAGGGAGGGTATCAGAATAAGTTTTAGGATAGCTGCAAATGTAATAACACTCTTATGTTGTATGTGATTTCCAAATGCAACAATCTCTCTTTCATTTATATTGAGAATGAGGCTAGGAGAGACATGTCCCTTCATGCGACATGTCTATTCATTATTATGAGATTAATATAATGATAATTGATTATGTAACTATATATATATATATACATACACGCACACACATGTAATATATCTGAATCATTATAATATTAATTTCTCCTAATACTATTTTAGATATATATCTATATATATTATATCTCACATAGTAATATATATATATATATATATATATATATCTTCAATAGTCTCATAGGATTTATCCGACAAAAGCTACAAAACATCAACACCCCCTCTTCGCTAGGGAGGATAAAATCCCATCCAAGAGAGCAGCACAAAGTTAATTGTGAAAGTTTTATTTTGATATCACATTACTATGATATCAGAGATACGGTCTGACCAGGAATATCAAGTCTCATGATATTCACCATAACTCATAGATTCATAAAAATATCATCTTATGATATTGGAAGTATTGGTCACAGAATATCAAGTCACATGATATTCTCCAAATACTCAGAGTAATGGCCTATCAACATCAAGTCTCATGATGTCCACCAAGCACTCAAAAGTTTATAAAGATATTATCTCATGATATCAGGAGCATTGGCCTGCAGAATATCAAGTCACATGATATTCACCAAGTGCTCAGAGTAATGGCCTACCAACATCAAGTCTCATGATGTCCACCAAATACTCAAAAATTTATAAAGATATCATCTCATGATATCGGAAGCATTGGCTTGTAGAATATCAAGTCACATGATATTCACCAAGTGCTCAGAGTAATGGCCTACCAACATCAAGTCTCATGATGTCCACCAAGTACTCAACAAATGTCCATAGGTAATGTGCACTTACCATAGGAACATTCATATCATCTATCATGATCTGTTTCAGCCGTCATAAGATGTCTATCACAATAGAAGATCATGGTTTGTTTAAGGAACTCAATCCACCATGCAAGATATCATCCATCATGATCTGTTTTCATTCATCATAAGATGTCTATCACAATAGAAGATCATGGCCTGTTTAAGGAACTTAATCCACCATGCAAGATATCTTCTATCATGATCTGTTTCAGCCATCATAAAATGTCTATCATGATAGAAGATCAAGTTATTGTAAGATCGTCACCTTCCAATAACTTTAACAAATACAAGTGATAATCATTTGGAAGTCGTCACTTCCTCATGATTTACATAGGGGTAGGCCCATTAAAAACATGGAGTCACACATATGACATCCACCATGCCTCAGCGCAGAGGGTGGAATCAAGGGATTTCACCTCGAACTTCGCTCACAGAGAAGAACTCATTGAGAAGATACCAATTTGTTGATCTTTTTCATCCAAGATTGTTTAAGATAAACTATCAGACTTCCTCTGAATTTAATATCAATCTTCTGAGCTCCTCGTCTAAAGTTACCTTTGAAGTGTTAAACTCCCTCTAAATCTAATATCAATCTTCTTTTCCTGCAAGAGAATCCCCGTAAAAGATCAAGGCAAATAGCTCTTATAGTACATATAGAAATAGAAATAAGAGAGATACTACAATGAGTAGATAAAGTAATACTCAAGGATAATAAATACTTATCTGCGCATCAACATCCTTCATACAAGTTGCTCCAATGAGGGTCCATATGCAACAAATCAAAAAAGTCTATAAAGATTGAGTTTTCCAAAGAACCTTGCCTTAGGGCCCAAAATATCTACCAACCCCTACCAAACTCTTCAAGCACTCCTTTGGCTTCTTAATACTCTACTACAATTCACTTGACCTTATTCTTTGCACTTGGTGTGGACAAAAGTCTGCAACACAACTTCACTCACTATATTTCACATAGACCCGTACATAGTCAGTCATAACTTTTAAACCCGACACTTTCTCTCCAATCGCTCCGGTGAGAGTCTTTGAAATTTGTTTATCACCAACATATCCGAAATTCAGAAAAATCCAACGGTGTATTTGTGAGATATGGTCCCTGTACTGAGACTGTATTTTCTGAGACAGTCACACATTCATCATCAACAAACTACTCTCTTACATTTGCAGTCTGGCTCTGATACCATGTTAAGTTTTAGGATAGCTGCAGATGTAATAGCACTCTTATGTTGTATGTGTTTTCCAAATGCAGCTATCTCTCTTTCATTTATATTGAGAATGAGGCTAGGAGAGACATGTCCCTTCATGGGACATGTCTATTCATTATTATGAGATTAATATAATGATAATTGATTATGTAGCTACACAAATATATATATACATATATACACACACACACATGTAATATATATGAATCATTATTATATGAATTTCTCCTAATACTATTTTAGATATATATCTATATATATTATATCTCACATAGTAATATATATATATCTTCAATAGTCTCATATATATATATATATATATATATATATATATCTTCAATAGTCTCATAGGATTTATCCGACAGAAGCTACAAAACATCAACAAAATATTATTATTTTATTACTTTAATGGTCATCTTTGTATATCTTTGTATATTATGGAGATAAGATCATTTTTACGATCTTCTTAAGTTTCTTATTAGAAATTTTCTATTTTGCACATTTGTAAAATTCTTTATAATGATCTCTTCGATCATTTGTTAATACATCAAATAATTTACCATTTACTTCCCAGTAATAGCATCATTCTATCAAATCAACCTTCATTCAATCATCATCCGCCAATATATCAAACTAGCTACATTATATCGTCACCCTTCGATCATCTAATCAGGATTACTTAATCATAACTCACAAATACCTTGAATCATCAAATCAAAGGAATTCATTCAATCAATCAATCATTCATATCGATCATCCAGTAGAAGTAATCATATAGCAAAGACAATCAATCAACAGGAGAAGTAAACACATGTACAACATAGATAATCAAATAAGGCAGCAAAAATACACCAAATTATTAGAATATTATAATGTTTCTTTAATGGTCATCTTAGTTAATCTTTAGTTTATTAGGTAGTTTCTGTTTTCGTCTTTAGTTCACGATTGTTTCTTTTAGCAACATCGTCTTTGTAAATCTATATAAGGAGCTTTCATCTCCTCTGTTTAATACAACTACAACAACAACGATTTGCCATAACACAAATAAGCAGCAGAGGCGATAGCATATACAACAAAAGGATTTACCTATAATCTCTTAAATGTTGTGGTTTGGAAGAATATATTTATATGTGCATTTATAACTATGTATAGATGGGAATACACATCTGCTCATACCTGATTAAATGCAATAAATTAATACTTGAATTTAATGTCTATGCTTTTATCAATATGGAATTTTGCAATAATCGATCTTGGTGAGGAAAGGAATGGAGTGCAAGGAAGGGGAACAGTGAAAGATTCCTCACTAGGTATGGCGCCTTGTAAAGATGGTTAAGGACCATTGGTAAAGGACCAAGAGGCCACCTCATGATGATGGTTAAGGATCATAGGTAAAGGACCACATTAGGTAAAAGAGGATAATGTCCTACTGATGGGCCTGGGGTAGAGGATACTTGGGGTACCTCATCATGTCTTCCATCACAACCCTCGTTATGGTTCAACTCCTACCTAATCATTGAGATTTGTTGTGTAGATCAACACACACACACATATTTCCTGACCCTGGAATTGTATGTATTTCATGAATTATGTATGCACTGTGTCTAATCTGGTTGCAGATTTTCTCCAAGGAGGGTTATCTCACCTTATTCTTAAGGATTTTATCTCTAACTATATTTTTCTATTTGTTTCATTTGGATTTGTGAATTTAGGGAAAAGTATAAGGTGGTCCAAGAAAGGGACAAATAAGAAGTAATCACTTGGAGGACATTGATTAATAAGAGCAATAACAGATAAACTAGTGATTCTATTTTTGATTGAGCGATGATCACTCTAAATCCCTTAACCCAGTGATCAAGTATGCTTAACAACAATTAAGATCAGTTAAGGGGACGTTAAGAGTTGGGAGGAGACGCCACTCTTGAAGAGAGGTTGGCCACGTAAAAAGATACAACCCTTCAGTGATAAGAGAAAGATATTTAAGGGGAGACTTTGATTGAAGAAAGCCATTGAACCATTCAGCAATAGCATTCATCCAAGAGAGCAGTGAGCAGCATCCAAAGAGGGAAACAGCAACAAGTCAGATCTTTCTAAATTGCAACAGCAGACTGGAAGTATATAACCTGCAATAATCTTATATTCTACAAGTATAATATTATGGAATAGTGGAATCAATAATTGTTGTGTGATAATGTGAAATGCATATTATAATTAATTAATCTATCTATAACCCGGCAAGCAATCATTTGGAGAAGAGGAGGAAATGAAAGAAAGGGGAGCAGATACAAGATCACCATCTAATAGATATCCAACGTGCCTGCGACTTGGGGCCAAAAGGGTAAAAGTCCGTTCTTGGGCTTGATAGGAGGATTTCCGGGCACCATGTGGCGATTTCTTTCCAACCTCTACAATGATTGTTTGTTGCAAAAGTCACATTCATAAGGTGATTGAATAAGGTGACATGAATAGGGAGGGCAGAGACAAGCACCCCACTAGGTAGGCCACCCCATGATGGATGTCCACTGTGCCTACCACTTGGGGCCAGGGGGTATAAAGTCCACTCTTGGGCTTGGTGTGAAGATTGCTTTGGGCCAACCTATCGTGCCCCCTGATTCAAAACGTGCTGTTCTGTCATCACCACCCCTTCCACTGCCTGTCAAGGGGTATTTATGGGATGTCTCCCCCAAAAAGAAGATGTTCGGGGGACATCCCCTTGTTTTAGAGATTGCAAGGAGATGCCGGGATGTCCATAGAAACCTCAAGGACTTGTTGGCATCTCTCAAATGCACAAGAATCTCCCAGCCATCCTCTATATCAAACAGCTGAAAAATGATTTTGTAAGGCAAATCAAGCTTTTTAAAAAAATATTTGGGGCACTATCCCTAATCCCGATGGTTTATGGACTCCACCCGCTACCTAAGCACTTATTAAAAGCAATAAATTAAAATTCAGCATCACTCCAAATTAATATCAAGTTTCAACAGTATTGAGCAAGGCTGCAAATTGCAACAGCAAGTTACAAAAGTGAGGAAGGTTGCTAGAGTGAAAGTGAGAGAAACAAGAGTGAGAACATTATCCAAGCTTTCAGTGGTTGGGTGCAAAAATGGTGCGTGCCATAAAAAAATGCATGGTTTCAAAGCCCTAAATTTGGGCTGCCCCCAGATACCCCATGAGGGTTGCTGCCGTTTAATCCCATTGGGGGTTCTGCCCCTAGATGCCCGCTGTCCCCAAATCTAGGCCCTTAGTCTCCACATCCCTATGCCCCCTTATCCGAAGCCTCTGTGAAACATAGGATATAAGTTTAGCTTGTGACAAGAATAAAAAAAAATGCACTGAATTTAGCATCCTTGACTTGCATCTGAATGTGAAACAATTTTGATTACCCCCTTTCTCTATGTGCCAACAAATTAAAATTAATCATGTAGTGCAAGTCAGTATAGAATCCAACCTTTTAAACACATTTGATTTCTTTTATCTTACCCTCACCATTTATCATATGCATAGAGGTCTTTTTACTTTCTTACCTTTCTTTTATAAGGGCACTGCTTCATACATGGCTTCCAACAAGATGAATCGATATGGCCATCCACATTGCAATGGTCACAATGTTTCACAAATTTTTTCTTTTTGCTACCCCCTTTCTCTATGTGCCAACAAATTAAAATTAATCATGTAGTGCAAGTCAGTATAGAATCCAACCTTTTAACCACATTCGATTTCTTTTATCTTACCCTCACCATTTATCATATGCATAGAGGTCTTTTTACTTTCTTACCTTTTTTTTATAAGGGCACTGCTTCATACATGGCTTCCAACAAGATGAATCGATATGGCCATCCACATTGCAATGGTCACAATGTTTCAGTGTCTTGCCCTTAGCTCCTTTAACCCTTGAGGTAGTGAGTATGTGCATATGCTTCATCAATGTCCATTGGTTTAAAGAGCAATATTTACCTCCAAAGATATCTTGAAGGTTTCTAGTGTACTTTTTCTTGGATGTTTTGCCTCTCATTTTGTTTCAAAAAATGCGACTCCATATATTTTTCTTCTCTACGATAAATTGGGTAAAATTATTATTTGTAACTCTCAAGGTAGTGAGCGTGTGCATATGTCATCAATGTCCACTGGTTTAGAGAGCAATATTGGCATCCAAAGATGACTATGAAGGTCTCCCTGTATTTCATTAATGCCTTATTTTCTTGTACATCATTTGCATTTGAACAGCCCTTCTATGAAATTCACTAGTGTACACTTCGTTTTCTTTTCTGTTTCAAAAGGTGCCTATTTTTCTTCTCTATGAAAAAAACGTGTGAAATTATTTTTTAATCAATGTCATAAATTGATCCCCTGGGCTAATAGGAGCTTGTTTTTTTAAAACCATTGAATACAAAGGACTCCCAAACTAAGTCAAAGCAAGAGACTCTCAAACCAAGTTAAAGCATGCTTTGCTAATCTCACTCTAGCAAAGGAAATCTTTTGTTCAAATTTTCAAAAGTAAGGGATGGATGCTATAGTAAGCCACTAGTTGAGCCAACCAATGGTCATGGTTCTCTATATCCAAATGTCCTTCAAATGATGGAATCTTAATCCTAGCTTTAGCCTTGAATTGAAGTGGTAGGCTTGATTCACCATGTGAAACCTCTTCTTTTTCACTGGATTTGGTTTTGCCCTCTCTCTTGAGGCCTTCTTAAGGGCATATAATTCTCCATGAAAAACTCCATGATCTGTCTCATTGCCCCCATTGATTGAGATATACTTGCAACATATACTTCTAGCTTGAGGAACCTTGCTTTTACATCAAGGGATAGGAATTCTGTTTCTCTTTCCATGCTTCTTAGTTCTCTTTTCCAACTATGGGACTTTATGTCTCTTTAATATGGCAACAACTTTTCTACTCTTGCTTTTGTTTTGGGTAATAACTTTCAAAATCATTCTCAAAAACTTTAAGGAAATAAATTGTTTTGATGCTAAACTTGATCCACAACTATGATACATATTCCATATGATAGCTCAACAACATATTTTAATGAAGAACATGAAAGGCTAGAATTCTACAAGCAACATATTAACTCAAAATTTGTGTAGAAATTCGAGTTAGCAATCACACGGTCGAAGGCAACAATTTTAGGGAGAAAACATGACAAGTGCGAGCCAAAACACAAATTCAGGTAGAAAATTTTGACAAAAATGTTAGTCAAATTACTCACATAACTATCTTCAATGCTAATACAAATCTTAAGCCTCTTGGGCACACAACCACCTTGAATCTAACTTGCAAACTCCCTAAGTACCTCAGTTTTCTGAAAATAGCTTAAACATGGTCTAAAAGAACTATGAACCCTCTTCAATGCGGTATGATTCCAATTACATGCCTTTTCATTGCCTAATTTGGGATTACAATAATTTATATATGCTTTACAGTCAAGATCAGAATTCAAAAGGTCAAAGGAAGTTGAATAGTTGAGGAAATTGGAATGCTATGAGCCATTTTTTGTTACATAGCAAAACTGCCACTTTGATTTGAGACCGTCACTTATCTGGACAAAATTGCATGGAAGTTACAAAATTGCTGCCTGTTTAAAGTTTTGCACATAAGCCAGAAACGTTACCTTTCTTCAGTTTTCTCATCCTCTGTAATGGACAGCCTTTGGTGACAACCAATGGTTCTACCTTTTGTTTTTTTTTCCTTTGATTTCGTTGAGTCTGGCTGTTGCTTGGAAAGATGTAAATAGTATTGACATTGCACCAAATGGGCAGAACACAAATGTATATGATGTAACTAACTATTTAACCTCAACAATATGGATTCAAATGCATACATAAATCTTATTTTAACACTGTTAGTACTCGAACTATAACAGCAAATGATATTTCTGATATATAACAGCAAGTGATATTCTAATTACAATGCCAATAACAACACCAAGTCTTTACATACCAGTAACAGCAATGCCAGGCATTATATTTCCACCAGTTACAATGACAGTGAATAACAGACCCTCAAACCCCTTTCTAAGTTACGTATGGCAAGTTCAAGTACTGAGACAGCTCCTTCACTGTAGATGTAGCACTGCAAATACTGATACAGTACTTTGTTGACAGTGATAACCCTGTACGTCTGCCTGAATGATGTTTCCAGACTGGTATGATGCTGCTGAAGCAAACTCTGGGCAAGTACGACACCCTTGTGACTGATTCCAACTTGTACGACACTGCTGTTACAACTCCCAGACCTGTACGGCACTGCTGTGGCAAACTCCAGCAGGTTTGGCACTCCACAATCTCTTAATATCACAGCATGTTGCAGATGTAATCTTCAGATAAGAACCCTTACTACAGACCCTCAGATTCAAACCCCCAGGAGACCTATAATCTCATTTAAAATGGAAATAGCAAGTATTTCAACAATCAGATTTACCTTGATGCTCAAACAAATCCCCAAACTGTTTCTTTCAACAACATAGAGATTGTCAGTGAAGAGGGATTTTGTTCTCCAAGCCCCTCTTTCTAAGCTATGTATGGCAAGTGCAAGTACTGAGACAGCTCCTTCACTGCAGATGTAGCACTCCAAATGCAGCTCCTTCACTGCAGATGTAGCACTCCAAATACTGATACAACAGTTTGTTGACAGTGATAACCCTGTACGGCTGCCTGAATGATGTTTCCAGACTGGTATGATGCTGCTGAAGCAAACTCTGGGCAAGTACGGCACCCTTGTGACTGATTCCAACTTTTACGGCACTGCTGTTACAATTCCCAAACCTTTAAAGCACTGCTGTGGCAAACTCCAGCAGGTTTGGCACTCCACAATCTCTTAATATCACAGTATGTTGCAGATGTAATCTTCAGATAAGGACCCTTACTACAGACCCCCAGATTAGAACCCCCAGGAGACCTATAATCTCATTTAAAATGGAAATAGCAAGTATTTCAACAATCAGATTTACCTTGATGCTTAAACAAATCCCCAAACTCTGTCTTTCAACAACATAGGGATTGTCAGTGAAGAGGAATTTCGTTCTCCAAGCCCTTGAAGATGAATTCTTTAATAAATTTCATAAAATTTGATTCAATCCGGCATGCTTGAAAGAGAGCTCTTGAATCTCTTTTAGAACTCTCTCATAAGAGCTCATTCACTCAACTTGCCAATTTGGGGTAAACAAAATCACTTTTTGCCTTTTCCTATTTTTTCGGGATTTTGTCCCTCCCCTTATTTTCTCGCAATTGCTTCCCCCCCCCCAATTTTATCGTGATTGCTTTTTCCTTTAATATTTTCCCATGTTGTTCAAGATAATTCTCCCTTTAACTTATGTCCCCAAACATTTTATGTCTCCAATGTGTTATCAAATAAAGGGACTTTAAATATTTCCCACTTAACTAAAGTCACACATTAATAAAGTTAAATATTTATATTTAACTTTATAAACCAACTTTATTAATGCATTAATAAATCATATCAATGATAATAAAATCTTTTGTCGATTTTAAACATTTGCCATCGACATGACATCGTCATTGAAGGTCCTGACCATGCCCCAATGACTTACTATAAATAGTATGCCCAAAACTACATCCAAAACACCTCAGAATGATCTGCAACTGAAAAAGCCTAGGGCAAATGGCCTCAAAGTCCCTTAAATGTCCTGGTTAGCCTACAAGACCATGAAGAAATAGGCTAACAACAATGTCTTGCTACTAATGCTAGAAAGGGGACATTACATCTGTTTGCCCCGTAGGGTAAACGAGTTTAATGCATATGAGAACAATATGAAATATAACAGAACATAGTATATCAGAGAACTCACACTGGTTTTGTATTAATTCATCAAATGTTTACAATGTATGACAACAATGCTCAACAGTAATACGACAACACCATCAATCATAATCATGCATTTCCCGAGTCCAAGTACACAACATTTATAGAGCCCAAGGGGGTGCGAGCTCAACTGTCGCAACCATCCCAAACTACCCACCCCTCGGTCACACTAACTATTATTAACGTCACATTTACTAACAATAATTTTTACCCGACAACATCATCCCCCCCCCAAAAGAAAGTCGTCTCCCGACGACACACAACAAAGTGGGGATAAAGACAAGACCCACCTATACAAAAATCAAGACTGAGTAGGGGGTTGAGAAATTGTCCTTGGTGAAGATGGCGCCGGTGGTGGTGTGG
>MU224229.1:2758571-2776556 GCA_018584345.1 Thuja plicata | reverse complement strand
ACCTCAGTTATGCCAATCCAAGGGAGTGATTCGTTCCCAAAGATCGAATATAATTTGCAGATCAAGACTACAAATTGCTTCACAATGAAGAAGTAGAAAAGACTCCAAATCCAAGCATGCCCAAATGAAAACCCAAGCCCCCTATTTATTCACTTTTCTAAGAAGTTACTAAGAACTTCTAGAAACATCCATTATAAAATCCCATTATAAGGCACTTTTATAATAAAATAACTTTATAATATAAAAAGTGCAATTTCAACTTAAAATTATAACAAGTGGGCCCCGCTAACACATAATAATAAAATATAATCTCTTAATCACTTCTTCAAGAGCAAAAATGGACCATCTGATCTGCAAAATGACTCTCTCCAAACCATTTGCCTACGAGAGTCGATGATAGGCAAATCCGTCATGAAAGAACATGTCTTTAAAAAGGGGACATGACATACGCCATCAACACTTCGTCACTTCCCGAGTTTGTATTGGCAAGGACGCCAAATGTTTGTCCCATAGGGTAAACGAGTTTAATGCATACGCGAACAATATGAAATATAACAGAACATAGTATATCAGAGAACTCACACTGCTTTTGTATTAATTCATCAAATGTTTACAATGTATGACAACAATGCTCAACAGTAATACGACAACACCATTTATCATAATCATGCATTTCATGAACCCAAGTACATAACATTTATAGAGCCCGAGGGGGTGCGAGCCCAACTGTCGCAACCATCCCAAACTACCTACCCCTCGGTTTTACTAACTATTATTAACGACACATTTACTAACAATATGTTTTACCCAACATCTTCAAATGCTTGCTCCAATGCTCTCTGATGTTCCATACTGTCCTAAACATTCTCTAGCATTCAAGTTTTTGACTCTTGTCCCAAAACTTTTTTCCCTTCATCAAAAGTATTTTCTTTGAGTTGCACCACTTAAGATGAAGTTTATCGAATCCTTTTATGGATCAACTAGTCCTAAACTCTAACCATTGGCTTAAACCATTTGTCATGAACCCTGTTGGTTCAACCTCTTCCCAATGTGAAACTGTCTGTGTTTTTGTAAGGTTTTGTAATTTTTTTGGTTTTTGAATATATATGCTTTTTTGAATTTTTGAAAATAATTGACAATATCAACAATGCTTGCATAAAAATAAATTTGAAACTAACTTGCAAACCATAAGCATGAAATGCTTCTTATTGACTGACATATATTACAATGCAAGGAAATTGCATTTATTAAATTCTGAAATTTAAGTTGCAGCTGAAAAGAACCTAGTATCAAGTCGCACCACCTTGGAATTGATAAGTAACCTCTTCTAATTGTGTGCAGACCCCTTTACATTGCTAGGCGTCCAAGTCTGGGCAGAGATAAACACAAAATCCAAGGCCTTTGAGCCTAGGAATCTCACACCAAGGCTAAGGGTCTCACGTTTGGTGTTGAAGACTGTACGACTTGCAAAGGCAACAAATTTATCCTTAAAAAAAATGCTGCAAATTGCTGCTATAAGTCGGCCATGACGGTTCTCTGCAAACACACCTTTATTTAGCTCACAAACTTCTGAAAGTTCTCGATTCTTCACCAATTTAACACAAACTGGATCTCTGCATGAAGCCCACAGACAAGCAATGATTCAGTTGATCTTTCATAGCCTCAAGATTGCAAAACACTGATGAGATTTGGCCTCCAATCCTGAAGATGGCTAAAACCCTAGGTCTCAATTCACAAATCCCAAGACATCAAATGAAACAAAGTCAAATGCTCAATAATTCATGAGGTCGATTTGTACTTGATGTATTTTATACTCTTCTCACCCTTGGTCGATTTGTATTTGCTATTCCACATTAAAATATTTTCCTTTTTATGTCATGGTGTTGACCTTGGTTTATATTATTTAATGGGCGCCCTTTTTAAATAAGTCATTTAATGCTCATTAATTAAGTCACTTGGCCCCTTAATAACACTTTATAAAGTTAAACAATAACTTTATAATGTAATCATTGATAAATGATATCATTAATGCAATTATAATTTTAATATCTCATTGATTACTCATTGTCTCTCTGTCCCGCTTAAACCTGGAGGTCAACCATTGTTTCCACTGCGAATCTAACTGCCTTACGAAAAATAGTAAGGGTCCCTCTCTAACAACCACTAACTTACTATAATTAGTAAATCCCTGAATACTTGCTCAAATCAATGGTGTCAAGGGTTGTCACTGCAGCTGGGGCTAGTCCAGGTGCCTTGCCAAATATAGAAATGTTAGATAAATGACTTTCTATAAATAGTAAGTGTACCAAATTGAACCAAACAAAGATCAATCTTGAACACTCCTGTACTTCGGAAGGGAAAAAAGCCTCATGTTTTGCCAATTGGGACCCTCTAACCATCAATCTTAGCCTACGAGGGCCAATGATATGCTAAACCAATCATAAACCACGATGAGCTAAAATGGGGACATTACAGCCTGCCCTCCCTGAAATTTCTTGTCCCCAAGCAATCTCTCATATAGAAGCTCACTGCACTCAACCTGAAGAGAAATCACAACTCCACCAGGATCACACGGGTAGAATTGTGTAATGTCCCTATCGTCACTAACCAATTCCTGCAACAACATTATCAACGCAACCAACGGAGTCTGCCAAACTAAAATAATCTCAACAACAAATGCTGCAGGAATAGAAACATCATGTGAGAGCAACTCTGTAGGCTGGCAATACTTGCCCCCAACAGTGCGCAGGATAAACTATCATACATATCATCCAGCTCATGCACAACTCTGTAGACTGGCAATACTTGCCCCCCAACACTGCACAAGATAAACTATCATACTTATCATCTAGCTCATGCACAACTAAACTGGGCATCCGAAAAATATCATGTACATGAGGATCAAATGAAAAACTATATGCACTCCTTATCGTGTACACCCCAACAAACTCCTTTGTGAGACCCGTCTGGAATCCTGATGCACTGGTAGGATCCCAAGCATCATGAATGCTCATCTGGAATCCTGATGCACTAGTAGGATCCCAAGCATCATGAATGCTCATCTCAAGAGAGTGATCAACACCGATCTTGAAGAGCGGATTGTCATATGACCATGCAACATCCAGCTCAAACAAAGGATTGTTCACAAAGTGAACCTCACCACTGTGCTGATCTGAACTGTACACCTCTGAACTGTTGGAGTCATGAAATGTGTCAAACTCCTCCTGAATCATATTATGCTCCTCCTCTATCACCTCGCCCTTCTCTCTAAAAAGAGAAATAGAGCACAAGCTGCCCTCTGTTATTCCCCTCAACACATACCTCCTGCCTCAGAACTCAAATCTCATCTCCATCATAGGCAAGTTGAGGGTGAATTCTCCAATATCCTGAAGCCACTGCATACCCAACACTATATCTAACTCACCCGAGTTGACTACATAGTAGTTAGCCTGTAGCTCATGGTCACCAAGTGAATGAGTGAGATTACATATACATCTAGTGCAAGCAAGGGTATTAACCATTCACCACTCTGACATGGAATCCAACGAAGTCCTCCGTCAGGAGTCTACACCTACTGAAAAATCCCTCATCAATAAAATTATGTGTAGCTCCAGTGTCCAGCATGGCAACACATCGACGTCCATCCACTGATCCCTTGATCCTGAAAGCAAATGCACTTGGGATAGTGGAAGATAATGCCAACGGGGATAGTTTGGCATCAGTTCCGAACTCTAGAGAGGCTTCCTGAGCCTCTTATTATCAGAAACAACTGGCTGGTCTGAAATTGCAGACTCGACTTCATAAATAACCCTCATGGAATGGTTAGCTTTACCTTTCGGCCTCAATGGACAATTATGGTCACGATCATAGGGTTCTTTGCACCAATAACATAGTTGTCTCTTCTTTAGTTCCTCAGAGTTGCATCATCAAATTTTGCTACTGATTTTTCCTTTTGATCTGCAACTGGTGGATGATCCTCCTCAAAAGGCAAGGTGCTAGACTTAGGCTGAAATTGCTTCTTAGGAGGTGCAAGCTTCATACTCCTTGCCTTTTTAATGGCTCCATGCAAGAAAGGCGAATCAAAAGCCTTAAGCCAACCTCTCAAAGGCTTCTGAAGACCCTCAGTAAACAACATAACCAATCGTCTTTCTGTCACATCAGGTACCATCACAGCGAGCCTACGAAATTCACTAATGTAAGAATCCAAACTGCCCATCTATCTAAGCTGAGCAAGATCTCTGTAGTATACCTATGGATCCTTTTTGTCGAAGCGCTCAATCAATATGTCTGAGAATTCCTGATAGGAGGTAATGAGGTTATGCTGCAAAGTAACTATCCTGTGATGCCACCAATCGTGAGTTACACCATCCAAATGTGTAATGTCCCTATTTTGAGCGAGCATTTGAGTTAGTGGATTTAGCCTATCATTGGGTCCTTGTAGCCTAATACTGGTGATTAAAGGACCTTGTTGTGGGTTGTGGCCCGTTTTGAGGGACTTACTATTTATAGTAAGTCAACAGTTGGTTCCACGGAGCTCAGATGATTTAGAGGAGTTATATGATGCTATCAGATTTTATTTCTGGCTTCCGGTTTGGGCTCCAAGATTCTTGGAGGGAGCATCTATTTTTAGTAAGTCACCCTGTCAGGTTCATTCATCATATTTCATCATCAGGATCCCTCCTATGTTGTCAGATTTTGATTCTGATGCTTCCTCAGTTGTTTTCGTAAGACGGGTGAATTATGATTATTATTTAATTAAATCGGCTAAGGTTGCTATTTTTATCGGGATAGTATTTTGGGCATCTTAGTGTTATAGCTTGTTGGAACCGGGTTGAGAAGTTTCAAATCTTGAGCTCATAAAACAGGGACCTTATGTGTCAGAATATGGTTATTTTAATAAAAGGTTCTCTTTTCATGATTAAAGTGGAAAGAAATATAATAGTTTATTATATTTCGATTGTGCACATAAAGTAGTCTTTATGTAAGTGAAATGTGTGATTAAGAAGCCAGGGTTCGATTTCTTGTTGAGAGATTATAAAAGACACGGAGAAGAAATCAAATGTATTAATATGCTTATTCATTCATTCATGTGGTGATTTTTGGAATTTGGGAGTTTGAAGGCAAGGGTTTTTAAAGAGTTTCGGGCAGCAAGGAATTGTAAATTTCTTGTTAATACCTGCACTTTGAATCATCGTTTAATGCTGATGAATTGTGGAAGAATTGCGGCCAATAGTGATGTTTCTTGAAGTAATTCTGACGCCATTAATGGGAAGGATATAGCTGGTATCTTGAATGCCATTTTATGGTGATAGTTTGGGTTCTTTTGTGGACGTGGGGCATTTACACTAGCAGCCGCCACCTATCCTAGTAGTTACGGCCAGATTGGAAGCCGCTGGAAGTCTATTCCAGCCTTCATTATTCTTATTTTCAGCCACAGCCTGTAAACATCAGACATGGGAGATTGTAACAGGTTCTTTTAAATGTTCAATGTTACGCTTGTTTAGTGTTTATCATTAGTAAATGCATCTGGAAATTAATGGATACAATTGTTGCATTGTATTATTTATTGAATGATTGGAGTTGGATAAGAACTATTACAGTTCAGATTTTTCACTTCACCTACAATTTATGTTGTAATGATATTCATCAATTTGAATTGAAAATTGAAAGATTGAAAGTCTTGTATCTTAAAGATAACTAAACATTGCGAAATTAGCACAATTTTCTTGTGACAAATTAGAATTCAGTGCTAGTTAAGGGTTAGAGCCAGACATGCTCTTTACAAAATGCAATGCTGCAAACTTAATTGCATCCACTTCTGTCATGGGTCAAAGAGTCAAGAGAGTGTCTTATTTATTAATCCAAGCTCTAGCTGTGACCTTCCCGCTGCCATCAAATGTAAGAAGTGTGAGCTTGCTAGTGGCATGTTTAAGATCATTATACTACTGCCATGGTCTTCTTTCTTGCCTTGGCTTGCTATGCTCTCTCTTTGACTCATGAATCAGTCAAAAGGCAAGTGTTCTTTAACTCTTTGTGGCAATGCCTCCCACTCATCATGAATGGCCAAAACGTTATCTGTAAATGCTATACCTTCTTCCTCTTCTAACCTCCATTTCTCTGATTCATTCCTCAAGAATGTAGGACTTGTAGGCCTATCACAGGTGCCTGTAGGTACTCTTTTTGCTCTAGGGGTCCCAATTGCACTGCCATGTTCTTCCTGATCATGATTTTGCCCTCTTGATAAAGACATCTGCTGTATAGCTATGGTAAGCTGCTGCAAAACATTGGTCACCTGTTGCTGTCCTGCTGCAAGACCCCTGAATATATCCATTGCCTCTCTTTCTTCATTATTGCTTGCATTTCTAGGTGGACTACCACCACTCCTGTCACCCATAATTTCCAGTGGTGTTTCCTGTAACTGATCAACCTGTTGTCCTGTTCTTTTGCTAGTATAGTACCTGTGTGGATCAAAGCGTTGTGGCTGCATATGAAGCCCCAATCCTATAGGATGACAGGAAATCGCTTTGATACCACCGTGATGAACCCTGTTGGCTCAACCTCTTCCCAATCTAAAGTTTGTGTTTTTGGTGTTTTTGCAAGGTTTTGTATTTTTTTCATTTTTGAATATATATGCTTTTTTGAATTTTTGAAAATAATTGACAATATCAACAATGCTTGCATAAATATAAATTTGAAACTAACTTGCAAACCATAAGCAAGAAATGGTTCTTATTGACTGACAGATATTACAATGCAAGGAAATTGCATTTATTAAATTCTGAAATTTAAGTTGCAGCTGAAAAGAACCTGGTATCAAGTCGCACCACCTTGGAATTGATAAGTAACCTCTTCTAATTGTGTGTAGACCCCTTTACACTGCTAGGCGTCCAAGTCTGGGCAGAGATAAACACAAAATCCAAGGTGTTTGATCCCAGGAGTCTCACACCAAGGCTGAGGGTCTCACGTGGGGTGTTGAAGACTGTATGACCTGCCAAAGGCAATGAATGTATCCTTCAAACAAATGCTACAAATTGCTGCTATAAGTCGGCCATGATGGTTCTTTGCAAACACACCTTTATTTAGCTCACAAACTTTTGAAACCTCCCCGATTCTTCACCAATTTAGCACAAACTGGACCTCTGGATGAAGCCCACAGACAAGCAATGAATTATTCAGCTGATCTTCCACAACCTCAAGATTGCAAAACGCTGAAGAGATTTCATCCTCCAATGCTGAGATGGCTGAAATCCTAGGCCTCAATGCACAAATCCCAAGACATCAAACCAAACAAAGTCAAATGCTCAATAATTCTTGAGGTTGATTTGTATTTGATGCCTTTTTTACTCTTCTCACCCTTTGTCGATTTGCATTTGCTTTTCCACATTAAAATATTTGCCTATTTATGTCATGGTGTTGACCTTTGTTTATATCATTTAATGGGCACCCCTTTTAAATAAGTCATTTAATGCTCATTAAGTAAGTCACTTGGCCCCTCAATAACACTTTATAAAGTTAAATAATAACTGTATTATATAACCATTAATAAATAATATCATTAATGCCATTATAATTTTAATATCTCATTGATTACACTCTCTCTCTCTCTCTCTCTCTCTTGTCTAAACTTGGAGGTCAACCATTGTTTCCACTACGCGTCCAATTGCCTTTCTAAAAATAATAAGGGTCCCTCTCTAACAACCACTGACTTACTATAATTAGTAAATCCCTGAATACCCAATCAAATCAATGGT
The DNA here is from genome assembly GCA_018584345.1 of Thuja plicata. Taxonomy (NCBI): domain Eukaryota; kingdom Viridiplantae; phylum Streptophyta; class Pinopsida; order Cupressales; family Cupressaceae; genus Thuja; species Thuja plicata. The sequence goes on along the minus strand of MU224229.1, from coordinate 2,768,805 downwards.
GCCACGGGTTGTCACTGTAGCTAAGGCCGGTCTAGTTGCCCTACCAAATGTAGAAATGCCGAATAAATGACTTACTATAAATAGTATGTGTACCAAACTGAACCAAATGAAGAGCAATCCTGAACACTCCTGTACTCCGGAATGGAAAAGGCCTCCTGTTCTGCCAACTGGGACCCTCTAACCATTAGTCTTAGCCTACGAGGGCCATTGATAGGCTAAACTAATCATAAACCACGGCGAGCTAAAATGGGGACATTACAACATCTCATGTTATTGTGAAACAAATGGTAACTGAAAAACTAGGACATATAACATTGATTCTCCTCAATTTTTTCATCTTTCAAAGCCTGCTTGGTGATGTTCTATCGCATCCTAAATATCGGTATCCAAGTGTTTGACTCTATCAAAAAACCTTTTTTTCCGTCATTGAAAGTGTTTTCTTGAGTTGCACCTTGTTGCCACGAAGTTTATCTGATGCTTTTATCGATCAACTAGTCCTATACACTAAACATTGTCTTAAACCCCTCATGGTATTGTAAAACAAATGGTAACCTTAAAGCACAAAGCTCCATTGACAACATATTGATAAATATCAAATTATCAGATGAAACTGAAAAGACATTGTATGAAGGGTTTCAATTGTTGATAGGAGGCTACTAGAACTGTTGGGTGTTAAGCATGGGATGACTGTTGATACTCATATCCTCCCCTCATTTCTTTGATATTCCTATTTCAATTTTCTATCCATTGCTAAAAAGTATTTGTTTGATTGGTTTTGTATGCATTGCCGTTTTTGGGCAGATAATGTAAAATAAGAAAATAATACCAAAACTGAGTATAGGCATGTTTAAAGTGTTTGGGGTAATCCTAAGTGTTAGGGATTATATATATAGTGTTATTTGATATACAAAGCTTCTAAATTTTATCCTTAAAATGTAAGATTTGGACCTATGGCTTTTTAGATTTTATTTTTTGACAAGAAAATGAGATACTTTACTGTGAAATACTCTCCAAATTCTTTGTACTTAGTTTATCAAATTGTGTTTTGCTAGCCTGAACTTTTGAACTCTCAAGGACATTAGGAACAGCAATGTGAAAATTCCAATATAAAGATAATAAGGTGTAGAAGTTGGAAAATGAATCAAGCGATCTTCACTCTTCCAGTCAAAGCCAGACACGTTGCTTATATTATTTACATCTTATAAATTTATATATTTATATGGATCCACCTAGATCATATATCTTATCATGTCAAGGATCTCAGGTTGCAGTATTTTTATTTTAAGGCTACTACTTTCAATTTTGTTACTCAGTATTTTAATTCGTTAATACCATATTAGTTACTATATGGCATGCCTTGTCTTCAGTTGTAATTTTAAACATAAGGTCTTTGTTTTTTGATAGATATATAGTATATATCTCCATATCTCCATATATTGTATATTTATATTTATTATAGCTCAATTCTTTAATTTGTTTGCTTAAGGTTTTTGAATCTTTTTGTGTATTGCATGTAAGTGCTGTCATTAAGGGAGTTGAACTTAAGCATGGTGGCTTGAAGAAGTTTATGCACATTCATTTGTTTAGATCTTTTTTATATGGTTTAACCCCAATATTGTCTAGTGGAAATCTTATTCAGAATTTATTACTTTTGTAATTTTAACATAAGGTCTCTCTCTCTTTCTATATATATATATATATTGTATTTATTTAATCTCTAGCTCAATTCTCTTTAATTCATTTTCTCAAGTTTATTCTTTAATCTTTTTATCAAGGTAGCTTGAAGAAATTTATGCATGTGCAGCTACTTTATCTTTGGTATTTGGTTGAACGCTAACAATGTCTACTAGAAATCTTATTTATAATTATTTACTTCGTAGGAACATCAGATTCAGAGGAACCGGAAGTTGAGAGACGGAAGTTGAATGCTAAGCTTGAGGTATGCTATTACTACTTGTTCTAGTTTGAGTACTTTGTTATTGATGTTTTACTACTTTTAGTCAACTTGATTATGAGCGTTGTGCAAATATTAAACTTTGTTTTTATTTGATATAATTAATTTTCAAAGTTGGCATTGAATCCATTGAGGCTTTGGGCTTTGTCTCACCTCATGTTGAAAACCACCATTTTTAGCTCTTCCATTGTCACTGTCTTGTAACACCCACTATTTTGAATATGAGAGATAAAATGAAGAATGTTCAGAAGGAGTTTTCTTAGCTCATTATCTTGGTCCGTGTCCTCTTCTGAAAAGAGAGTGAAAGAAAATATGTTGTTCAATATCTATCACTGACACTAAATTTTGACAGCCAAGCCGATTGAAGTTTTATTATAGTGTTGGCATTTCTTTTTTATTGGGTTTTACCGAAGAAATATTTGTATTATGATCTCCTTGTGTGAGCCAAAGCGTAATTTGCAAGCTCAGACTCAGATTGTACTTGACAACACAATTTTTTTGACTTTTCAAAAACTCAACAACATTAGAAATACTTAAATATTTGAAAAACACTTTTTTTTTGCAAATTCAATTACAAGATGTATCAAATGAGTTGAGAAAACCATGAGGAAGTTTTTTTCTATTAAACTTGATTCTTGAATATATATGGTTTACAAAATCGCATTATCATGCAAAGCAAGATAGTGGACACAATAATTAGTTGATATCTGATAACTATTATGATGATCATTGAAAATCATCATCATATTTTAATATGTAGGCAAGTAAAAAACTTAATTTTTTTACAATTTGCTCTTCCTCCTACTGGAAATTTGGGGGTAGAAGATATGGTCCTCACACTTGATTGTGGCTCCCTGCGTGACCTAGACGATTGTACTTGTGGCTCCACCTTGCTGGTAGATGACAATGACTTCTCTACCATATCAGTGTCATCCAATCCAATCTCTCTTGCTTCTGCTGTAGCCACATCTTCCAGCTTGTCTCTTGAAATCAGCAATCTCATCCTCTATAAACAAGGAGGGCTATCATCATCCATGGTCCAATTAGTGTAGGGATAATTCTCATTCAAATCAATAAGCTCCTCTAGTTGGTTCTCCGCCTTTCTTGTGTGAAATTGAAGGTTGTATTGCACAAAAACAAGATCATTGAGGTGTTGTTGAGTCAACTTATTACATTTCTTTGTGTGAATGGTGTCAAACAAATTGTAGGTGCACTCATAGCTAGAAGCACTACTAGGTTGACTGGCGAGACAAAATTCAAAGGGCTATCCTTCGTATATTTGGGGTATTCCCACCCCAATCTTCCCACCAAGTACCAATAAATAAGATATTCAAGATTTTGTAAATAAACAACATTATATTAATAATTGTAATTTATAACTTGCAAGATATAAATAAGATATCATATTTTCTTACTTGGTCTTTGGGCGGTTCCAATAAATTAAATTTCAGCATCACTCCAAATCAATATGATACACATCCCCTAATGAACTTGGAAACATCAGTTTGCATATTGAAGCAGTGAACATATTACTGAAGGTTTGCAACTGTTTTTATCACCCTAAAGTGATATGCAATCTTAGAAGAGTGAGTTTTTCTTGTCGGCTCAATCCTTCCTTCCACGGGCAAACACAAATTTTCCAAACTTATAGAGCATCTCATCTTAAGAGATAGTCGTCTTTTTGAGGCTCATAACTTGCTGTTTGCTGCTTAGCATGTTGAAATGCCTTCCCAAAATCAGCAATATGTTCATAGCACTCCACATAGGCCTCTTTCACAAAAGGCGGAAATTGAGTTAGTGTATCCAATACTGAGATCAGAGGAGGATTGAATAACATGTCTACAAGTTTGTTATCACACCCTTCTTATATTTAATCACCAGATGAAAAGATCGCGAGAAACCCATCCACTTGTTGCAACTTGGATTTAGCTTCCAAATATGGAAGAGGTTAATGATCTATATATAGGATGGTTTCTTTTCCCATCAAATATTACTTCGATTTCTTAATCATTTGGACAAGAGCTTACAATTCTTTGTCATAAGTAATAAGTTAATAACACAAATCTGAACCATAAAATAATTTGGAATGATGTCAAATAAACTTACCCTCATGTAGTAGGACAATCCCTATGGCATAATCATTTGCATTGGTTTTTACTTCAAAAAGCTATTGTAAACTAGGCAGAGCCAAAACCAATACATGACTAATTCTTTTATTAAAACGGTTGAATGAGTGTTGCTGATTTTGACCTCAAGGACTTACCACCGGGCAACCTGCTATAACAATGTACATTCTGCTGCTATGGATGAGAAAGAGTGCATGAATTTCCTTAAAATTATTGGACTGCAACTATAAAACTTCTTGTCTTGGTAACTTTGGTCCACTTTTCATGATGGCTTCAACCTTTTCCATATACAATACGAAGCTACGTATCTCCAATCAAGTGATTGATATGTAAACAAAAATATTTTCCCATTTAATTGAAACTGTTATCCTTCAAAACTTGCAAAATATATTTACACGGGTAAGAGACTCGTAAAAAATCTGTGTAAAAATCAAAATGCGTTTTAAGTAAAAATTTACACAAGAGTCAATAAATAAATAAGTTGCATCGTTCATAATCAACATCAAAGTAGCAAGCACATTATGTAAACCCAAAAAAGTATTGACCACTCATAAAAACCTTGCCATCTTATATGCAGTTTTCAACACATCTTTCTCAATTCTTACTTGGTAATACTCAGATTTTGAATCAATTTGTGGAAGCATATACATATTCTTGATTGTTATCTTATTAAATGCAGGAAAGTCAACACACATCATCCAAGGACCATATTTTAAGGTACTTAAACAATAAGAGAACCGCATGGCAAAATATTAGTATATGTTATGCCTTGGTCTATCAAAGATTACAATTGATTCTTTACCTTATTGGTCTTCAACAGTGGCTGTCAATAAAACCCACTGTTGGGGAGAGTGAAATGATGATTGATTGATTGAATGAAATAATTACAAAGGAGATGAAAGCTCTCTAAATAAGGAAATACAAAGATGACGTCTCTAAAAGAAACAATTGTTAATTTAGAACTGAAATAGAAATACACTAAACTATCTAACTGACTAGACACATTAAGTGACTTAAATGACTAATATGGGGTAAATAATACAATATTATTCTAATACCCTCCCTTAATGGTCAATTTATTAACTAACTACCCTACAAAAGACTGAATGTGTAGGTCATTTGGCCATGAGTGCATAGAAGGCTGCACCCTTCTCATAAGAACACTTTGCGACATGAGCCTGCTGCTGAGACCCTCCCTGGTGCTGTAGAACTTCTGGATATGACCAAGTTTACCATAATCCTTCCAACATGATTTGGATAACAAAGCTATAACTCCCTTTATAATTCAAAAAACTTCAAAAATCTGAAAAACAACAATTTTGCCAAAAATCGTCAAAAGCAACAACACCCACGAACACCTGTAAACTCCAGTACATTTGCAAGATCAATGTTTGCCCTTGAAACCCGAGGTACAACCCAAAACACTCTGCAAGAAACCACTATTTTTAAAAAATGAAATTGTCAAAACATTTTGTGGAAGATGGAAAGCCATGATTTGTCAAAAAATCATCAAAATCCTTCATTTTGAGGAAAAAATGGAAAAAAAAACCACGATTTTTTTTAAATCATTAAAAAACCAGCAACCCAATGACACAAAACTATGATTATTTTGGAAAAATCAAGCCAAAACCTTGTTACAAAACATTGTGGTTTTTTTCCATTTTTTCCGGAGGTCAAGGGGCGATCAATGTTCGCCCTTGAAACCCGAGGTACAACCCAAAACACTCTGCAACAAACCACTATTTTTAAAAAATGAAATTGTCAAAACATTTTGTGGAAGATGGAAAGCCATGATTTGTCAAAAAATCATCAAAATCCTTCATTTTGAGGAAAAAATGGAAAAAAAATCCACGATTTTTTTTAAATCATTAAAAAACCAGCAACCCAATGACAGAAAACTATGATTATTTTGGAAAAATCAAGCCAAAACCTTTTTACAAAACATTGTGGTTTTTTTCCATTTTTTCCGGAGGTCAAGGGGCGGAGACCCCCCGGGGCCAATCCCAAATTAAGACTTTCAGAACCACACAAAACTCCATGTTGCACATCATTTTCATGATTTTTATGATGCCAAATGCAATGCTAGTAAAGCTAGAAAATAGCAATTTTGGAGTGTTTAACCAATGTATGCAACATGTTATGAAGAATCCTATTTTTCATAGTGTTAAGGAATGATGTCATTGAGTGGTGAGGGTATTTATCTTCTGTAGTGTACAATATGTTTCTAGATAGGCCGTACGGTGCTGCAGAGACTCGTTTATACTTCTTAGAACCAAATAATTTATTCAATGTCCAATGTTAATCAAGCAAAGCAACCATGCAATGCCAATGGAGAAAGATTGTCATACAATTTGCATTGGTTGTCGTACAATATGAGGATTTAAGTGCAATACATTGCTATTGGGATGCTGCCATACTATTCCATGATAATTGCCGCACTATTGGACAACTAAATCACCGTACGGTGAGTACCTCCGAAGGTCATACAAATATGTGGGAAGGCCGTAAGATGGACTTATGTGCAGGCTATATGAGAGTGAATTGTTGTACCAGAGAAATTTGACAAGGTTGTGTGATATCTGCTAGGGGAGGCGGTATGGAGTGAAGTCCCACTCCATAATAAGGTTGCCATATGTTTGGTATGGATGGAGTTGTACATTGGAAGGGAAATTGAGTCACTGAAAGTGTTGAAACCTCCTATTGAGAGTGTAAAATGGTACTGCTAAGAATAGAAGATATAAAGTTGCCGAGAGTGACAAGTGCAACATGGCCAAGAGTGAAAAATACAAAATGGCTGAGAGAAATATAAAAGCGTTGGGAGTGAAATAAAATATCTCCAGTAATAATATGCCAACACTTTTGATTTTATAATTCTCAACCTTATATTTTCGGCCTTTAATCTTCTTTTTACTTTGCCTTCATATTTTATAATATTTAACTTAAGCCCCTCAATAATTTCTCTTCTTTTGTTACAAATTTTCTCAATCATTGGCTCCCCTTCAATTTTTTAAATTTTTTTCCAACTGCATTGCAGTCGGCAATCTTGCCATGTTCTTAAATAATTGCGTGTTAGCTAAGTAATGGTTAGTTGGCAGTTTAATGAGACATGTAATTGTTGGTAGTTGTCGACGGTTGGTAATTTTAACCAACCACCAAGTACTATATATGTACTTCATTGTTGTCTCAGAAGATAACTGTTATTGATTGTGCACATTATATCTTTGGAATAAATGATACATCTTTTTGACCATATTATATTGTATGTCTTTATTGTGTTGCGTTGTTGTATGGTATGATTCCATTCACTGTTTACTCTGCATAACATAACAAATTCCCTTCGGGAGTAAGCATTTTGGCGTCGTTGTACGAAGTCTAGAGATCTAAGCCGCAGAGAACAATGGTGATAGGTGGTATGGTAGTGTAATGGGTCGACTGATTGAACATCCAGACACTTGCGAAGAAGAGGAAGATATATTTGAAGGTGAGTTGACACAAGACCTTGTATATTTGTGGGAAGCATTTGTCAACCAATACGTTCGAAGGGAAGCTCTCTTATAAGAGGTCTTTGAGAGCGTCATAACAGACAACTTGATGGTGAATGACTCTGTCGATCATCTTCTTTGCAGACTACCAAGGTTGTTGGCACGCAACTTCATTACCCTTTGAGATCTTTGGGAGGACAAAGACTAAGAGCAACGTTGACAACAAATACTACAACGGTACAAGGAATGGAATTGGAGGGAGGAGGAAGAGCGTGACACAAGTAGGCGTCACACCTCTGACAATTAATGCCCCTTCTGCCAAATAAAGACAAAAGATGTATTGTGCACACTTGGGAAGAGGGAGAAGGATTGGTGAGAAGATCTCTCCAAATTAGGGAACAAAGTGAAAGATGGCGGTGACTACAAAGAATCGTTGAAGAATCTCAGAGTCCACCAAGAAGTAAAAGCAGAAGTATTAGCCGAAGTTGTAGTAGAAAGTGATGGAAACCATTCGGCAAAGAAGGCACAACACGACGAGCGTGGAGTGAGTAGGAGGAGATTGCTAGAAACCTACCACCCCCCATGAAGTAGAGGAAGATCTTGCTGACTAGGAAAACAATCCGTTCATACAAGTAGTGTTAGGTGAGGAAGACTCAGAGACTTAGTCCCCAAAGTGTAGCCTGCTAGTACAGTTGGTATGTGACAAAGAGAATGAAGAAAGGAATCTTAAGAACGAGGTTGCCTAGATACTTGAAAACAACCTGCACCATTGAGAACCTATCTATATTAGAAGAACCAAGAATAGGAGGGCCTGTGCCGAATATCCTGGGGAGGAGGGAGTTCAGTAACGTGGAAGGTAACCAAGATACAAGGGACATTGATGGTGGACGTGTAGAGGGCTTGCATGTGGCCAGAGTGCAAGAGGAGCACTGGATTGCGAGTGAGAGTAAAGTAGTCCAGATAGGTCCTTGGTACACGGTACATACTAGTCTAGAACAATGGTGACACCCCCTGCAGGTCCTGGTATTGATAGGGAGAAACTCCCTAAGCTCACAGGGAATGGATTGGAGGATCTTGTGCGACACTGTAAGACATATGAAACCACATGGTTGGCAAGCAATCAGGATGATAAGGATTATTGGCTAAGGTAGTTCCCTGCCATGTTACGGGGAATAGCCATCGATTGGTTCTCGAACTTGGAAGATGAACATAAAGTGTCTTGGGGCAACCTAAAGAAAGCACTCTTGGAGGAATTTAAACTATTGAGGGATGACAATGAAAGTGTGGCTGAAATTTACAACACTTACTAAGGGAAAAATGAAAATGTACAAGCTTACAATAGTAGGCTCAAGGAGTTGCTAGGTAAAATGGAGAATCAGCCTGTCGGTGGGTTGAAGAAAAGTTGGTTCATTGAAGGATTGATTCCTTGACTAAGAAAGAAGATGAAGGTAGTACCCCCGTCCTCATATGTCGATGCTTACAATCGGGTGATGGACATTGAAAGTGAAAATAAAACATCGCAAGGGAAGGAAAAGAATAAGTGATGATGAAAGTAGGGAAGACAACAGAAACAACAGTGAATCAAAATCCGTACAAGCTTTTCAATAGATATGTTACGAATGATGGAGGAGCTGAAGGCAAAGAAAGAAAGCCCCAAGGAGAACAAGGAAGTGTGGTGCACTGACTGTAAGGTAGGTCACACAAGAATGACCTGTCCAAAGAAACTATTTTGTGATATTCGGCAAGTACTAGGACCTTCCATCAAGGAATGATTGTACAACCTAAAAACAAGAAACTCAAAGGGTAATGAAGAGTATAAAGAGGGAGCGGCATGAGTGGATGAGATGTCTGCTCACCATTTTGAAAGAGATAGGAAGAGCCAAGTGTGAAGAAGGTGAATCTAGGTGACGAAGACAACCCAAAAAAGACCCTCGTCGGTGACAATTGGAACCCGATACTAAAGGTGTCTGCATTTAAAATATTCATGGAGTACAATGACACTTTTGCTTGGACATACAAGGACCTGATATTTTCCAAATGTAACATTTTAATAAAGTGTCATTTCCTCTTCATTTCTCCCATACTTATTTTATATTTTATTTTTCTAGCTTCCACTCGTGCAAAATAATGCTTGACTTTTAATTTTTAAAACTCTTCACAACTTTTACTTACCACCACATTTGCCTCACCTTTTTTTGCCTTTTGTTTTTTTTTCCCTCTTCCTCCTCCGCTTTTCTCTTTGTTCCTCTCAGTCCATCACAGGGTCTCATTTTGATTTCAAAAGCGTAATGCCACCAACACGTACCCAACAACTTCTTGTAGCACTTATTTTCACTGTAGGTACCAATATGTTCTAGGTCAAAGATTTTGTCTAGTAGGGGTGCGAGCCCAATACCTTTATACCTGTTGTGAGGTTTTCACACCATCGCCCCATTGTAAATGGGGACCCCCCTCTTTTGCAAGCAGTAGGAGTATTGGTCTTAGGTATTCCTTGTCGGCGACAGTTTTCAGGCCCCTTGGTCCGGCAAGTGAAGTTTGAGAGTTAGTTTTGGGCGATTTTGGCCTGCTGAGAAGTCAAGTCTGTCTGGAACATGGGCAAGAGTTGTGCTAAATCTTTCAGGAATATGGGATAAAACCAAAGGATTCGTGATGAAACAAGTGTAAACCCTCTG
>MU224229.1:2717663-2729407 GCA_018584345.1 Thuja plicata | reverse complement strand
ATATTTTATAAATTGTAATTCATTATTTGTTACATTAATATATAAATATTAAATATTTATTTATTTGAATTTTGTCTATTTAATATTTAATATTTATTAAAAATGCTAAATCATAAATGGCCTTGCTTAAAAAACATTCAAATAAGTCAAAATCATAAAATGACTTAATGTTGTATTTTAAATTTGTTTTTTAATTAGGAGACGTGGGGGAGACTTCATTTTTTTGCAATCGGAGACTTCGATTCTTTAGGAGACTTCGTCATGAAGTCTCCGGCCATTTTTGAAGTCTCCGGAGATGCGAAAAGTCTCTGAGACGCATCTCGGTCTCCGAGACGCGTCTGGAGGGGGGGAGACGGGTCTCCGGGTAACACAGAGTATTCACAAATGACTTAGTGTGATCAATTTGGACTGTTGTTAACCATGCCAACATTAGTGTGTTTTAGTTTTTCAATCTGTAAGTGTATAGATTCAGAGAGTCAGTATTTGAACATGGTTAAATTATGATTTTAATTTTAATGTTGTATATAAATTAGTGCCAGGGTTTTTGGTAATGGATTAGTTATAGGAACACGATATTCAAAATCTGAAGCAAACTGTAGGGAGGCTGGATTCTTCACAATCAAATGAGAAATAAAGCCACAGCCATGTCTACATACAAATATGCTTACATTAAACATATTGAAATTCATCTATATTTAGTTACTGTTCTAAGCAAAGAATTTAGCAAGAAAAAGATGTTCACAATGATATTAAAATTGAAATCTCAAAATTGGTTTATTGCAATGTCACTCTGAAGTTATTCTCATTATTTTCATGTTCTAAGTTTATAGTCAAGTTGCTTTCTATGGAGTGGTCATCGTCAAACTTTGGCTTCACCTTTTTTTCTGAACCAAAACCCTTAATTTGAAAAATTGTAGGGAAATTTTGCTATCCTTTTTAAAAAAAAACTTTTAACTTGTACTCTACTTGCATTATCTTTTTCATTCTGTTTGTTAGCCAATCAGGATTTGTGGGACAGGTAGGATTTTAAGTTTTTTGTCTTCTTGTTTTCAGTGGTCAATGTAGCATCCCTTGTCAGCCCCAGCTCAAGGTATGCTCAATTATATTCAGCCTTCAGGTGTACCCCCCATGTACAAGGTATGTCCAACTGCACAGGTGGAGCCAGACATAACTAGGCATCCTCACTTTTGTTGGCTTTTCCACTTCCTAGGTATTCTTTTACTGTTTTAGAGATCATAGAAAATGAAGCCACTAGTCATCACTGTATTTCGTATCCAAGGTAACTATTTAGGTGTCTTTTAAGGGTTAATGCTATTAGGTAGACTTTATTAAGAACTCTGTAGTCAGATCTAAGGAATTTATGTTGACATGCTAGGTTGGAAGCATTAAGCATGAAAGCAGGATGTTGCAATATGTCTTAGATGCATTGACTTTAGAAATTTAAGGCAATGCTACTTTTAATTCAGGGATGCATCAAAATTATGTATGCTTGTTTGCTCTTGTTTGAATTGAAATTGATGACATTTAAATCAAATTGATAGAAATAATTGCTACATTCAACTTTCTTTTAATTAAGACTGATGTGGATAATTATACATAGAACTATATACAAAATAATAAAAGCCACAATGAGTAACGTGTAGTAAACAAGGTAGGAAGGGTTCTAATCAAAACTTTCTACATGGATGCTTCCAATGGGTTGGACTGTAACCATTTCGCCAGTTATTGTTCCTCCTAAGCCTTATTTATGCACATTGCTCCTAGAGAATAATGAGGTCATTATGTATACCACTGGTGTCATCTTCGTGTGAAATTGCTTAAGGAATCATTCTATGTTATGCACTTAAGCAGCTGCTATAAATACAATGACCTTTGAGCATTCATGTTTCATGTATACTTGGTGATAAACTTTACCTTCTGTGTTCCTATGTTGTTTTTTATACTACAACATATATTGTGCAACATACATATAGGAGGTAATTTACTCATGTCAGAAATCCCTCCTGCATTTCTGATGCTATTGCTGTAATGTTGGAGCAATTCCCCTATACTCTGTAAAACTGGAAAAAATTGATAACTGATGGGAAGGGACTGTCATTTGAGGAAATTGACAGAAAGAAGGAAGATTTAGCCAAGGGCTTGAGTATGGGCTGTGGAATTTTTCATTCAAAGTGAATTTGTCGACAAGAAAATACCTTCCAACAACAAACTTTTTATAAACTTTTTGTTAACCTTTTTAAATAAAAATTATAATCTTATTTTAAGTTTATAGATCTGATTCATGAAGATCCAATTCTCTTCACAACTGTACCTTGCCTTTATAATTACAACTTTCTACAGTTGACATGGCCATTCTTCTATATGATTTTTCCTGCAAAATAACTCAGAACCTTGCAGATAATGCATAGTTGTTTGTTGTTCTTACAAGCTTCTCTGGGGATCCTTGCAATTTGGGAGAAAATACAAATCTGGTTTAAGCAGAAGCCTTTAGGATTAATTTTGCATTTACTACATTTGTATTTAGAAAGGAAGAGGGTATTATAAATATATGACGTTAAAAAATTAGCCATGTAGAAGACTATGTTACAACAATACATATGGCATACTTGTATAGATGCCAAAGAGGCATAATTTTGATTAGTTGATGTGAAAATGGGTAAGTGTTTTGGACCTATTTGGACAGTTGGATCATGTTCTAGGGATGCAGGTGCTGATGAAGAGCAAAGTGCTGTCAAAGATGAGTCAGTACCCTTGTATTTGGCTCTGAAAGTTGGTTAAATAGCTGCCAAAGTCATGATAGTGTTGATGAAGTTGTTGGGCAAGCTGTAGAAGTGGACATATGGCTGCTGAAGAGCACCCTTCACTGCTAAAGTCATGGTAGTTGGCTTCTGAAGTGAGCATGAGGCTGTGGAAGTGAGTGAGTTATTGTTGAAGATAGGTGGAAGCTATTGAAGTGCATGGCAATTTGGTAAAAATGAATGCTTTTGTCCTTGGCGGCTGTTTGACCTGGGTAAGGCTGTAACATTGGTCTATCCAAATGGATAGAGTGCCAACGTGCTGTGTGTTGCTAGTCATAACCATGAATTTCCAAGAAGCATTATGGGTAGAACTGGTGGCAATCTACATGTGCCATTAGGGTTGGCAAGCAAATTTTTAGGGTTTTTATGAGTGGCGATTACATGGATTACTATTGCAAGCAGCCATCCGTATCACCAGGGGCATAAAAGGGATTGAACATTCAGTTGTAAGGTTTGGTCAGCATGTAAAGGATTTTCAAATTTCTATGTTGCTAGATGGAAAATAGGTTGCAGTGTCAGAGAGTGTGACAGTTAGGGGAATAGGGTAATTGTAAATGTATTTACAGACCCAAAAAACTATAGATTTGGTAGTGTTTTCATGTAAATAGCATTAAATAGTGAATGAGATGCTAAGAGCATTCTATTGTTGGAGTTCTCGACCCTTCTGGGTTTTATTTAGGGAAGCTATGATGTTATGTGTACTATTCTTGCATGTGCTCTGTTGTATGTATTGTTAATCTCTGTTGTTTCATTTATTGTTTAAGCAATTTTAATACTATCATAGGCTAGATGAAGTCCATTAGGGAAGGGCATTAAGACTATAGAGCATGTCAATAGCATAATCGATTATTAATGGACCACTAGAGTATGAACCTAGTGAATAATGGATCACGTGTCACCCACTTCTAGTATTAGTCTGGATGCTTAACTATATATTGATTAGGTTCACTACAATGGGAACTTGCAAGAGAACAGGTACTCGACAAGCCCAAAAGTTTTGATTGGGCAATAATTTTGTGAAAAACTTGGTGACTTAGAAAGTACTAAAAATTAAAATTTTGTACAAAACATATTCTTTTTCAAAATTCAGTTACAAAATATATTAAATAAAAAATTGACATATCCAAAGAGAAAATGGATGGTTTTATAGTAAAAAAAAAGTGTGAAAATGCATTTTGACCAGCATTTTACCCACATTGGCATTTTTACCTGTGTTTTTTCTGCGTCTATAAAAACTCGTTAGTTAAACTTGTAAAAACTCTCGCAGTAAAAAAAACAGAGTATTCAGCAACTCGGTGAGTACTCTTTCAAGATAAACTCATGCCTCTATATTGTATACAACTAGAAAACTTGTGAGGGATATTCATTGGACCATTCAAGGAGATTAGTTGACGACATATTTAATCAAATGGCTGGAAGAAAGAATGTTATCAGATACCACTGTGAGCAGATAATTATGGGATTTTTGCACCCAATGAGCAACCATGAAAGACACTTATATTAAATTGATTGTACCTAAGTAATTTTTAAATATTCCATTCTCTATCAAGCCCATATTATTTGAGAGGGAATGAACAAGTATGTGTCACAAAAAATAACTTGGTCCTATTGAGACAAAAATCCTTTGGAATACAATGTGATGATCGGAAGGAGTGAATTCTAGAAGTATTGTGAGCCTATTGAACATGTTCCAAAGTTACAAGACATATAGCTATCCAATTGATTTATGGGTTGGAGATGGTGGCTTCAGCTGAAGTAATGGTACAAGTCTAAGAATTGTATTGGGGAATCTGTTAGGCAAAGAGAGAAGCCTAATTGCCTGTCTAACCAAATATAGCGGTTTGGATGAAAGATGATTAATTCCCAATGGGCTATTGAGTTTGCTTAGAGGTGAAATACTAGATTGAGAAACACTTGCGATGAATGATCCTAAAGTCGAGAACCTTGTATTTATTTTTACTAGTGGAAGAGAGATTAAGCTGGGAAGATTCAAAATGTTTTGGTAAGGTCCATTTCAAGTACATGAAGAATGGGATAGTGGAGCAGTGATGCCTTGAAATCTTACAGGTAAGGTGGTTGAGGATATGGTTCAATCATTTGGAACTGAACGTATGCAAGGGATGATCCCAACACAATGGTAGTTTTGAAAAAGCTTGCTAACGAGACACAAGAGGGGAGAACTAAGAATGTGGGCAAAGATATAGAATGTGGGCAAAGATATACAAGTGTTATGTATAGAGGCATTGAATGGAGTGGTTGTGAAGGAAGGATGGTGTGCAACATGCAAGGATAAGGGAGACAAATTGTTACGCTTCGAAGGTTAAGATATGCAAATGCTTGAAGAGGGGAGTAGCTCCAATAATTGGGAATAGAATTATAAAAATAGCTTCATAAGAAATAGACGTGTTGACTACCATCTTCTAATTATAGAAATTAGGTCCTAGCAAAGCAGATTGAAACATGACTAAGGGACATCATGCCAAATGAAAAATGAAGAAGTATCAAGGAAATTTTCGATATTTTAAAATTATTTAAAAAATGACTTTAAGAGTGGACCTTGGCAAAGCCACAACAAATGGTGGAGTAAAAGACAAGTATAAAAAAATCTACAAATTTTGTAAACAAATCAGTTATCAATGGTGATTAGCTGACATGAAAAACAATCCCAACAAGTTTAGGTAGCCAGAGGCTAGTAAACTACCTTGGTCAAATAAAATGAATTATCCCCACGGGAACCCCTCCCCAAATCCAAACAATTTGAAAAAAAGCAATCCTTGTCTAGCCCATTGTATGTCCTTGTGGTCCTTTCTGATTGAAATTAATGTCTGAACCGCTAACCCCCCTGTAAGAGCATGCCTTGATCACCTCCCTAACCTTCCAAGTCCAAAACAATAAAGTTGATAAAGACAAAGTTGAGGGTCTTGAAATAAAAAAGAGGCATGTGTCAAAGGAAGAATCAGACATTTTGAAGGAATAGGAGAGTCCATCAAGGAACAAAGTGAACCCTTCCAACACTGACTATCTTAAAGGTAAGGAGACAAGGATGGATTGTGTAAAGCTTGCATTAGAGTTATGCAATTGTTTCCTTTGGTAACTGTTTGTTTTCCAGTACCATGCATTTTTTAGTGTAAATCCTAGTAATATGATAAATGCTGGTGAGATTATATCTCTGCCTGCTCATAGTCCCTAAACTTTCACATAATAGTGGTAACTGCTAAACAATGCAAGAAATTTGTATTGGTAAAAAAATTATGACCAGAACGTAAGAAAATCCTCAAGTTAATGCTGCACATGCTTAAACACAAATAGGATGAAGTACTGGAGGATATAAGGATCTTTTCCAGGCTCCAGGTGGTGTGCCTCAAGTTTTGTATGGTAAAAGATAATATTGTTATAATTGTAGCTCAACCTCCTAATGCATCACCATACAAGATCAAATGAAAATTCATAAAATTTGCAGAAAGAACTGATTAGGCTTAGCTCATTTCCTTGTGATGGCACAATTAGGTACATGCAAAAGAAGGATGAGACACATGGAGGTTGTGCTTTGATTTAAAACCTTAGACTAGGTCATTGTGAAGAGCTGCCACCCTCTCCAAGGATAGAAGACTTATTTGAGCAGCTCTATGGTGCAATTGTTTTAACAAAGACAGATCTTAAATCAAGGTACCATCATATTCTTGTTGAAGCCTCACGTGTTTGGAGGACAACCTTCAATGTGGTAGAGGGTTTGTTTGAACTTTGAATGACTGATTATGCCCTTTGGCTTGATTACTGTTTCTACGATATTCACGAGGAGGATGAGTGACACCCTTGAGCCATGTATAACTTCATTGTTATTTCCTCTCCAGATGACATACTTAGCTTCAACAGAACATGGGTAGACCACCTGAATCGCATTCAGCAAGTGCTTAACAATTTGTGGCAACACATGTTGTATGCAAATCTAGAGAAATCTTCTTGTGCCAATGAAGGGGATACAGTATCTTGGGTTAGGTTGATAGCTTGATACACACGAAGTACATGTGGATCCAATTTAATCTGTCATTTAAGAAAGACTTGTAAAACAGACCCACCCAAATGTTTGGTGGTCCTGTTGCTTTCTGAGCTCTCTGTTGTAATCTCAGTCCCTTAGGCCCGCTTGTGGCCTCTTGTTGGAAATTAATAATTTATCTTATCTTATCTTATCTAGGATTAGAAAATTTATATGTGACTTAAATTTGTTCCTCACACATTGCTTGACCCTTGATTCAAGTGACCAAGTGGGGCATGAAGGCAAATATAACTGGCCAACGATGCAATAGAAAGCATTTGAAGAGTTGAAATGCAGACTCTGTTGCATGCCAATTTTGGATTACCTGATCTTCTACAACCATTTGAGACAGAAATTGCTGCATCTAAGCAGTCCTCACTCAGGTTTGTATTGTTTACTGCAATGAAACAACCACTGGCATGGTAATAAAGTATCCCACATGTTAAATACTACATATTGGGAAAGGAAATCATCCATACAAATGCAGTTCTTCTAGTTGTAGCAAGCGCAGCAGGAGAGTCTTGACACAAGTTTAACATTAAGAATAAGAAGAGAAATGCCAATTCAATAGTAGATTATTTGCATCACCCTTTGGTCGTTCTTTCCATTCTTGATGCATATGGAAATGAGGCTAACACAAAATATTCTTATTTTGTTATTTATCTACAATGAGCAGAGGAATACAATTTTTGCCCTCCACATGTTATTTGATTGACCAAAAAACTCTGTTTTATTCTCATTTACAGTGTCTTTGTTTTTTTTCATTTTAATATTATTATTTTCTGATTCTTTCGTATGGAGCTTATCCTGTATTAGCCTTTCTTGATCCTATTTATGTGATTTTTGAAATACAGCTTTTAGGCTGGAAATTCTTTTCATTGAAATTCGTCTGGGGTGATTAAATTGCAATTAGGATTTATGCTATATCTTGTTATTTTCATTTTGTACAGAAGCACAAGACCAGTGAGAGTCCTACCAGCCTTTTGACGAAAGCACTTGATGTTCAAGAAGAACAGTGTAGTAGTGACAATGGGGATATGAAACAGATTGTTCCCTTTGAACCAGCTCAAAATTCTGTAAGACATAATATCATTTGATACTCTTCAAGGCGCAAGCATACAAATAGAAAGTTGATCAATCATTTTAGTGTGGTGTTAAGGGCAGCATATCTTCTGTTTTTTTTAGTAATTATTCGGATACACACTTTATAATATAATATATATGATTTTAAATTTAAGTGATGGATATGATGTTATGCAAGTAATTTATGGTTTAAGCTGCTTGATAAAAATGGCAGGTATACGATGATAAAGAAAATAATGAACAGATGTTACTTTCAGTTCCAATAGACAGGAAATGTGTTGCAGAGCCCTTCAATTCCGATTCAATAGATGATATCTCAGACAATTATGTCTCAACAATTCGAACAGCCAAAGGAGGGATTCGCAGGAAACATCACCGCTCTTGGACACTGCAAGAAGTGATGAAATTGGTAGATGGTGTTTCACATTTCGGTGTTGGAAGGTGGTCGGATATTAGGAAGCTTGTATTTTCCTCCTCTGGTTATCGTACCTCAGTTGATCTAAAGGTCAGCAATAAAAAAAATCATAATATAATCTATTTTAATATTGATCTCCTCTTTTGGTTGGTTTTGATTCAATATTATAATTGCTATGTTGTTTATTCATGTCATTATAATAAATTACATCTTTATCAGGACAAGTGGAGAAATCTACTAAGGGCTAGCAATGCACAGTTACAGACAAAGAAAGAGGTCTGGTTGCTATATTTTTCCCATTCAATCCCTTATGTATCATTTTTATTGACTTGCTCTGTCCTGCACAGTGCTAATTAGGTTTTTGGATCTTCAAAATATTTCCTTTTGGTCTCTTGATTTTGAGAGAGAGTTCTCTCTAAGTTCTTACAATGCAGGTGTTCATGCTTGAAAATGTCGTGGTATTTATCTCCATTTAGATGTTTAGGAGCTTTCCTTTGCTTCAATTCTTGCATCTGAATTGTTTGTTTTCATACTTAAAAATGAGAATTCTATAAAGTAATTAGTGTAATACAGTTCATTATTTTCTTTTAAAATGTTTCAAAACTCACAAAGCTTTCTATTGGAATGTAAAACAGTGTCCTATAGTTTTGCAATACATAGTTTTTGTCTGAAATGTTTAAATTTCCTTTGATGTATTTTACATAACATTACAGTTTTGCTTATCAACATTGCTCACCATAACTCCTAGCGATTTCCCATTTATTTGGTATAAAATACTGCATTTTTTGAGTTTCCATCTGTTGCAAAACAAAATTTGATTGTTTTTTGCCACAATTTATTTGTTTTTCTATTCTCACTGAGCTCTCTATTGTGGCACTTGTTGGGGGTCATGTTGGTGTGAATAAGGTCTTGTACCTAGCTAGTTCCTAGTGGGTACTTATTCACATGTTAAGTTTATTTAGTCCGAAGTGTCTTTCTAGAAGTCTTAATAGTTAATTGTTTAGATAAGATTCTATCATATCTTATCTTTTTGACTCTTATTTAATTCTAGTTACCAAGGTCATTTAATAGTTGTCTTATAACATACGATTAAGATACATGTCACAATCTTGTCTAATTTTATCTCTCACCTTGCCTTTATAAGCAAGGCCTCTCATATACATTATCATTCATTCAAGTATCCATAATCAAGCAAGCTATACTTGCCTCTCTCTTTTGGAAGTTATTTTGGTCTTGCAAGTGTTCCCGAGGTGTTGGAAGTTCACCATAAACTCTTACATGGTATCAAAGCTCCAATGTTTCAAAATCCTTCCTGGATTTGAGTGTGAATTGGGTATGATTTTTTGCTGGGTGCAGTGGGGGCAAAATGGACGTCATGGTTGAGTCTAGAAGGCCCAAAAATGCCAATTTTGATATAAAGCATTTCATATTTTGGTAAGGAAAGTGTTGGGCCATTTTTGAGGGTTTGCAGATTTTTCGTCCAAAAAATCCGTACTGTATGGATCTGTATAGTCTAGACTCTATACAGTCCGTATGATACCTCATGTTCTTGCCAGTAGCATACGACAACATCATAGTTGGCACCATAGCTTGAAATTATTTGTGCAATCAATTGTACTTAACAAATCTAAGGATGGTTAAATTGAATTTTTTATGTCATCTTTATAAATCATCATATCCTTCTGAGAAGGAAATCTGGAAAACTCTTAAGAATTCAACACCTGTGGCCCAACATCCACCATAATTACTAACACTGTTTGTGGAGTTATCTGTCCATGTTCTAAATCTGTTTGTTTAACTTTTGATGTACTAAGATGATCACACGGTTCATCTTGAACACTCATTTGTGGTTTTGTTTGAGAACCCATGTTTCTATGCCTTTCCTTAATTTTTTGCAAGTTCTCCCTTCCTTGAGCGGCAATCATCTTGGCATGTTTAGCTTTCTCCATCCATTCCTTGCACTACAAAAGAGTTCTTTTTACATGTGCACTATGACCCATCGTTTTCCTTGGCTCCTCTATTACCACTGATTCATCCTGAATTTCTTCAATCTCTTCATTTTTCTGATTTGAATCTTGTGCTGGATGTGATAACAATTCCTCCCTACGGATCTTATCAATCCCTTCAACCATCATCTGCACTTCTCAAATTCTTGAATAATCTTCTTGCCCAGTTGCCATCTTTTCTGCTTGGCATGAAGTATAGAGAACAATATTTAATTGTAAGCAAAGCTCATCAATTTCTTTTTCTCTATCTTCAGCGAACTTGATAGCAAGATCTCTGTCTCTGAGTAATTGCTAGTAATCTGACTTTGTTGTAAGGCTACTTTGATCATTTGTAGCTGTGTACTAGGAATTCCATTAGCAATTCCTTTATGCTTTTCCTCCCTCTGAGAATTCCACATCAGTTCTTAAATGCAATTATGAGTATTGTCAATTCTTGTACAATTTTCTCCTCTGTGACCACAAACTGTTCCTTCAAATTTTGTCTTGCCAAACTTCTCCGTTTGTTTTCATCAAGAGTAGTAGTATCACACAAATTTTCTGATCCACTTTCACTTGTAAGAATACTTTCCTCATCAAAAGTAATTGACTTACCAAAAGTTACCGTAGAATCATCAACCTTATGAGCATAATTCACCCCTTCTTTATACTTGTCAATGTTGACCTCTAAATCACCCACATAAAACCTTGAGCATACTTCTACTGCTGGCTTAGTGAAATCATTGCACTCTTCTGTAATGAAAGAAGATTCAACTTCGTCCTAGGTGTAATCATAGATGATTCTTTTTTCTTGTATTTCTTTGCGAACTCTCTGGAACTCTATTCCACGTTCATCATGAGAGAAACTATTCTCTTCATCCTTCTGCTGCTCTTCTTCTTTCAAGAGAGACTTAAGCTTTTGTTTACATTGTCTGAACACATTGCAAACCATTGTGTATGCAGATGAAGAAATTGCACATTCCTCTTTCAAAACAGTCCATAACATAGATAAAATAGGTTGAGAAATGGTTTCACTCTTATTGATAGTTAGAGCCATACTATTTTGCATAAATGCAATAACCTCTTTATCATGTGCGTGCCTGATTGAGACCGAGAAATGGTGAAACATATCATAAATCAAATCGCAAACCTAAATCCAATAGGAGGTTACTTACTGTAACTTCTGCAAAAATTTTGAGTATAGCAAACCTTCTTGAAGCTTGAATGCTACAGACATCATCTAAACCTTGAAAACTATCAACCATGTTGTCCTCAATTTTGCATTCCCCAAAATTGGCGCAACCCCACGCAATTCTCAGTTGATTGCTAGGAGTTTTTCTCTAAGCGTGTCGATGTTATGGAAGGAATATTGTTCAATGGAATCAGTCATCCCTTGATTTTGATTGTTCTATCTTCTAACTAAACGTCAAAGT
>MU224229.1:2693785-2704333 GCA_018584345.1 Thuja plicata | reverse complement strand
ATTTCTCATCGAATGGGGCCAACTGACTGAATTAATTGAAGGAGAAAAAATTAAATGTATTTTCCTAAGTCTAAAATCATTAAATGTTTTAATGATTTATTTTTAAATGATTTTATGAGGAAAATCACAGCTCTCTAGAGGAATTTGATTTAGGGTTTGTAAGGCATATTTATGCTTGGAAAAGAAGGAAGAAATCATCCATTGTTATTTTGGCTATCATTTTGAAAACAGGTTTTTGTGCTCTGAGAAGGGTTTCAACCATTGCCATTGAAGAATGTAGTTTCTTCTGTGAGCCTCCATTTGAACTAGTGAAATATCCAGCGAATTTGGTATTTAGAGAGTTTCATACAGAGACTCTGATTTGTGCTTCAGCAGAGGTTTTATTTTGGCAGTCAAAAGGAGACAGACAAAGATTTAATTTGCTGCTACAGTGATTTGCTACAGTGTCAATGAATAGTAATGGCGCTACAATGATTTGCTACAGTGTCGATGAACAGTACCCATGCTACTATTCACGTGAATAGTGTTTGCTTTAATACCATCGTGAACAGTAAACGCTACAGTGTTTTAGCAGATTTGTGAAAGATAATCAAGAGGTTTATTGCTGCACTGATCTTCAGTATTTGATTTCAGCCATCCGGGTATGAAGATTAAAGAATTTCAATTTTTGTTTGTAGAGCTGAAGTAATTATCTTAAAATATTGCATGTTATTGTAATCTGAAACAAAGTGTATCACCTTGATTCGCATTGTTATCAGACCTGATTTAGTGGCAATAAAAACTCATTTGAGGGATTGAATGTTCATTATTTGTTTATGCAAGTTACGATTATCATTTCTATGTATTGGTATATGTTTGGAATTGCAAATCGTTCAAATACAAACAAAACAAACACATATACACTCAAAAATCAGAACTTAGGCATTGCATGCCAACCATTTGATGAAATATCAAAAAGTCAAAACTGAGTCTTTAGAGTAGAACTAGTAGGGGTTCTTACACCATTCTTCCTCGACAAAGCCATTATGAAGGGAAGGAATTCTCGTAGATTTCCCGTAGCCTAACTTCCAACTTAATAATTAATTATTTAATATTAGTTTTTGATTTATTATCTAATATTAAATAATTAATTATAATAAATAATATTAAATTATTTAATATTAGATATTGTGACTAATATTAAATAATTAAGATTATTAATTCAATGCCTCAAATTTAGGGGATATTATAGAGCCCTAAGGAGGATGAAGCCATGTACACAAGTTCACTTCAGCCATATATACACATGCACAAGCAAGAAGCAAAAACTGCTCCGTCAAGTGGGGAACACATAAGTCTTCATGGCAGCCACAAGGTTGAAGAAGATGCTTTCACAGAGTTTGCCAAGCCAACATTGGTTGGTCAGTTAAATTGAGTTATGGGTTCTACCTATATTCCTTTGCATGAGACAGCTCTACAACTGATTGGTAAGGGATCAATTTGTAATAACATTTGGACATGTAGTGAGATTGATCCCACTTGTTTTATACATATGACTATATTGGAGGAATACTTGTTGAGATCATGTGAAACATTTTGTCTTAAAGAGCTGATTGTAGAGACTAAGAGATTTTGTTTTGAGGTATTCTTCATCGACATTGGAGCTTCTTCATTGTGTGTATGATATCTTCTATATTCTTAATGGATGGGGGGTATCATTGAGTTCTTTCATCGCCCTTGTTTGTATCTTTTCTCTTTTGGAGAGTAGTTTTGTCCCACTGAGTTTTCTCTTTTCTTCATTCGTGAGAGATTTGCATTGTTAATGGGTACCTAACATGGTCTAGTAGTTGGGCCCCATTAATTGCATCTTGCATAATAATCTACTTTGCCCAAGTTGCATTTAAGGGTGTTGGTTGGTGTGAATAAGCTCTTGTACCAAGCTAGTTCCTAGTGGGGACTTATTCACATGTTTACTTAGGTCCTAGGTGTCTTTCTAGAAGTCTTAGTTGTCTATATAAGATTCTATATATCTTATCTTTTTTAATATAATTTAATTCTAGTTAGTTAGGTCATTTAAAAGTTGTCTCGTAAGTTCGTAACATAGGATTAAGACACATGTCACAATCTTGTCTAATCTCATCCATCACCCTGCCTTTATAAGCTAAGGTCTCTCATGTACATTTTTCATTCATTCAAGTATGCAAAATGAAGCAAGCTGTTCTTGCCATTCTCTTGTGGAAGTTATTTTGGTCTTGCAAGTGTTCCTAGGGTCTTGGGAGTTCACCATTAGCTCCTGCAAGTCATGGAGGGATTTTCAGAATATTTTGAATTGGTGCATTATAAAAGATGTTTTAAAAAAAATGTTTTGAGCATTGAATTGCTTTCGTTGTTTGAATCCAAAAGTTGAAATTTTCAATGCTACTGAGGCCTCTGTTTTCCTTTGAATATATGTCCTGCAATCCAAGCTCTAGCATTCAGTCTATGAATCAAATTAAATATCAGAATGGATGAGGGTCTGCCCCTAGGGCTTCCATTCTCTGCTATTGATTCTTACTATTTCTCAAGCAACCCCTCCATTGGTCATTCATTCTCCTACCATTTTTTCTAGTGCATGCATCTTTGTCTTCGAATAAATATCTGCCAAGCTCAAGAAATCATTCTTTGAATCAAATGCTGTATACTGTAGGTACAGCCTGCTATCGTCTGTTGTCAATTCTTCAAAATTCAAAGTTCTTGAGTTTGAGTTTCTATTTGTCTCTTAGTGATTAAATAGGTCTTTATGGGTTTTATTTATTTTTATCCTGTTAAGATGTGGATAATGTAAGATCCTACCTCTCCTTTATCTTGATGTTTTCCCATCTCTATCAATATTATGCTAATACCAGCAAATTGGTTGCTAAAGTAAACTACTAAAGATTGGGAGTAATTTAAATTAGCAGTTGGATCTTTTTTTCTCAGCAATCTGACAGGACTTTTTAAAACCTATTGATTGCAGGCTGGGAATAGGAAAAAGCATAGTTCATCTCCTATTCCAGCTCCAATTCTTGCTCGGGTAAGAGAATTGTCAGCAATGCAGTCACAGGCACTATGTGCGCCAAGCTCGAGTAATCCTGTCATTCGGAGTGGAAGGATTTTACATAAAAGGAACCCAATTCAAATAAAAGTGGAATGTACATAAGAGCAAGTATTTTTTTTTGCATTTCTATGTACAGGTTTTCAGTAAATTAAAATAATTATAATGTTCTAATTGTCATTTCAAATGAACGGGTTTATGGAGTATGGCTTTGTTTGCCGAAGATCTAAGCTACAAAATGGTCGTATGCATGTTAGAGAAAGCCAGACCAAACTTAGAGCTAGGTTCTTCATATGGTCTTCAGGTCCAGATCATGGACCAAAGCAACTAGTGATATGTAAATGTTCTAGTTGGGGTGGACCCGTTCGAATATATGTCTTAGTCT
Source organism: Thuja plicata (assembly GCA_018584345.1). Classification (NCBI taxonomy): domain Eukaryota; kingdom Viridiplantae; phylum Streptophyta; class Pinopsida; order Cupressales; family Cupressaceae; genus Thuja; species Thuja plicata. The sequence continues at coordinate 2,700,896 of MU224229.1, read as the reverse complement.
GGCAAAGTTTTTCATTTAAATATTATTTTCAGGCTTGAACATTCAATATGTGGCAGTGTTCCACCGGGTTGTGTACCCACTGGTCTTAGCAACATCCAAGAGATGCCAGAGTTGGGGAGGGGGGAGGGGGGACGAGGACAGTGACAAGACCTTCCCTGTTTTTAAGCATTAGACAACCTGTGCTATTTGGGGCATACAAATGAACAAGGTTAATTTAATTTTTTTAATAAAAAACCCCAAAAATCTGAAAGAGGGAGAAATTTTATTGCAAATTTACGTCATTTTATTAAAAATTTTTAAATTCAGTTCTTTTATTTAATAATATACTTACCCTCCTCATCCCTAAAATAAAGGAAAGTTTGTTCTATCACCAAAACTTGTTTCCACATCACCTTGTCCTTCCATGACCAAGGTATCTGCGATGAGCAAATTGAACGTGGTGTAAGAACTTAATACCACGGGATATTTTTTTGCTTCATTCATCAAGAAGTATTCAGTTAATACAATGCTACACATAGCTGTCCTCACAAAATCTTTGCATAAATTGGCTATATATCTCATAACCATGATGCTATTGAAGAACAATATTAACATTAGTTGAACGTCAATATCCTCATTGGTAGCTAGGTCTAGTCTCAAGTGAACTCTGAGTCGAAATAAAACCTGCATACACACATTTTGGATATATATATATTTTTAAAAACCCGAGTAATCCAAATTATGGATTCAAGTGATATTTTCTTTCTTATAGAGCAGAAATGGAAATTTACAATTATCCAAGTTCTTATACCCAAAATCCAATCACATATAAATATTTTTCACTTAATAACTCAAGGTATAAATTCAACTTATTTGCAATCATTTATCCAGAGGATAATAAACATTGTTATTAATTTGTCAGTTAATAGTCAGTTATGGTTGATTAGGTGGTAGTTATGTGATTAAATTTTCAATCAAATGGTATAAACGGACATATTCATCAATGATCAACGAGGAATTTTGTACTCTCCAAATTACATTACATTTTTATGTGCTGATGGTTTGTAGGGCATCATTATAATTTTATTTGTAATAAATTGATACGTTCAATTGGTATCAGTTTGAAGAAGGATGAGAAAAGTGAGGAGAAGTTGATCATTGTCTCCTCAATGAGGAGAGAATAGTTTCTGAGGGAAGAATTGAATTATGGTGACTAGAATAAGATAAATTTTTTCTGATCATGAACAAATTCTTGTGCTAAATTTCTGCCCTGATCATGAACAAACTCTTGTGCTTGGCATCTGAGCTTGCGTCTAACATGAAAAAGCTGGTGAAATATTTTTTGATATTTTATTTAAAGGAGAGATTATTATTTTTTAGTTGTTTGGAGTGTGATGGCAAATAATGCAGGTACATATTTTGCTTGCTTATTGGATTATTTATATGTATAATTTGTTGAGATTTAAAAAATTGTAGGAAATTGTTAGTAGGAGATATGAAAAACTTGATGATAGTAATTCATTGAATGATTAATAGACACAAGAACTGAAGCAAATTAAATAGGACAACAAAACTTTCTTTCTAATTCAAAGCATATCAAATCAAGAATAAGTGGCATTATACATAAAACTTTCCTAGAATAAGTGGCATTATATATAAAAGAAACATGACATATTCTTATAAATGCTTATCAAGGCATTCATAAAACTAAATTGCTAACAATGACAGTTGTGAAAATTTTAAAATGAATCTAAAAGAATCATTAAATAATTTTCTTAGGGATGATGGTTCAAATGAGAATTGTAAGAGATGATTTTAGTAATCAGCAAGTGAATCAGAAATTTTAAGAAGTTTGTCTTTAAAATTTAACAATGTTGTCTCCATAATATTCAAATTTTAGGAGATTTTACTGTAATGTTCCCAAATCTAATATTACACCAGTAATACTTCAATTTTGTTAAGTCTCTAAAAGAGACAATTGCGTAAAATAGATAGTTCAGTATAAATAGCGATTATGGTATCATAGTCCCTACATAATACTGAAGTTACTAATGATAAAAGACATAGATACAACGTTCTCTATCAAACATCATCCAGAGAGGGCGGTTGAAGGAAGGTTTAAAGCACCAAATTGATATGACAACTAAAACCGACCATATTACAATCAAAGACCATTTATGAGGTCTTATTGTTTTACACGAGGAAACATGTATGGACAATTTATGACAACAAATATGGTGAGAAGGATATTGAATTGATAACATGGACCGAGTCCAATTTTAGAAACAATGATTAGAATTAAGCTAAAAAGAGGCATTGTAGTAAACAACAATTACTAGCGAACATTGTCCATAATGAAAAGGTGTGATACTAAACAGACTAGCAGCTGAAGGTAACATAACCAGTGATTAGAAATGATAATGAAGGGACGCAAGTCATGTTCTATACACATGACTTTTCAACCCAGCAACAAGATATAAGTGTAGACACATAAAAATGCCCTTACGATTAATCATGTTTCTTCTATTAATTAAATGAATATTATGATCTATTTAATCAATTCATTTAATATTCTTCTCTATTAAATTTATTTAATATTCTTAACCTATTTAAAATCATAAACATTTCCCCTCTCTTAAACTCCTTCACTTATAACTCCAACCCACCATTTGCACCTAGTTACCAAATGTGGGATAAACTACCTCTAACTACCTCCAACAACCTTTTGTTTATCCCACATCTCTCCCTCAACTTCCTTTTCGTTTGAGGACAGCTATAAAAAAGATTCCCCTTCTAACATTCAAAGGCCTCTTGTATTTTGGATCTTTTGTTCACTCTCGACATCTTTTTTTTCCCTGCTATTATCATTATAATAATTTTGCATCATCATATACATCTTTACATAGTTGCAAATTGACTCTTCATTTTTCTTTTAAATTCCTCCATTCTTCACAACCTCTTGTGCAAAGTGCTCTGAGAGCAAAAATATTATAAACACAAGATTATGTTGATAAGAGGGCAATGACATAGAGTCTCATTTAAATGCTCTAGTTTGTTTTGATGATTAATGTTATTTGCATTCAGCGAAAGGCTCCATTGTTTGATGTTGGAACAAATCTAAATCTTTGATTCAAAATTTATTTCCCTCATCTACATCTGGCACACTCGGCAAGACTGACATACATTGTCCTTTTTAGTTCTCGCTTGATTATTACATTTGTTTGCAGGTTGTTAATATGCATGCATGGTGTTTATTTAAGGTTTTTAACACTTTGTTTGCAACTTTCATTTTGTTGCATGTATAAAAGATGTTAAAGGTTGTGGATTGCATGTCTTAAAAGTTTATACTGCATGTTCATACTTGCTTGTACTATCTGTCATGTGCTCTCTGCCTGTGTTATTTTGTGTTTTGCAATTCATATGTTGTGCCTGTGTTTCCTCACTGTGATTGTCGTTATATTTTAATTGCCCTGAACATGTTTTACCTACATTTTTGATTTGTTTGTTACACTGCTATGTTACATTGATTGCCCTATTGCGTTCATTTCATACTTGCGTGCATTACGTTGTGTGTTTCATACTAAATTTATTTCTCTTCATTGTGAGTTTCTTGTGCATTTCATTGCATATTACATTGTGTGTTACATTTGTGTTAGTCCAAGTTCGGCACTTGTACCTTCTTGTTTTATGAGTATCCCTTGTATAATTTAATCACCTTATTTTCCCCTTAATCTTTTGAGTTTCCCTCAAGTTCATTTGTTTATCAAAACCTTTAGTCTGTCGGGTCTTACCATGATTTAAAAAGGTGTCAAGTTTCTTGCTAACAAATTGTTTGAATAGTCTTGAACAGTCTTGAACACCCTTGAACAGGCTTGAACTTCGTTGAAGTCGGTTCAAGGTAGTTCAAGTTAGTTCATCTTTTTGAAGAAAGATTTGGCAGGTACATAAAGATGGCGGTGATGATTAATGAATCAATAAGCCATGAGAAATGTTGAGGTATCAGTCATGGGATTATGACATGTTAGCGCAGATGAATCATCGAAATGGTGAACCTGGCAGTATGAGGGCTTGAACTATATTGAACACATCTGAACCATCATGAACATTGTTCACTCATGTTCAAAGATTTTCAATAGGAAGACAGAATGACTAAAGGTTAATCTTGTGGCAGCTTAGCAGTAGGTCCCACGAGAAGGTGTGCATTTAATGCTAAAAGATAGTGGAGTAAGTTTGTACGTCTGAGGTGTCCAAACAATCATTAAGCTTTATGACATGGGGATTTGCGTAAATAGTAATTATGAATTACATGCACAAGATGTCAAATCATATCTTTTTGCCTTTTGTCCCCATAAAGATTTGCAATTAATAATAAAGTTTCTCATGCTCCCTCTATTTAAGTTGGTCATTTCACTTAGAAGTTTTAAATAACAACATTATTGAGAAACAAGCGGACGAAGGTAGTGACATTGGAGCTCCAATAGTTCGGGAAATGTGCAAAGCAAGGTTCTACAGGGAAGCAACAAGTTAAGGCTCCTCGAAAGAAAGCTACAACAGATTGTACACCCAGAGCTTCTTTTCAAAGGCTCACAAGATTAAAAACCAGGTCTAAGATAAATAATAAAATGGCTCAGGAGAATGTGCAACTATCAATCTAGATGATGATAAACTCAGAGATATGAGTTACCAAATAGGCGAGTAAGAACATGTGGGCAAAGATCTTTGTCCCTGATGATGTGACGCTGGAGATCATGGACACACAAATGAAGACACCTGAACAATCAGCTGCAGTTAATACAACACCGAATTGGTTGACTTCTTCTCTGAATAAGAAGCGTAGTTTGGTTCCTGTTTCGGTTCCTGTTCAGGGTATTGTCACTAAATACATTCAGAAAACTCCCAAGGCCAAAAGATGAAGATGTTGGATGATATCAGTTTTGGTTACTGATCATGCTGTTGATATTCATGTTTTGTCACTGATGTCACATATATTTCTATGGAGAATATAGATTGGCTACTTAACTGGAAGGAGTGTACGAACACTGTACGGATGATTAAGAATGATCGAAGTTGGATTCATGCAGAAGGATATGTGCTGACCTTATTCCTAAGGTCGCCTGGCTCTATGTTACATACTATGGATGTTACAATTGATTTGGTGAAGACTGGTTTTCTGGACTGTAACTGTGATTTTGGATAGAGCAGGTCTCTGTGTTTCGGGTATATCTTTCTGGCGAAGATATTTCAGAACTTGCGAGCTTACTGATGGACAACCGACATATGATAGAGTAATGGGTTGAGTTCAATTGTTGATTGGATACTAATGACGTCAGTTGTGGCGTGTATTCTGGAGAAGACCTATTTTCTGGCCGACTTCAGACATATAGTGTGTGAAATTAATTGTGAGCATGAATTACGGATCTGGAAGTATATGTAATGGATTGTAAATGTTGTATACTTGTTATAGATACCGTGTGTATCTTAGCAAGGGGCTATGTAATTATTTGTATAATGGAAAAACTTAATTGGCCGACCTAGTTAATTATGTATTAGGAAAGCTTAACTGGCCGACCTAATGAATTATTGTAAGAGGGTATATATGAGTGATAAATTCTTGTGGAGAATGGTGAAAGAAACAAATAAAGAAAGAGAGGTGTGGAAGTTGCGAAGCTTGTTGACTGCTGTATACAAGCAGAGTTGATAATTCATTGGAACTGACCAAGCAAAGACAGTTGCTATCAGACAGTTCGCTGGAATGTGTATTTTCTTTATACACTTGATTTAGATTGTGAATCCTTGAGGGTGGCTTTAACCTTCTTTGGGAAGTGTGCCTTGGCAGTGAGCCTACTATTTTCTTTGACTCCTAACAGGGTCTCTGTACTGTAATGTTGTAACAAGCTCCTAACAGGGCTAATATCTTTTAATAGGGATACTATACTCTTAGTAAATTATTTGTGGGTGTTAATTCCCACCGGGGTTTTACCTTTAACAAGGTTTCCTCGACAACAAATATTGTGTTATGGTGTTGGCATTTATTGTGTTATCATTTACATTTGCATATTTGGTTTATAAAGTATAAATTTTAATAATCTAGATTACAACTGATTCACCCCCCTCTCAGTTGTCTTGTGGACTGTTATTCCTAACAATTGGTATCAGAGCTATTGGTCCTTAGAGAGAAAGTTTAACATCTTGAGGTGATCTTGAAGATGACTTACTACAAGAAGGATTGTCCAAAGTTTGATCCTGAAAACTTTGACAGTTGGCAGAACAAGATGAGAACATATTTGCTATGTTTGGGAATTGATTACTGGATGATAACAAAGAAGAAGGAAAAGGTAGCGACTGAGGATGAATTAGAGAAAGCCACTGAAGATCAAAAGAAGTTATTCTCATGCAATATGGTTGCAAGGGAATCCTTAATCAACGCACTATCAAAAGGAGAATTTACTGAAGTAAAGGACTTGGACTCTGCACATGAAATCTGGACAAGACTGGAAGCACTATATGTTGGAGACAAGTTTACAAAGCAAGCAAAGTTATAGAACTGGAAGACAAAGATGGAATCACTGAAGATGAGAGAGGATGAGAACATCAGACCATATAGATAGAGAATTACTGAGGTAGTTACTGGTATTAGGAACTCTAGAGGAACTTACAACGAGGAATAAGTAATTGCAAAGATACTCAGATCATTAACACCTGCATACAGAACCAAAGTTCAGGCTATAGAGGAGATCATACCTTTGACACCGAACTTCACCAGAGAGATGTTGATTGGCAAGCTAATATATTTAAAGCCGCAGAATTGGGAGATACTTTACCTAAGGTTGAGTCAAAATTCAAAGACACTGTGCACAAAAGCAAAAGAATCTTACTAGGAAATGCAAGCACGAGCAGTAATGACCTAAGAGAAGAACTTGGAGCCTATGTTGATGAATGGGAACAAATACAGGAAGAAGAAAGAAAGCTAGATGAAATCATAGCATTGATTGCCAGAAGAGAAACGAGAGGTAAGGGTAAGTTTGAGGGAAAATTACCTTTGAAATGTTTTTCATGCAACAAGATCGGTCATTTTGCATCTAGATGTCCTACAAGAATTCCAAAGCACAAACCTAAGTTTTTCAAGTCTAAG
>MU224229.1:2657939-2681298 GCA_018584345.1 Thuja plicata | reverse complement strand
CACACACATATACATATATATACACACACACACATATACATTTATACATATATATGCATATACATACATACATATACATATACATATACATATACATATACATATATACATATATATACATATACATATATATATACATACATATATTATTAGATGATTTTTGTGTTAGTTTGTTAAATGCAGCTGACATGATAAACAATGTGCATGTCAAATTCATGGATGAAACATGTGTAGAATGGAGGATTCAGACTAGATATGTATGCAAACTGTGGAACCATACACCAGGCGGTCAAAATGTTTTGTCAAAATGCTTCGAAGAAATGTGACCTCATGGAAGTCATGATTGCAGCCCTGATATGCACAAACAAATTTGGTAAAAGGTTAGAGAATTTAAACTAATGCAATTGATAGATCTAAAACCATTGCCAACATTCTCTCTGGGACACACAAAGGCTTTGGAAAAGATGTGTGCATCCATGAAGACACATATGCAGGTCATGAAGGTGTAGGCAATACACGTTCATTGTTTAACAAAATGCCTCAAAGAAAAATGGTCTCATTGAAGGCCCATGGGACGCGTTTGACAAGATACTTCAAAAGGGCTGATAAAATCCACTCCATGTTTGTCGACTGTGAGCTTTGGGATGGGTTGTAGACTTTCATCAAAGGATATATAATTCTCGGTTAAATATGTTTGTTAAATGTGGAAGCCAAGACACAACATGCGTACCCATGTTGACTATCTTGAAGATACCGGATGCATTCAAAATTTGGGTGATTGTGTGAAATTTTTTTCTTGGTTCCTGTACATAAATGCAAATGTTGGAGCAGAGACAAGGAAAGTAAGTTGTATGACAGAGATGCCTCGAATGGATGTAGTCTCAGAGGAACGTTAATATGAAGGGCACACACGAGAACTATTTGTTCAAATCCCTTGACAATATGTGGTAGTATGGAATGTTATGATTACATGATTTGCAACATTAAGAGTGCTTTAAAATCCTTTGATTGTGGAATTATAAACAAAGCCCTTAAATTGTTTGAAAAAATGCCTCACAACAAAGACATTTTGAATAATGCAAATAATTGCAATATTTGCATAGAATGAGTTTGACAAAAGGGCTTTAAAAACATTTGAACAAATGCAATTCAGCAACCCTTGCCATTTCCTTTTCATCTACACGCAAGTTGTGATAGGTTGTGATTATGTATCAAAGCAAAAATGACCGATGTTCTTGCTAGAACATAATTGGTATATGTTCTATAAAATGTTGTGCAGAGGTTTGATAGATCAACATGTGCATCATTTGGTGAAATGAAGATCTAATATAGGGTACTCCTGAGCTTGTTAAATAAAAAATTATAGTGTATTCTGGATGTAAGTATATTGGTAAGGTTTTGGTTTACTCAATAACTCAGAAAAGGAGCAAAAATCAGTGTTTACATAGAAGATATTATATGAGTTCATGCAGTCATGGATTTTGATTCTTCAGATGTCACATGCCACCAAATTATGGTATGAAGCTAAAGTAATTGGCCATATATGGAAATAAGATGACATTTTTGTTTATTTGATAAACTACACTTTTCCGTAACACTAGGTTTAAGAAAGGAAATCCATGTTTTACTTGGAATGGAGATACGTTTCCCTTACTCCTTGAGGAAAATAATTAAAAATTATTAGCAATTGAGAAAATCAAGGTCATCAAGCAATTCAAGGAAATTGGGGGAAATTCAAGATCTATCAAAGTCTTAGCATCATTTATCCTCATCAAACATCTAAGGTGGTTATCTCCATGGAGCTAGCTTATTTCTCCATTTGAGGTCAAGAAAATGAGTCTCTATCAACCTCTTTATCTTCTTCTCTTCCTTCTTCTCACTTCGTCATTGACACATTGCAACATCTATCACACAAGGTTTTATATTTTCATGATTTCCTTTTGGTTTTTATGTTGAGTCAAAGCTATTGCATAATCATACTTGATTACATTGAAGGAAGCATACACATCGCAATGGTATGAGCTACTTTAGTTATCAGATTTGATCACTGCTCTATGTCTACATACTTTACTTTTTCATATTTCCAGGTTAATTCCTAAACATGGGTTTGACTAAGGAAAACCCCTATATTTAACCTTATTCCCCATTTTTCTACATGTAGGTACATGTCAGGAAGCTATATTTTCAGATCCGGATTCCACATATCCTGACATTGATCACTACTAAATTTTAGGTGAAAATACCTGGTACAGAATGTTCCAAAAATTATGCACCTAGGTACAAAATGTTTTATATGTCTTTCACCCTCAACAATAGGCTCATATTTTAAATATAGGTCTCAAATAGGTTACACAGCCTAGATCTAGAAATATAGGTGTTTTTGAGACTCCGAAAGTCAGAAAAAAGAAAAAAGAAAAATAACATTCTTCCTATTTCATTTCTAGGTGCACACATTTCATCTTTATTTTCCTCTTTAGCATTTACATTTACAGATTTAAGTAACTTTAATTTATCTTCTCTCAATTTCCAAACAACACAAAAAAAGAATAGAAGCCCAAGACCTAAATCTGGTATTAGCATCACTCCATCCTTTTCTTGTGGTGTTGATTTGATTTGAATTGAAGAGGCTTTGTATTCTAATGTACCTTGTAAAATTGGGAAGAGCTTAAATCCAATTAGGTGATCCCCATTTTTTATATTAAACTCCTAAACAATGGTGTTGAGATAACCATTCCAAGAGATCTAAATCCTTTTATATGTACTACAATAATTTAAATCCTAAAACTATATCCACAATTCTGAGTAATCATGAAGCACCTTCTTCTTGAGCATATTTTGACCCTAAATTATTAAAAGTGTCAACTTCTAAATATAATACGATTGAAGTCAAAATTAAAGTGAAAGAACAAGGAGTGGGAGAGTATTCCATGAGTTGTGCACTTTGCATTGGAAAGTTACCTTTATCTCCTTGGTCTTACAAAAAACCACAAATGATTAAGACCGCACCAGACACCAATACTATAGTTTGCAAACCAACTATTTTCAGAAAATGGTGAGTACTCTATCATGAAGTAGAAGAATAAGATATCCTAGGTTGGTTATACAAATACGAGGATACAAAAAAGAAGAAATTGAAAAAAATAGAGGTTAAGATATCAGCTGAACAATATGGAAAAGGACTTAAAATAATGGAACGATATGGATATGATGGTCATAGTTCTCTTGGTTTACAAAATCAAGGCATCCTTGAATCCATCCAACCTAATGGTGGACGTAGAGTTCCTAGCTTAGGATATGACATACAAAAGGCAAGACCTCAAGTACTAAGGGCAATTCGAGTGAGGTAGGGGAGTCCTCTAATGCAACATAGACTAAAGAGGAAGGTACCACTGATGATCTTGATGGTATCATAAAAATTCATGAATATGAGAACGTGTTTACCCTTAAGTGTAATATTGATCTTTTACCCCTTATCCATCATAAAATTATTGATTGTAATCAACAAGGACCACCATAATTTGATACTTTTCAAAATGACGAGGCTATAGTAAACTTTCTTGGAGCACGAAGTGACATAACCCTCAGGGAATATAGAGATGGATTTTTATTGAACTTAATAGTGCAACTTACTTTGGAGAGGCTGCCAAGCCTTTCAGTTACAAAATTATAGAAAATATAAATAGGTCTTCTAGTGAAAACCTCTCTGCAGCGCTATTAGGCTTGAAAAAGGTAAAAACAAAGGACAAATTTGGAGGTGAAAACCTCTTCAAGGAACCTGAGGATGGAAGGCTTGCCACACTCCCCAACCTTCTTATCATGAAAAATTATCCATGTTAGTGAAGAAAATAGTGGAAACAAACCTTGAAATAGAAGAAAAGACCAATATTATACATTTAGCTGAATCTTTGACATCCGAAGAGCAAGCAAAATTCATACTATTTTTCAAGGAAAGACAAATCAATTTCACTTGGTCTTATGCAAAAACGTCGAGACTTGATCCTAATTTTGTTATGCATCACTTATATTTACCACCAAGGGAAAAACCTGTAAAGAATAAATTGAGAAAAAATACACCCTTAAGTAGCACTATTCATAAAAGAAGAATTTCAAAATCTTCTAGATGTTGGATTTATAAGGCCCATCGATTACACAGAGTGGATTTCCAATCTAGTTCTAGTTTGAAAACCTAATGGGATTGTTCGTGTCTATAGAAATTTTAGCTATCTTAACAAAGCTTGTCCCAAAGATGATTTCCCACTTCCAAACATTTATATGATAGTGGATTTAAAAGTGGGACATGACATGCTTTCACTTATGGATGGTTTCTCAGGTTATAACAAAATCAAAATTGCTCATGGATATCAATTCAAGACAACATTCACTTGTCGTTGGGAAAATTTATGTTGGAACATCATGCCTTTTGGGTTGAAAAATGCTGGAGCTACCTACCAACGAGCTATGAATACAATTTTTCATGACATGATGTACACATACCTCGAAGATTATGTGGATGATTTTCTTGGAAAATCTTATACAAGAGCTGGACATTTAAAAATATTAGAAAATATATTCACAAGATTAGAAAAATTAAAGGTGTGATTGAATCCAAAAAAATATGTCTTTGGGGTAGCCGCTGGGAAGCTCCTTGGATACATTATTTCTGCTAAAGGAATTGAATCTGATCCTGCTAAATTTAAAGATATACTAGAAATGCCACCACCAAAGAATATTCATTAGTTGAGATCATTGCAAGGGAAATTACAATCTATTCATTGCTTCATATCATAGTTAGCAGATAAATTCCATCCCTTTCAATATTTGTTATGTAAAAATGCTCCATTAATCAGATGGGATGACAAGTGTGAACAAATTTTTTAACATATCAAAGAGTACTTGATGTCACCACTAGTTTTAGTACCTCCTGTGGATGATAAGCCCCTACTCCTTTATATATCAATAACTACAACAACACTATGGGAACTTTTGGCACATCATAACACAGATGGAAAAGAGAGAGCTATCTATTATATCATTCATACTTTAGTGGGCTATGAATTGAACTATACTTCCATTGAAAAATATTTCCTTTCTGTAATTTTTGCTTCACAAAAGTTGTGCCATTACATGCTCATGCATCAAATAAAACATTGCAAAGATTGATCCTCTCAAATACCTCTTATAGAAAACAACACTTACAAGGAGGTTATCTAAATGGGTAATGATCTCGAGTGAATTCAACATTGAATATGTGGAGATAAAATCCATAAAAGGACAAGATACAATAGATCAATTGGTAGAAGATCCTACAGAAGATAATCATCTGATTATTACAGAGTTACCTAATGAATCGAAATTCCATGTGAAATCTACACACCTTTGGAACTTATATTTTTAAGGCTCTTGCACATGGACTAGTTCTGGTGTGGGTATTCTCTTTATCACACCACACAGACACTGCATACCAAAATATTACAAGATTCATGTCTAGTGTACTAACAATATTATATAATATGGTGTTGGAATAAATTAGGAAAGTTATGTACTGAGAGGGGAGGGGTGAATAAGTACCCTTAAAAGTTTTAACCATTCACACTAATTAATTAACGAGTTGAATACAATGTATAAAATGAACATAAAGTAAATAACTCACATCATGAAATTTGCAACACATAACACAAATATTTTGGTCACACAAAAATCCATTGTTAGAGGAAAAAATGCGGTGGGGATGACACCCACAATATTTCACTACTATAGTATAAACGTTTCTTGGTTAGAGCTACAATATTAGATACTTCTGGTAGCTTACCCTATTAGGAGTAAAATACTTGGTTGAGAGTACACAATACTTATTTAGTCTACCTTGTTAAAGGATTTTACAATCACTAATCTAAAATATGTACCTGGTTAAAGGATTTATAAAATATAAGACCTGTTAGGACCTACCCACAAGAGGGATTTGTAATTCTTTGATTACAACAAAATTCACTACAAAATATCTAATAGAGATGCATCCATGAAATGTTGTCCAGACTCAGCGTTCTCTATAACTCTGTTACATTGTTTTGCACTCGATATCTTAGTGTTAGCATACAGATTTGTCTTGTTTTACAAATTATAAATTACTTACTCTAAACCAAGGTAAAGACAAAATCTCAAACTAACAGTTTAATCATAATGCTTAGCTTTACAATTCTCTGAATTAAGGTACAACTCCCTGTTTGATCTTCAATGAATTCTAGAAATCACATATAGCGTTCGCAATCATTCACTTTTAACCAGAAAGCGAGTAAGGCTTTAACAAAATTTCCATACATCAATATGAAATGAAAACGGAAAGAAAGATAGATATTCAAACACTAAATGAAGCTCACAGACTTCATAATCAGAAACAATCCACTGAAATATAGCTCTGCTAAAATAAGCTACAGAAAATTTCACTTGAAAATAAATTTCAGATACTCAGGAAATATCCCAACAGAGATCAATATGCTATTATAAACCAACAGATTTATATATATCATAAATTTTTGTTCCATTCATATAAAAAATGTACTTTCAAGTTTCTTCTTCGAAAACAAACTAACTGAAAAATCCTAAAAACTATCAAGTCTTGCCTTCCTTAACCAAAATTACCATCATCCTTATAAAAATTATCCTGACTATATAAATAGCCACCAGTCTTTCGAGAATAAAAACTAACATCCCGAGATACTCTCTACAGGATTCAGTGTAACTATTTATGGAACTGCCCAAAATCAAAGAAAGCATAACTAATAAAAACTACCACTACTCTGTGATCTGTGAAGCAGGATCACGGAGTGGTGGATGAGCTGGATCCCTTGGATTGATCCTATGAGGTGTACATCATGCGAGAGCTCTTCCATTCCTTATGCACATCCACAATGTTGATGATCATGTCTTGATGTGGCAAGGCAATGTGAATCACCCTCTACTTCAGAAACTTCTTGTCTTTACAGACCTAGGAAATTTTCTGCATATGCGCCTGAAGGTGATCTGTGTAGACTACCAGCATAGATTCCATGTTAGCAAGGACTGTGAAATCATCTAGGGTAACCTCTTTAGTATCTCTTATAGTGGTAACCACACGCTCAAAATCTTGCATCAATTCCTCTGATCTCTTAATACCCTAAGTATCTTCTTTTATGAGGGAAATGTTCAGACATTTGAGGTCCTTTTGCATGGTATCCATTAACCCCTTTGATTCACTGAATAGGTAGGTGGTCCTATCATGACTAGAATTGATAATAGATTTTCTCCACTCAATGCTTTTGATTGAGACATACAGAGTATCTTCATCCAATCCTGCCACAGATTTCTCAGTTAGGAATTTATTCACTCCATACTTCTCTATTTCATATAACTAATTCATCACCTTTAGCCACTTCTTTTTCTCTTTTTCCCATTCTGTCAGTTCTACCAAAATTTCAGTCACAATTGAATTAACCACCTCGTGAGTCTTAACCAACTGATTGATATATTTACTCCCCTTCTGTATCATGGTTTGGGTCCACTTGGTGTAGGCATATGCAATCAGCTTATTCTTTTGAATCTGGTCCAGGGTCTTCCTCACATCCGGTGAACGTGGGTAAAATGATTGCAGAGCTAAAGTTAAAGGGAGAGCATTAGGATCTCAAACCTCTTGAATAAATTCAGCCATCCTCTTGATTGTCGCTTTCATCTCATTTTTGTCCTTCTCGTCCTTAAAAGACCTATGAATGATCTTTTTTGTAGAATTTTCCAAATGCTTTACATCAGCCACTCTAGTGGCATACCCAAGATCTATCTTTTCAATTGTAAAATCATTTGCAGTAGCTTCAGAAAGTTCTTTATCATTCCTGGGAACTACACGCTCAGCAAACCAATACCCTATTTTTTCATCAACGTCCACTCTGGATTCCAGTTTGATCCTTTTTGGTTTCTCTGAGGAACCCAAACATTTTCTCACCATATCCTCAATTGGAAATTTTATTGGCAAGACATTCCTTTTCCTGCTGATAGATGTCTCTAACCATTTCAAGGTGGGAACCGATGTCTGTTGAGAGTCTGCAATTGCCCGGGTTGGAGTAGTAGGTGATGACATTGCAGAATCTTTTACGCCCTTCTGATCATCCTTTTTTGGAACAACTTCTTCTAAAACAGAGTGTTGTGGGTTTACATCTCCCATCAAGGTATCCATTCCTTCAAGATCAATCACTTCTTTTTCAATTATCTCGACCTCTTTTTTGATAGCCCTACTTTTGGAAGTTCTTGTAGATGAAACTGGACGAGGAGACTTCTATTTCTTGACCTTAGATTCAACAACTTTTGTATTTTTAGATTTAGATTTACCTGCAATAGAACATCTTCATTAGAAATGGGGATAGATTTTTCAATACGGGCATTAAGAACTGATCCTCTAGTGTTGTGCTTTCTATAAAGAGGTGGCTTTTTACTGGCAACCCATTTTTCAGGTCTTTTTATCACACTGAGAGTCTTAATGGGGATACTCTCTCTTTCTTCTATGTTCCAATCAATCACAGGAAGAGGCAGCCCTTGAATTTTCTCCACAAAGTGTTTATCAAGTATCTCCTCATCTTCCTCCTCTTCTATTCCTGTGGCATCAATGCCTGTCTTCAACTCAACTATTTGATTCAACGTAAATCAACACCATGACCTTATTCTAACCTCAAAATCATCTGCACAATTATCCCAGAAGTCTTCTATCTGAGGAAGGTGGCAAAATTTAGAAGGTAGGTTAAAATGTCGAGCAACATATGTCCTAATATCAAAATCTCCCCTAGCCTCGAAAGTTTGCAGTTTTAATTTATTCAATTCTTGCTCTAAATTAAGGGCATGAGAGGAATTCTTACAAGTATAAACACCAAGATGTATAGGAAAATTGGATTTAGCCCTCCCCTTTCTCTCTTTAGGTCTTTGTGTACATGTGCCAACTGGCGACTAACCTTTGTTATAACATGCAAATCTAAGGCATACCTGGGCAATTTAAATGGTTTCCCTTTGAACTCGCCAACCCTTAGGTAAGTAAATATTCTAAATTGTATGAAAAATATCCCAAAGGTGTTAACCAAATTCTTAGCTTCCTCCAACATTCTTTGCTCAATATTCCCTTGTAGCTAAAAAATCAACCTTCCTAGAAAAATACCAATAACTTTCATATAGCCGTCAACATGAAGATCTTTCTATAGATGGGGATAATAATCATATACCTTCATATTGGGAACATGCAATTCATGATACAGACCATCCCATTTTCTAGTACAGGCCAACACATAAAATAGATAGGAAGACATATAAAAACCACTAGTGTTTTTTGAATAGTTTGCCAGTTGATGATGAAGTTCATCAACAATACAATCTGCCCAATCAATATACTTTTCCCCTCCCAAAGTTATCTGAATGAGAAAATACATCCAATCCTGCCAGTAATAGATGTGACTGTTACCTTTTATCCTATTCAATAGAATGACCAACTCTGCTACTCTATGTTTAAAATGATCTATTGTGAGGGGTTTGGGCAGCCGTGACCCTCCTCTTTTTGGCTCCAATAGCCATTGTTTAGCAATTTCATTCCTATAAATCTGTTTCTTTGTTGAGAAAATAGAGTAGGAGGAAGCAATTTTCCATCCCTCATAGGGATCCTTCTCAGGAATACCCATTGCTGTAAGGATGAAATCTTGGTTTATGAAAGTAAGAGGGCTTCCATTGATTTTCTTGATACACCTCTCCTCTCTATCATATCTCCCAACACACTCTAACACCAGTTCTAGGCAAGGGGCCACTAAAGGAAATGCTACTACATCAGCTAAACCACTTAACATCACCTTCTCAATTATAGAACCAAGGACATGGATTTTAATCTTACTGTGAATCTCCTATAAAGCACTCGTCTTTATCATCATGTCATCACACTCAGGCAATGAACAAACCAAAGCAGAGGTTCATCTGAAATTTGGGAGTGAGGGCTTCATATTTCTTAAGAAAGATATCTATTAAAGACTGAGATTGATGAAGAGAAAAATAGAGCCTTTCAATATCAAACTTTCAAATGTCCTCAATTTCGAACAGGAGCTCTGGGAAAGAAAAATAATAACCTGCAGATTGCGCACACCCTAAGCTTCTCAGGATTAGAGAACACCTTCCGCTTGGTTTGCCAACTTGATCATTTCAGTAAAAATTTACTGTAGGAGTGACAACATGAACTCTCATTTATAACTAATTTTCAACAAAATACGCGAGATTTGCATTTAATGATGAAGTGGGCTTCAATTAAATGCAACAAGAGGTTTGGCTTAATACAATCATTAAATATTGATCTCTTTGAATGATTGAAATGACATATAAGTGTCACATCCAATAATGATTATATCTGTGGCATGCATAGGTATATTTATCTTCTGCCAGCTGTCCTTTCAGTCACATCATTTCTATTTTTTCACTTTTCCAATACGCAAGTTTCGGTTGAACTATGAACATTGAAAAAGGCTATTTCAAAGAAGTGAGTTCAATCAGATAATAAGACATGAATTCCCTTTGGTGTGTTTTTTTTTATTAAAAGAACACGTGAGCAATGAAAAATATGAAAACCCAATAATACTTAATGCAAGACAAGGCCCACAATTGAACTTTGAACCTTGAACTAGACAAGTTCAAGATTCATAGTTCAATGGAAGAAGTGAAATTGAAAATCGTGCCGCTCATTTTTACGAAAAAGAAAAGAAAGGAAATACACACCGTAGGGCTACCTTGAACCTTGAACCTTGAACCTTGAACTAGACAAGTTCAAGATTCATAGTTCAATTGACAGAGGCAAAATGCAAACTTAGACCGAAAGCTATTTATTGAAAAGAGACTGTAAACTCCTAATTTTTAGAAGATAATCATACAAAAAGTATGAGTCAAAAATCAAGGTTAACAATGGCTCTGACTGGGGACAAGGAATCTTGAGGATGAAGGATGAACTTAGTAGCTTTGGTTTCACAGACCAGGGAGTCAACCAAAAAAACTCCAAAACAAAAATGAGACAAAACAAAAGAAGGAAATTAAAGAAAGAACACACAACAAAGAAAGCAAGCCAAAAGATGGAAAACATACAATGGGGCAAAGAAGACCTAATCACATTTGATACATCTTTAAATCTTGACCGTTAAAGGTCAATGGTAGAACAAAGCCATCTTGACGGTCAAGAACAAATGAGTTACTTCCCATGGATTTGTTGATGGTAAACAACCCCTTCCATAATGATTCGAATTTGCTGTGAGCACCCCTAGGCTCTCTTTTTTTATCCCAGAGAAGAACTTGATCTCCTTTCATGAAATTTCTTGGCCTGGCCCGCCTATCAAAAAATTTTCTTCACCCTAGCCTGATGTAGGGCTATACAATCAACCATTTCCTCTCTTTCTTCTTGGATTTTATTGAGATACATAATTATTTTTTCTAAGCCATCCTGGAAAATTTGCCCTTTAATTACTTGCTACAGTTTTGCTGCTGCCAACTCTAATGGTAAAGACAATTGGGCTTCAACACCATATACCAACTTGAATGGAGTCATTCTGATCACCCTTTTAGGAGATATGTGATCTTCCTAGAGAGCTTCATACAATATCTTATGCCAGTGCCTAGCATTGTCATTTACCAATTTTTACATAATTGATATCAAGCTTTTATTGCTTGATTCCGCCTGACCATTCCCTTGTGGATAATAATCAAAGGCGTGTGATAGATGGATATCATTATCATAGCAAAAGAGTTTTATTTCTGAAGAAGAAAAATTGGTAGCATTATCTGTGACTAATTTTTGAGGGATACCAAACCTGACCAAGATATAATTTGTTAAGAAATCACATACCACTTCTGATGTTGTCTTCCTGAGCGGAACAACTTCAACCCATTTTGTGAAATAATCTGTAGCAGTCAGGATGTGTGTGTGCCCAGCACTAGAAGGAGGATTGATTGGACCAAGGAAATCCAATCCCCACTGCTTGAAGGGTTAATCAATAACTACCAGCCTCAGAGGAAGGGCTTCCAATTTTGGTTTACCACTGAATAGATTACACTTTTCACAACTAGCCACCCATTTGTATGCATCTGCAAACATCGCCAACCAATAATAACAAATTCTTAAAATTTTGAAAGAAGTCATGGTAGATGAGATGTGACCACCACAGGCCTCAATATGAAACTTCATAAGCAACTTCTCCTGTTGCTCTTTGTCAACACACCTCAGAAAAGATCCATCAAGTCCTTTTTTGTATAGGATATCATCCATGATAACATACTTTGCAGCTTTGAGTCTGAGGTTTCTTTTCTCCTTATGGCTCAGGTGTTCTGGGAAGTCTCCATAAGTTAAGTATAAAGCAACATCTGAGAACCATGAGTCTCATAGACTGACAAACAGAGTGAGAGGAAGGTCTTCTTCAGGTACACTGTGAGCCATTAATCTGCATAAACCCTGTCCTCGGACTAACTTAGTCGGTCGGATATTCAAATCAAATTCTTGAATCCTCGCTACCCAGGTGGCTCTGTTTTTGATGCCTATATCTTATTGAGTTAGAACATCTTTAACAGCGGAAGAAGGCACATATACAGTAGAATGTGAGTGTAAGATATAAAATTTGATGTATTTCATGGCTTTTACTACTGCATACACTTGTTTTTCTACCATGGGATAATTTAGCTCATGCTTTTTCAAAGGTATGCTCATGAAAGCAATTGGCACTTCTTCTCCTTTTTCATTCTTCTACAATAAGATCCCAGACACTATATGTTTTGAGGAATAACAATAGATAATGAAGTCTTTTTTATAATCAGGATTAATCAACGTCGGGGCCAATGCTATGGCTTTTTTCACATCATAAAATGCTTGAATCACTTCTAAAATCCATTTGAAAGGATTATTTTCACTTAAGAGACTCACCATATGCTTAGTTTTTTCAGCGAAGTTTGGAATGAACCTCCTAAGAAAATTGGTTTGGCCAAAGAATGACTTAACCCCTGTCCAGTTAGAAGGCAAACCTATTTGCTGAATGGATTTTACTCTCTCAAGATCTATCTTGATTCCATCTTTTGAGACTATATGACCTAACATCTTCCCTTCCGTAACACAAAATATTGACTTCTTAGGATTCAATGAAATCCCATGCTCTCTGCATCTTTGCAAAACAGCTCTCAAATCCTTCAGATGGTTTTTTCGCCTTTTAGAAAACATTGTTAAATCATCCAGGTATATGACAATCACCTTTTTAATTAGACGGCTGAATGAAGAATCCATCGCTCATTTAAATGTAGCACCCACATTAATCTGCATCTTTGCAAAACAGCTCTCAAATCCTTCAGATGGTTTTTTCTCCTTTTAGAAAACATTGTTAAATCATCCAGGTATATGAAAATCACCTTTTTAATTAGACGACTGAATGAAGAATCCATCGCTCATTTAAATGTAGTACCCACATTAATTAACCCAAATGACATATGACTATAGGCATATGTACTCCATGGGGTGGTAAATGTTGTTTTATGTTGATCCTCATCAGCTACCTTAATCTGGTTGTAACCAGAAAACCCATCTAGCATGGACATCATTTTTGAGCCAGTCACTGTTTGCAATATATGATCCATCATAGGAAGACCATAATTATCCTTTAAACTGCTTTGGTTCAGATTCCTAAAGTCCACGCAAATCCTTATCTCACCATTCTTTTTCCTCACAGGCAATATGTTGGCGATCCAGGTGGAGTGATGAATAAGATATATTATTCAAGCCTGCAACATCTTCTCAACTTCCCTCTTAATTGTTTTAGACACTTTAGGGTTATAGATCCTCAACTTCTATTTAAATGGTGAGGCTCCAGACTTTAAAGGAATGTGATGTTGAAATTTACCTCCTTTGAAGTTCTTCAAATCCTGGTAAGACCAGGCAAATACATCCTTATATTCTTTCAGCAAATCAACAAATCTTCTTCTCTCATTAGAAGTACAACATTTTCCCAATTTTACAAACTTAGGGTTTTGTTCATCTCCTAAATTCAATTTTTCTAAATCACCTTCATTAGGAAGCTCATGAGAATTAGGCTAATGTTTGACCGCATCAGATCTATCAAAAAAATTCTCAAGGGAAACCATGCCTTTAGGAATGCGGTTTCCTTTTAACTGAACAATCCCCTCTTCAACAACTTTACCCAAATTAGGACAAAATTCTTCATAGGTTGACTGAGATCCCTCAAAGTAGGTGGTGCTAAAAACTTCCACCATTTATAAAAATTTATCAATCTGCTTGTCATCTTGGGAAATTTTCCAGTGATCTGTATTGTCAAATACCTTAGGCCTGTATACCATCTCAATCTTATAAATTGTTTCTTCAAAGTATGGATGGGGAAGTAACAAAGATGCTGAAGCTGCCAAAGAATCAGCTCTGCTATTAAGGTTCCTAGTAATAGCTTCGATAGAAAAGGCCTCAAATCCTTCTATTTCATCCCACAAACGGTTTCTGTAATGTTTCAACCTCTCATTCTTCATTGAATACCTTCCTCTTACCTGTCTTACTATCAGCTCTACATCTCCTTTGGCTTTCAGGACCTTTATTCCTTTCTTTTTAGCTTCTTCAAGACCAAGTAGAAGAGCTTTGTACTCAACATTATTATTGGTATTACCAAAATCCATCTTGAAATAATGAGGAAAAATATCTCCTTAAGGTGATATTAGAACAACCCCTGCTCCAGAGCCAACTGAAGCACAACTACCATCAAACTCCAGAGACCACAAAGAATCTGGTTCTTCACTGTCAACCACTTTTGCCTTTACTTTAGATGACATCATATAATTTCCAAATTTACATTCATGGCATAAGATCTATGATTTAGGATCTTCTGACGAAAAAATAGTGTACTTGGACTTTCCTTTGGGCTTTAAGACAATATTCTGGTTACTAACGGGGATTGTTTCTTGTGACCAATCTAGTTTGATTTCTCCTCTGAGGTCTCTACAAAAGGTTCTACTAAGCAACATCCCATAACTTGTAGTAATATTAGCTACTAGAATGGTTAACTTGAGTTTTTTGCTCGGATGAGCAGCAAGGGCAACTTGAACATCTTTGATTTGTCCTACTAGAGGGACTTTCTTAGAATCCATAGAGTAACATTTCCCAAAAGTAGTTGTTAGTGGAAGGTCTAGAGCCTTTGCAGCTGAAGCAGGCATTACATTATCAGATGCTCCAGAATCAATGATGCAATTATTCAACTTAAATCCATGGATAAACAAAGATAGATAAAAAGGCTCTAGTTTCTGAGGGACAAAAGGACTTGTATCGACAAAGGACTAGGTAGCCAAGGTGGGTTGGATTTCTTCTGGTAAAACTGATGACATTATTTTTCCATTTTTACACTTAGTGAAAAACATTGATAGAGATCACCGGAAGACTACAAGCATCACCGACAGACTAAAGCATTACCGGCGAAAAACGAGCATACCCGACAGAACACAGAGGTCAAGAAAAATGCTAAGTATAGAATCGACAAGCATCATCGACAACTACAAGCATTACCGATGACACAGTTTTGAGAACTAAACCGAAAAGAATAGAAAAGGCATACCCGATGACAAGTTCAAGAAAGGAACACCAGTGACCAAGAAAACCGACTGTCAGAACTGATAGTCAGTTAAAGAACCCGCAAAAAGTGGATCTGATTTTTACACGACGGATAAAGCAATGCAATTCTATTTATAGAGTTTTTATTTGTTTTAAATCACAACTTGAGGGTCAAGGAAGATTTATGTAAATGTTTTAAAGCATCCTAACGGATCTAAAACATATCTAACTAAAGATCAAGGTCAAGTTGTAAACCTTGGATCTAGAGTTAACTTGCGATGCATGAATCAAGAATTGAGCCTAATTTAGTATAAATAGATGTTCAAACTCAATTGTGAGTTATGAATTCATTTTTGTTGATAGCCACAAAGAGCATCTAAGGAGAAGAAGGTAGAATTCATGCAAAGGTCAGAAACATAACACATCAGTTGTCAAGAACACATAGAGGCTACCAACGAGTAGATAAAGGTATTATTCAATCATGGAAGGATGATTACTTATATGTATGAAGCTTAATATGATATGTTATTAGCAATTAAAGATAGTATACATCATTAGATCAAAGAATTATGTAGTTGCATTCTAAAAAGTGCATCACATCTAAAATCCTTTTGTAGAAGGTGGACTTAACAGTTCTTTGCAAATCTCTTAACAAAGTGCACACTTAACAGTGTTGCTAAAGCTTCAAATGAAGTAGATCTTAACAGGTCTCCACTATAATAATCCTAACAGGGTAGGTCATCAGAATCAACCAATCGTAAGCCTTAACCAGCCCCTTCTTATCTGTAGATAGTGAAGTCTTGTGGATAACAATCCCCACCGCAGTTTTTACTTTTGAACATGAGTTTTCTGCGATATCATATCTTGTGTAATGTGTTATCTATTGTCATGAATGTTTCTATTATGGTTACATACTAAAATAAATTATGATACGATTGCATATGCATAAAGAAAGATGAACAGTTAGATAAGATAATTTACAAAATGATGATTAAGGGTTAATGGGATAACCAAGAAAAGTTTTAGAGGTACTGATTCACCCCTCCCCTCTCAGTACAACATCTCAATATAATTCCAACAATTGGTATCACAGCTAAGTCTCTTTCTTGAAAAGATTAAAGACTTGAGAGAAAAGATCAGAGCAATGGAAAATTTTAGACCGGACATAACTATTGAGAATGAGCAGTTACAAATGCAAATAAAATATGAGCAGTACAAGGAGGTGAGA
Source organism: Thuja plicata (assembly GCA_018584345.1). NCBI lineage: Eukaryota > Viridiplantae > Streptophyta > Pinopsida > Cupressales > Cupressaceae > Thuja > Thuja plicata. The sequence goes on along the minus strand of MU224229.1, from coordinate 2,664,466 downwards.
ATAAAAATAAGAAAATTTATTGATGAAAGAAAGATTATGGAAACCAGGCTAAATGAGAAAGACTAAAAATAATTGGATATAATAGATTACTTTGAAACAGCTGAACCATCAATGAGAAAAGCTTCAGACACATCAGATGAAGAAATTAAAAGTCTACAAGAGATCAATCTACATATGATAGATCAAATCAAGATGCTGAAAATTGGTCAAGAGACTCAAATGGTGAAAATGATTGATGTCATGAATGATGCAAGAAAAGTTGAAAATGAAAGAACACTAGCCATTGATGATAGGAGGAAAATTATAGAGAAGCTACAAGAGAAAGAATCAGAGATTCAAAGACTCACTGAGCATCACCATGAGGTTACAAATCAGATAATTCTTATGAGTCAAGAAACAAACAGATTAAATACAGAACTCATTGAAAGAATATAGATCATAGGTGAGCTAAGAGAAGAGAATGAGAAATTAAAGCATGAAATCAAAGTCCAGAATCAACACAACAAATTGATCGAAAAGGATGAGGATAGCAACAAAAGGATGGATGATTTTCTTGATGGACAAAGAAGAGTCAACAACTACATAGGATTAGGGTACAATGAGAATGGTGAATCTTCTAATCAACTAGATCAGAGGAATACTTTCACAAACCCAAGATCCAAGAAGCTATCATGCAATCATTGTGGAAAACCAGGCCACACCTCAAAGATTTGCAGAAGCAAAATAATAGGTATTTCTCAAGCACAATCTACTTTTACTAGTAATTGTTATAAATGTCAAAAGAAAGGACACAAGGCACATGAGTGCAGATCCAAAGTGACAAATCCAAAGAGAAAAATCTATATGGAAAAGTACTGTCCTACATGCAAGATGAATGGGCATACACATAAGGAATGCTAGAAAAAGAACAACAAGGCATGGACACCAAAGGAAATTGATAAAAGCTACAAACCAACAAGAATAGGTAACTCATATGTTTGGGACTATAACACATGGGTAAATTGCACAACATGTGGAAGGTATGGTCATATTGCTGCCAATTGTATGAGAAAATGGACCAAAAGGTCACGAGGTTGGACCAATCTAGGTATGGCATGTTTACATTGTCATAAGGTTGGACATGTGATAAAAGATTGCAAAGACCGACTGACAGACACAAGTACACATCCCAATGGAAATACCATTGATGACATCAAAATAATGAGAAACAAGATGTGGGTAAAATCCACAAACACTGAAGGTGCTAGAACAAGCAATGCTAATGGTGACACTCCAACCACTGGATTTGGTGACATCACTACATATAACTAGATTGCACAAGTATGGAACTGCATTATGACAAGTTTTACTATGCATCGGCTCCATTATAAATAGTTCATATTATAATATAGGCATGAATAAAGATGCAATATATTGTTACTTGCTAAACTATTGAAAAGAAACCATCAGTTACTAGGCACAATCTGCATCGGTGAACACACATAGAAAAGTTAGCAATACTTACCAGAATGTATCGGTCATTACACAAGCTATGTGTAAACTAAGGGATATCAGTGAACATTGAATCAAAAAAAGCTGTCTTTGTAACCTCACCGACAATCATCGGTGAAATCTCCAAAACTGCTAGCTACCCCGACGTTCTGCACAGACACCGAAGATGTTATGAATGTTTTGCCGACAAAAGAAGTCTTCATAAATCAATGAGTTGGTAAGAATTAATGATAACTTAGGGCACAAAAAGGTATAAAAGCCTGACAGGTAAAATCATTTTCGCACCCACAATTTTTGAGCAAAGCAGAGAAGACTAGATAGATTTGAGAGAAAATTGGAAAGTGACCCAGCAGAAGTTTACTTGACACAAAGCATTCAAATTCATAGGCAGTCATAGAGAATCAGTAAGTTAATACACTCACCGATAGCACTATTTTGATTTACGAAAAAGACCTAAATTGCAAACAAGATGGCATCGACTTCTAGGGTAGAGAAAATTAAGGAAGATAAGAACAAAACCTTCAAGCTTGTCAGCAGAGGCATGTGTGCTGAACTGAAATACAAGCTACACCCTGAAATAGCTTCACAACCTGACAATTCCAGAGCATTCTCCTAAATCCCACCTAGGGTTTTATTGGTAGAGGATTTAAGGTCCTACATTCACTGCAAGATCTCAGAGATAGGAGATCTAGACCTTTATAATACCTATAGGGCACTGTGTGATGATGCTGGAAAGCTCAAAGAAGAGCATAAAAACTTGGAAGTAAAGGGACTCACAAATGCACTGCATTTTCCCAAGGTTTTCAAAATGGAATGGATAAAAATTGTTCTTAGCAGAGTTCACGACAAGACTCTATGGCTAAATAAGCCAAAGGCTATAACAAAAGATGTTATACATGCGGTTGCTGGTTATCCTAAAACTGATAAACCACAGGCTCACAAAAACCCATCTCTAGTAGAAGTAGAAAGACTAACTGGTGCAAAATCAGATAAGAGAGCACTAAAGGTGAATACCATTATCGACGTAGAGCTGAATTTTGGAGCATGTGTTGTTGGATACAAGATATTACAAGCAAGCCACATGAACAACATATCTAGTACAACTATGAGCACAGCATACAAGATTATCAAACAGGGGAAGAAGATGGATCTAGCAAAGATCCTACTACATCAATTTGAGGAGAACATGTGCACAATCAGGTCATCAAGAACAAACACATGTAAGTTTGGTTCCCTCATAATGTGCATATTCTTTTATTTTGAGGAATACTTTCCTTCTATAGGAAAATTTACATGGGACGCAAGCAGACCCATTACCATTCAGATAGGTGAATTTATAGAATCACTAGGGACAGATTTTGACAATGTTATGCATGAGTATTTCAAGACCATAAAGGAAATGATTCAAGCAAGAACTAGGATTCCTGAGAAACTGATAGAGGAACACCGTGAAGAAATATGTTTCACGGTAGATACTGACTTCACATACATACAAGCAGTAGTTCCCAGAAAATCATGGCTTTAAAAATTGGATTATGAAATCAAAACAGGATTAGCCAATGAATGCATTAAGGCATTGTTAAATGAACCCATTGACAATAAGCACTTAAGATTTGGTACTTATGAAGAGGCCAAACTGAAGATTAAGATAAATATTTTTGTAAAGAAGGCTATAAAATAGTAAAAAAGAATGGTAAAGAATCTGAAAAAGAATTTGAAAATATCTTTTGATGGAGAAGAAGACAGAGAAGAGGAAGAGGAACAAGAAGGTGATGAGGGACAATAGAATAATGATGAAATCACTGAGGAACAGATTCCCATTGGTGATACAATAGAGAAACAAGAATCAGAAGAAGAGAAGTCTGATTCACCACCTCCTCCTCCACCTAAGAAGTCTAGAACAAGAATTCAAACAACACAGGATGCAATTCCTTCTCCCATGGTGAAAGGGAAGGTGTATAAAAGGAAACCTGACACAAAAAAGGAAAAAAAAATAGCAAGGGCACCTGCCAAAAGAAGGAAATAGGTTCAAACTGATGAGGACTTAGAGGATTCAAAAATGGATGAACCTGATACTGTAAAACTAGCAAAGGAAAAAGCACCCACTGAGGACATTGATGAAATTTGTAAGAACATTTCTGAAGCTACATCTGTTGCACATCCTAAGATTAGGAAATGGTTAAGATGGGATACTGAAGAAAAAAATAAGGTTGAAGATGCACTTATTGCCAAGATGTGCAGACATTATTATGTCCCACTACACTTCTCTAACCATGATGTTCCACAAGAGCTATTAGATAGAATTTCTTCTAGATTCACTTTTGCACTTCATGAGGAGAAGAGGATAAGAGAAAGAGTTCTGGTCTCTCTTATTCCTCTTGAATCAACAAGAGAAGAAATCAATGAAGTCATGGAGAAATATACAAAAATATTCTCACCCAACCTGACAGCTTATAAATTCCTTAAAGAGAAACTTATAGAGCTTGAAGAAGAAACACATAAAATATGGAGTGAGATATTAAATCCTGATGAGGAAAGCAGTCCTGAAGAGGAACCTATCACTAAAATAGATAACTCAATAGTTGAGTTAGACAGTGAAGAGGTACAAATCATAGGCCAAAAATAGACTGACACTATAGATGAAGACTGACCAAAATATGGTGAAGATGATCAAGTACCAGCAAGCCCCACCCACATAAACTTGGAGGATGAAGAAGTTACCAAAGAAGAATTGTTAATAAAAGGTAACTTAGATGTTGATATAAATGATGATTCATGGTTAGACAACATTGAAAATACCCTTATAGGAAAAGAACCTGTATTAGAGCTTCAAAAAGATTAAGACATCAATGCTACTAAGGGTAATACCGACGAACAAGACATAGCTATTGACACTGCAACAGTCAATACACCGACAAACATGAATATATTAATAGATGCTATTGATATTTAGTCTAGTCAGGAAAAATCATCTAAGAAAGATAATGATATACCCAAGGATATGGGTACCGATGAAAACAAAGGTGCATCCAACAATACCAAGGATACAGATACAGAAATGAAGGATGCAACCGATGATCAACAAGATGTATCAAAAGATCAAAACAAAGAGGTAGATAAAAACAATGATGATACAGTGATAAAGGTTGAAGAGAAAGATAAGAGTGACGGAGTAAAGAACAATGAAGGTATAAAACTTAAAGAAGATTCATCTGTTGATACACCTAAGGCTAATGAGGAGACGTCTTCACCAAACTGGTAGGTGGACACAAAATAGATACAAAAGGATGCCTCATCTTCTCGACACTCACCCACAAAGTCAACCCAATCTCATGCCTTGCAAATGGTGGTACATCAATCTGCCACCCAGCCAAAGAAAAAGAAGAAGAAAACAATAAAGAAAGACATATTGGCTGTGACACTAGATGAAGTCATTGAATTTCCAAACTGGGACATTACCACTTTGGACAGTGACAAACTTCAAGAGTTTGGAGTGCTATGTTAGAGAAAAGCCATACAAAAGAAAATGATACAAGAGCATAGGGAAACATTGGCACTTGAAAAAGCAAAAGAGATACTCCAACAACTTGTTCCTGAAGTGAAACTTGAAGAAAATGCTATAGTTAAGGAACAAATTGCTGTTCTTACCGACGCAATCACAGAGAAAGGTATAGATGAAGAACAAGCATTGGAAGAAAAAGTAGAAAAGAAATATGAATTTAAGTTAATTGATAAAATTAGCCAAGAAGAAACATTGAACAAGGTAAAGCTCTCTAAACTCACTGATGAATTAGTGCCAATGATTCCTGAAGCAATCACCTTAGTTCAAAAGATGTGCACAATTGAGAAATTTGCAAAAGAAAATAGTGACAAACTAGCAGAGATTGATTCAAATGTCACAACAAGTGCACAAATCCTAACCTCTCATTCCGATAGCATAAAGGCACATCATGACACATTCATAGAGGTGAACAGGCTAAGGCAAGAAATATGGGATGCTGAAACTCAATTCAGAGGTGAGATCACTGAACTACAGGCACATATTCTACCCAATCTCACTATTTTACAACAACATATTTCTGATGCTAGAATTCTGATAGCAACCCCTGAGATGTCTATAGTAGACAACATCTATGACATACATGTAAGGATTTCACTAGAGCACATGGCTCTAGAAATGCTAAAAGAAAAATGGGAAAATATGATGGATGACATCAAGTCCTCACATTCCCACCTTTTTGAAAAGCTGTAAGTTCCTTTGCCTTTAGAATCAAAAAAGGAGGAAAGGAAATGTATATAGTTATGTACAATATATATATCAAAGAAGGAGGAAAATAAAAAATACATAAGGATATGTATACATACTTACACTTACCGACATTTACATAGGGGGAGTCATTCAAATGACTAAGGAAGAAGTATACATAGGTGTACATACTAATACACTCAGTATGTTGTACATATCATGTTTTTTATACTAATGTCAAAGGGGGAGATTGATGACATTATTTTTCCATTAGTACACTTAGTGAAAAACATTGACAGAGATCACCAACAGACTAAAGAATTACCGCCAGACTACAAGCATCACCGGCAGACTAAAGCATTACCGACGAACAACGAGCATACTTGATAGAACACAGAGGTTAAGAAAAATGCTAAGTATAGAATCGACAAGAATCACCGGCGACTACAAGCATTACCGGCAACACAATTTTGAGAACTAACTCGACAGGAACAGAAAAGGCATACCCGATGAAAAGTTCAAGAAAGGAACACCGACGACCAAGAAAATCGACCGTCAGAACCGATAGTCAGTTAAAGAACCCGCAAAAAGTGGATCTGATTTTTACACGATAGATAAAGCAATGTAATTCTATTTATAGAGTTTTTATTTGTTTTAAATCACAACTTGAGGGTCAAGCAAGCTTTATGTAAATGTTTTAAAGCATCCTAAAGGATCTAAAACATATCTAACTAAAGATCAAGGTCAAGTTGTAAACCTTGGATCTAGAGTTAACTTGCGATGCATGAAT
>MU224229.1:2636624-2657321 GCA_018584345.1 Thuja plicata | reverse complement strand
ATGATTGCATATGCATAAAGAAAGATGAACAGTTAGATAAGATAATTTACAAAATGATGATTAAGGGTTAATGGGCTAACCAAGAAAAGTTTTAGAGGTACTGATTCACCCCTCCCCTCTCAGTACAACATCATATAATTTCCAAATTCACATTCATGGCATAAGATCTGTGATTTAGGATCTTCTGATGGAAAAATAGTGTACTTAGACTTTCCTTTGGGCTTTAAGATAATATTTTGGTTACCAACGGGGATTGTCGCTTGTGACCAATCCAGTTTGATTTCTCCTCCGAGGTCTCTACAAAAGGTTCTACTAAGCAACATCCCATAACTTGCAGGAATATCAGCTACCAAAATGGTTAACTTGAGTTTTTTTCTAGGATGAGAAACAAGGGAAACTTGAGCATCTTTGATTTGTCCTACTAAAGGGACTTTCTTAGAATCCATAGAGTAACATTTCCCAAAAGTAGCTGTTAGTGGAAGGTCTAGAGCCTTTGCAACTGAAGTGGGCATTATATTATCGGATGCTCTAGAATCAATGATGCAGTTATTCAATTTAAATCCATGGATAAATAAAGATAGATAGAAAGGCTCTAGTTTCTAAGGGACAAAAGGACTTGTATCGACAAAGGACTAGGTAGCCAAGGTGGATTGGATTTCTTCTGGTAAAACAACATGTGTCGATTCACTAGTTGTAAGACTTGAAGAGGACTACCCTGAATTTACATAATCAACCAGTCTATCGAGTTCTTTGGGATTCATCCTAAGATATTCTGCTGGTGACACTTGGATTTTTGAGGTTTTATAGAAATTTACAATGTCAAAAGAGGCATTAGGTGAAGAATCCTAAAAAACTTTAGCTTCCTTAGCATTTGTATTTTTGGAAAAAGGAGTTTTTTGGAGAAAAATCCTTACCTTTATCTTTGTCCTAGCATTGAGAAGTTGAAGGAGAATCATTAGCCTAAGAACTGCGTTGATTTATGGTCAGGATCAAACATGTGGGATCTTCAAGAGTTACCAGAATACTACCTCCTCTTTCTAAGTCTGACTCATATTCCATATAATAATTTTCGGAGTCGCCAGGTAACGAAGGAAATTTTGCATGTTCGAAGGGATCCTCAACTAATTCTTTATTAATATGCATATGCATTGATCTCACCATTTCACGACAAGTTGAGCCATCATGTTCATTAGTGAGGTGAAAGGTACACATATCTTCTCTTTTAGGAGAAACCTCTACTGTTCTTTGTTCATTTTGTGATTGTCCTAGATATTTGTGACAAGGACTTGCTTGATCAGGGTTTCCTCTAGGAATATATTTATATAATGAGGGGGAATTTACATTTCCCTTGGGAAATTTCCTCTTCATAATGATTAGATCATTCATCAATCTTATTAATAGGGGATCAGAAGAAGTGGTACTTTGAGAACTCGACTGCTGGACATCTTTCCTCCACTATCCAGCCGTGATTAAATCTTCTTCTAATTCAATAGCCATGGTCTGAGCAGAATCTAAATCAGCTACTCTTGCTTGTCTTAAATGGAAACCAATGTATGGTGGCATAGCATTCATAAAGAAATCTTTTGTGTTTTCAATAGTTGGTCTATTTGGGGTAGGAATCTTGTGAATGATCTTATTGAACTTTGCCACAAAATGCCTCATGGGTTCATGTATTTCTTTCTTTAACTGAGTCAATTGGGAAAGAAGATCATGTTCATCAGATATACTTTTAAAGAGAGCTTCAAAAATAGATTTCATAGTAGCCCAATCAGTAATTTGGCCATTAGGCAGATGATAAAACCAGTCAGCTGCTAATTCAACAAGTGTTTGAACAAACAACCTGACCGCAATGTCTTCATGTTGAACAACCAAAATTCCACAGGCAGTATTGAACGCATTAAGATGATCTTCAACATAAAATTTTCCATCACCATAAAATTTAGGCAACAGTTCTCTATCTCCTTTAGGCAGAGAATGATTTCCAGCTATATTAAGAGGTCCAACAACATTACCCCAAGGTTGAGCCATGACTGAGGGTGGATAAATTGTCTGAAGGGGGGGTGCTTGAATTCTAGAAAGAGTCAAGGCTTTCCACTGACGAGAGGATAAGGATGCACTAGGGTTGGAATTTTTAGGAGAAGGAGGTATACTTTTAGCCTTGTTCTTCAGGGTATAGCTGGTAGGAAAGTGGATATTTTTAAGTTCCTAGAAAAAAAACTATCAAAGATACATTCCCTTGCCTGGGACCTGGTAAAAGGTTGGGTATCCAGTCTTGTGAAGGAATTTAAGGTCTCTGCATAGCTCTATCTATTACAACGGCTTCTTGGACAATTGGAAGGCCTCTCAACCATTCACCAATTTCTTCTTCCTCTTCCAACACTAAGTGATCTTGTTGATAATGTTGATCACTTTTTCTCACAACCCAAGCCAATGAATTTAGGCCAGCTATGATATCTTCATGGGTATCTAAAAAGTGCAAGTTAGGCTGAAGAACTAGAGGAGCTTCTTCCTGACCAGGAATGATGAGCGCGGGTAACACCATGGTTGCTCATTTAAAGGGAATGACTACTGATACTTAGTGTATCAGTTCCCCAGTAGAGTCGCCAAAAATCTGTTAGCATACAAATTTGTCTTGTTTTACAAATTATAAATTACTCACTCTAAACCTAGGTAAAGACAAAATCTCAAACTAACAGTTGAATCATAACGCTTAGCTTTACAATTCTCTGAATTAAGGTATAGCTCCTTGTTTGATCTTCAATGAATTCGAGAAATCACATATAGATTTCGCAATCATTCAATTTTAACCAAAAAGCGAGTAAGGCTTTAACAAAATTTCCATACATCAACATGAAATGAAAATGGAAAGAAAGATAGATATTAAAACACTAAATGAAGCTCACAGACTTCATAATTAGAAACAATCCACTGAAATACAACTATGCTAAAATAAGCTATAGAAAATTCCACTTGAAAATAAATTCCAGATACTCAGGAAATATCCCAACAGAGATCAATATGCTATTATAAATGAACATAATTATATATATCATAAATTTTTGTTCCATTCATATAAAAAATGTACTTTCAAGTTTCTTCTTCGAAAACAAACTAACTAAAAAATCCTAAAAACTATCAAGTCTTGCCTTCCTTAACCAAAATTACCATCATCCTTATACAAATTATCCTGACTATATAAATAGCCACCAATATTTTGAGAATAAAAACTAACATCCCGAGATACTCTCTATAGGATTCAGTGTAACTATTTATGGAACTGCCCAAAATCAAAGAAAGCATAACTAATAAAAACTACCACTACTCCATGATCTACAAAGTAGGATCACAGAGTGGTGGATGAGCTAGATCCCTTGGATTGATCGTGTGAGGTGTCCATCACATGAGAGATCCTCCATTCCTTATGCACCTCAGCAACGCAGATGATCGTGGCTTGATGTGGCAAGGCAATGTGAATCACCCTCTGCTTCAAAAACTTCTTGTCTTTATGGACCTGAGCAATTTTCTGCATATGCACCTCAAGGTGATCTGTGTAGACTACCGGCATAGATTCCATGTTAGCAAGGGCTATGAAATCATCTGGGGTAACTTCTTTAGTATCTCTTATAGTAGTAACCTCACACTCAAATTCTTGCATCAATTCCTCTACTCTCTTAATACCCTGAGTATCTTCTTTTATGAGGGAAATGTTCAGACATTTGAGGTCCTTTTGCATGGTATCCATTAACCCCTTCGATTCACTGAATAGGTAGGTGGTCCTATCATGACCAGACTTGATAATAGAGTTTCTCCACTTGATGCTTTTGATGGAGACATACAAAGTATCTTCATCCAATCCTGCCACAAATTTCTCAGTTAGGAATTTATTCACTCCATACTTCTCTATTTCATATAGTTGATTCATCACCTTTAGCCACTTCTTTTTCTCTTTTTCCCATTTTGTCAGTTCTACCAGAATTTTAGTCACAATTGAATTAACCACCTCATGAGTCTTAACCAATTGATTGATATGTTTACTCCCCTTCTGTATCATGGTTTGGGTCCACTTGGTGTAGGCGTCTGCTATCAACTTATTCTTTTGAATCTAGTCCAGGGTCTTCCTCACATCCGGTGAACGTGGGTCAAATGATTCTAGAGATACATTTAAAGGGAGAGGATTAGGATCTAAAACCTCTTGAATAAATTCAACCATCCTCTTGATTGTTTCTTTCATCTCATTTTTGTCCTTCTCATCCTTAAAAGACCCATGAATGATCTTTTTCGTAGACTTTTTTAAATGCTTTACATCAGCCACTCTGGTGGCATACTTGAGATCTATCTTTTCAATTGTAAAATCATCTACAATAGCTTTGGAAATTTATTTATCATTCTTGGGAACTGCACGCTCAGTAAACCAGTGCCCTATTTTTTCATCAATGTCCACTCTGGATTCCATTTTGATCCTTTTTGGTTTCTCTAAGGAACCCAAACATTTGCTCACCATATCCTCAATCAAAAATATTATTGGAAAGACATTCCTTTTGTTGTTGATAGATGTCTCTAACCATTTCAAGGTGGGAACCGACGTTTGTTGAGAGTCTGCCATTGCCCGGGTTGGAGTAGTAGGTGATGACATTGTCGAATCTTTTACTCCCTTCTGATTATCCTTTTCTGGAACAACTTCTTCTGAAATATAGTGTTGTGGGTTTACATATCCCATCAAGGTATCCATTCCTTCCAGATCGATCACTTCTTTTTCAATTTCCTCGACCTCCTTTTTGATATCCCTACTTCTGGAAGTTCTTGTAGATGAAACTAGACGAGGAGACTTTTGTTTCTTGACCTTAGATTCAGAATATTTTTTATTTTTAGATTTAGATTTACCTGCAACATAAACATCTTCATTAGAAATGGGGATAGATTTTTCAATATGGGCATTAAGAACTGATCCTCTAGTGTTGTGCTTTTTGTAAAGAGGTGGATTTTTACTGGCAACCCATTTTTCAGTTCTTTTTATCACACTGAGAGTCTTAATTGGGATACTCTCTCTTTCTTCTATGTTCCCATCAATTGTAGGAAGCAGAAACCCTTAAATTTTCCCCACAAAGTGTTTATCAAGTATCTCCTCATCTTCCTCCTCTTCTATTCCTGTGGCATCAATGCCTGTCTTCAACTCAACTATTTGATTCAATGTAAATCGACACCATGACCTTCTTCTAACCTCAAAATCATCTGCACAATTATCCCAGAATTCTTCTATCTGAGGAAGGTGGCAAAATTTAGAAGGCAAGTTAAAATGTCGAGCAACATATGTCCTGATATCAAAATCTCTCCTAGCCTTGAAAGTTTGCAGTTTTAATTTATTCAATTCTTTCTCTAAATTAAGGGCATGAGAGGAATTCTTACAAGTATAAACACCAAGCTGTATAAGATAACTAGATTTAGCCCTCCCCTTTCTCTCTTTTAGGTCTTTGTGTACATGTGCCAACTGGTGACTAACCTCTGTTATAACATGCAAATCTAAGGCATACTTGGGCAGTTTGAATGGTTTCCCTTTGAACCCGCCAATCGTTAGGTACGTAAATATTTTGAATTGTATGAAAAATCTCCCAAAGGTGTTAATAAAAAAATTCTTAGCTTCCTCCAACATTCTCTGCTCAATATTCCCCTGTAGCTCAAAAATCAACCTTCCTAGAAAAATACATTAACTTTCATATAGCTGTCAACATGAAGATCTTTCTATAGATGGGGATAATAATCATATACCTTCATATTGGGAACATGCAATTCATGATAAAGACCATCCCATTTTCTAGTACAATCCAACACATAAAATAGATAGGAAGACATATAAAAACCACTAGCATTTTCTGAATAGTTTTCCAGTTGATGATGAAGTTCGTCAGCAATACAATCTGCCCAATCAATATGGTTTTCCCCTCCCAAAGTTATCTAAATGAGAAAATACATCCAATAATGCCAGTAATAGGTGTGACTATTACCTTTTATCCTATTCAACAGAATGACCAACTCTGCTACTTCAGGTTTAAAATGATCTATTGTGAGGGGTTTGGGTAGTCGTAAACCTCCTCTTTTTGGCTCCAATAGCCATTGTTTAGAAATTTCATTCCTATAAATATGTTTCTTTGTTGAGAAAACAAAGTAGGAGGAAGCAATTATCCATCCCTCATAGGGATCCTTCTAAGGATACCCATTGTTGTAAGGATGACATCTTAGTTTATGAAAAAAAGAGGGCTTCCATCAATTTTCTTGATACACCTCTCCTCTCTATCATTTCTCCTGACACACTCTAACACCAGTTCTGGGAAAGGGGACACTAAAGGAAATGCTGGTGCATCAGCTAAACCACTTAACATCACCTTCTCAATTATAGAACCAGGGACATGGCTTTTAATCTTACTGCGAATCTCCTCTAAAGAACCCATCTTTATCATTGTGTCATCACACTTAGGCAATGAACAAACCAAAGGAGAGGTTCATCCAAAATTTGGGAGTGGGGGCTTCATATTTCTTAAGAAGGATATCTATTAAAGACTGAGATTGCAGAAGAGAAAAATAGAGCCTTTCAATATCAAACTTTCAAAAGTCCTCAATTTCGAATAGGAGCTTTGGGCAAGAAAAACACTAACCTGAAGATTTTGCACACCCTAAGATTCTCAGAATCAGAGCATACCTTTCGCTTGCTTCACCAACTTGATCATTTTAGGAAAAATTCACTATAGGAGTGACTACATGAACTCTCATTTATAACTGATTTTCAACAAAATACGCAAGATTTGATTTTAATGATGAAGTGGGCTTCAATTAAATGTGATAAGAGGTTTGGCTTAATGCGATCATTAAATATTGATCTCTTTGAATGATCTAAATGACATATAAGTGTCACATCCAATAATGATTATATCTGTGGCATGCGTGGGTATATTTATCTTTCGCTAGCTATCCTTTTTGTCACATCATCAGTGTCTTTTTGACTTTTCCAATACGCAAGGTCCGGTTGAACTATGAACATTGAAAAAGGCTATTTCAAAGAAGTGAGTTCAATCGAAGAATAAGACATGAATTCCCTTTGGTGTGTTTTTTTTTATTAAAAGAACACGTGAGCGGAAAAAAATATGAAAACCCGATAATACTTAATGCAAGACGAGGCCCGCAATTGAACTTTGAACCTTGAACTAGACAAGTTCAAGATTCATAGTTCAACGGAAGAAGGGAAATTGCAAACCGCGCCGCTCATTTTCACAAAAAAGTGAAGAAAGGAAATACACACCGCAGGGCAACCTTGAACCTTGAACCTTGAACTAGACAAGTTCAAGATTCATAGTTCAACCGACAGAGGCAAAATGCAAACTTAGACTGAAAGGTATTTATTGAAAAGAGACCGTAAACTCCTAACTTTTAGAAGATAATCAAACAAAAAGTATGTGTCAAAAATCAGGGGTAACACTTTGTATCATAAGCTCTGCTTCATTCTACATACCTCTCCTTTGCTTCACCTTTTAAAATCTTCATCAACTCTTCAGCTTTAGCAACATCAACAACAAACGCATCAACAATGTCAACTCTCTGTTCAATGTTCAAAACTGATCTCTTATACAATCTTTAGGTGGTTAACTATGACTTAGGCAGTTAACCAGATCTAGGGAATCAAGAATCAACGGTGGAGATTAAGTCGTTAAACCTAGGTTACATCTCCAATGATGTATGCCTTCTGAAACTTCATTGGTGGATCTGCCTTGTGATCATATCCAATCTTGTGTTTGGAGTCCCAATGACACCTAAATTTTGCCTTGAAATCTATGCAACGCTTCCTGCTTAGTGTCCAGATATAATGTATCTAAATTCAAATGAAATTTTGGCTCTGAATTTCTGGATAACATACTTTGTGCTTACTCGGTATATGTAGCTTGCTCAGTGCTCAGTGCTCGGTTGCCTTAACTGACTATGTCACCTTCATTATATGACTTCCTTTCTTTGGTTACATTCACTGATATATGACTTTGTAGAAAACTAATGACAACAAAATCTCTTTAGGAGTAACAATCTCCCCCTTTGACATTAGTTTGGCATTTTGTGAAAAACTTCAAAGTCATCAAAATTTTCAAAACTTCAAAAATACTTAAGACTCCCCCTTTGATAATACTTCTCAAAGTTTTTCTTCTTATGTAACCATAAATATCTCCTTTACATAACTCCCTTCTTTTTCATATCTATTATATATATCAGACTACCCTTATTATCCCCTTTTTTTGACAAACATGATAAAATAATACTTACTTATTCTTATCTTCCGGAGATATCTGATAAAACATGTGTTTAAAATTGATCTTGGCATTAGATAGGTATTTTTACCATGTACCCTTGAATGTTTTCATAACAACTATTTGTGTAGCAATATTAGCTGCCAAACCAGTAATAGTATCCAATAAACTACAGTCGGGAGAAGCAACTAGGTCATTGGCTTTCTTCAAATGAGTCTACATTGACTCCAAGTGGGGAATAAGTGTTGTTTTCAACTCAAGGACTTTCATCCTTAGTGTATATTCTTCATTTCTGATCTCTCCTTCCCATTAACTATTTAACCTTTGAGTGATAGGCCTGTAGGGATCCAGGCTCAGTTGATATGTTCTTTAGCTGCTCGGTCAACTCTTGTTCAAGAGATTCCTCATTTTATTTGATATCCTTAATGAATAGTGAAATGGAACAAAGTTTATGAAATAATAAAATAATATCAGATTACTTGTTCTCCATGTCAGTGCATTCTTCAGAAAGAGACACCTTGTCAAGTGCAATGTTCTTTAAAATCTCTTCTAACAAATTTTGTTCCATGCTCTTCTGATGAGTTTTCATCATTCCATTGATTGTATCTTTGCTCGATTCTCACACTTGTTGAATCAAATCTTCTACTTGATTAAGAAAAACTTCTTCCTCATTTATAGTAGCATCTAGCACAATCTCTTGTATTACTGCTTTCACATTTTCCAATACAATGTTTTCTTTCTTCTTCTGAAATGATTTATTCTAGATGGCCTTAAGTCTTACCAATTCTGCATACTCTTTCATCTCACCAGGGTCCATAGTATATATATGAACTTTAGGTAATATAATTGGTTGGCTCATATCTACAAGTTTCCTCTTCTTTTATTTCTTCTTCTTTTTCATCATACTATCACCAATAGATAATTTTGTGTAAGGGGATGCCTTTAATACATCAGATGTGGTCTCGGTAGTACCAAAAACAATCCCATCTTTCATTTATGCTTTCTTGTCTTTTCCTTTAGTTTCTGGTGAATCCTCTTTCTTGTCTTCTTGTTTCTCTTTGGTCTTCTCTTCTGTCCTCTATTTTGTCCTTTCCTCTATATTTTCTTCTTCCTTATGTTTTTCCTATCCATCCTCGGTCTTGTCTTTTTTCTTGATCCTTGGGAAGTTCACTGACTTTCACTTGTTGTGATGTGGGGTTCTTGGTAGAAGGCACCTCAGTGTTCTTTTCTGTGTAGGGCTCGGTGGCCTCAAGCTTCTCGATTTCTCCTTGTTCTTTTTCCTTAGGCAATTTGGTGCCTTTCTCTCCAGTATTAGTTGCAATATTATACATGCCAATATCAACATCTAAAAACTTGTTGACTTGTTCTAGAACTTCCTCTAATATTTTTGCATCAACAAAATCAACTATATCCATTTGTTCAATCTTTTTCCTTTTCTATCATCACATCCTCATCTTCTGCAACTTTGGTGACAGGGTCTTCCTCTGTAATACCTTCAATCAATATTTCTTCCTTATCCAATGTAAGATCAATAGGATTGTCCTTACCTTACTCTTCGGTATCTTGATCTTTTCCTATCTTATCTTCGATGTATATAGAGAGAATATGTCTCCATTGGTCATCGGTCTCATCTTGTACTTTCTCTAACTCTCCAAGCATGATCCTTAATGATCTAATTTTAATAAGAAAATGGTTAGAGTAGGTCTTCATTTTCTCATCAATCTCAGGTACAATCATTGTGGGTTGAGCTAGAATTAGGGGTCTTTCCCTCATTTTATTTTCAATTTTTAATGCATACTTCCATCTAGCATCAATTTTGTTATAAAGTTTAGTAGGTAGATGGTTAACAACTTCAATTGGTGCAAGTTTAAACTTATGCAAAGTAAAAAAAACTACCTCTTCTATCTTGGTTTTACCTTCTTCATTATGGTTATCATACTCCATGTACCTGATTCCTAAAGTTCCTCCATTCCTCTTAAGTAACTCAATTGACTCATCTAGAGTCATCTGCAATCAACCTGAGCTTATATTCTTATGTTTTCTTAGGTATTCAGTGTCTTTCTCACTATCTTCTTTCAAGTTCAATTTTCTCCTTGTTTGAATTGTAGCTTTCTTACTTCTCACATATGTTTTACCTTTTGGCTCATCTTCTTCTGATTTCCTTTTTCCTCTCGGTGTAGTTGTGGACCGTGTGTTTGGTCTAGTTGTTTTAGTACTTGGTGAGGCCTTCATTGCTAGTGGCTCTTTTCCTTTTGTGTTAGAGGATTCATCCTTTTCTGTTTCATCATCAACTCTGAGATCCTTTGACAATTTCTCAATCATTTTATCTGTCCTCCTTTGGGATTTAGATATTAAGATCTCTTGTTTTCTCTTCTCTTTCACCTCTTCATAAGTGACATATCTTTTGGATCTTTTGTCAGCAGACTTTGTTCCCTCAATTTGTTGTTTTACAATGTCTGTGTCCATCTCGTATCCCATAGGCCGTATCCGG
The DNA here is from genome assembly GCA_018584345.1 of Thuja plicata. NCBI lineage: Eukaryota > Viridiplantae > Streptophyta > Pinopsida > Cupressales > Cupressaceae > Thuja > Thuja plicata. The sequence continues at coordinate 2,646,551 of MU224229.1, read as the reverse complement.
GTACTTCTAGGTTCAACTTCCTTTATGATACATATGTCGGTGTCCACTTCAAAATATATAGTGTCATGATATTTTTCAACCAATTGGGGCGCTATCATGTACTTCTTATGCATCTTAGCTTGAAACTTAAGGAAATAGTCATTCATTATCATATCGAGATCTTCACCTAGACTCAAGATGTAATCATTTGTTTGATGTATGACAGGATTCTTAGTACTCCATGTAACATTACCAATAGATGGGACATAAAATAGAAATATATGCATACCAGTAATGATCCAAAATTCAAACTGTTGGTCTTTTCTTTTCTTATGGTATTCATGTTTTCTTCCAATTGCTTCAGAAAAATCTCATAGATGTCAATCTGCATGTTCTTCTTCACAATCTTGTATGCCAAATCTACAGCTCCACATAGTACGTTGTCAACTCTTGAAGATTGAAACACTCAATAGGATATGATATTACATGCAAATTTTAGTTCTGGGTCTTCAATATTAGAAGTCTTCAGACCTCTCCCATCCTACTTTGCCTTGGTCAATTCACTCAATTTTTTCTTCTCAATTTTCCCTACATCCTTTGGCTTATATCTAGTAGGGTAACCAATTACAATGTGTAGAACATCTTTTGTTATCTTCACTGGTTGGTCAAGCCACATGAATTGGTCATGGACTCAGCTAAGAACCATTCTTGCCCACTCTTTTTTGAATACTTTTGGTATGTGAAGGGCATGATTCAAACCCTTTGTCTCCAGATGAACATAGTCATCCTTCCATTTTCTATTCACACACAATTTATGAAACAACGCATCAATCTCAACTATGCATATCTCTTAAAATTTTCAATGGATGAACACTCGCACATCTTCGATCAATATAACCCTTTGTGGAATTGATGTAAGATCTCCCATCTTGTCAGGTTTTTCTATTATCGCTGGAGGTAACTTATACTTCGGGTTCACGGGTTCAACAATCTCCACTATAATTGGATTCTTAAGCTTAGGTGCCATAATTTCCAATTTTTCTGCTAGATTCACTTAGGGTTTTTATTTTCTTAACTTGGTTGATCAACCAAAACTAGGGAAACACCAAATGGTATCAAATGTGTTCAACTGATCTTATAACATATTGAAATAGTTTAGGAATACCTTGTTAATCGCTTGAATTTTTTTAAGGATTCAACTCTACAAATTTTCTCATGATGTTCTTGAAAAAAATAGGTAACAATTATAGATGACAAGGTCTATTTATAGTTTTCTCTAGGTTTTAGGGTTTCCAACGATCATAAAATAACAATAAATGCTTTACCGATCCCCTTTACTGATTACCTTTACTATTACTTCTTACCAAATGATGTAAAATATGAATTCAACAATATATATCTGAATGCATCTAAATATGCTAATGTGAATCTATGCACATATAATAGGAAATGATTTAAGATTAAAAGTTTTGCTTTGTAGTTCCTATACATACCTCTTTACTGATTAGGAAGAGTTAGTTGCACCCGATCTGAAGGATACAGTGCCCTCAACTGTTCTGAATGATTTTCCATATTCTATAGTCTTTCTTTTCCATGTCCTATTCATCTTCTCTCTCATATCTTCAATATTTACTTACAATTTCTCATATGTCTCTTCCTTAGTTAGACTTTTCTCTCAGTATCTGCAGTCTTTGGCAAGGTGACCTAGCTTGTGACAATGGAAACATGCCATGTTAGAGTAATAGTCCTTTGAGTTATTAATTAAATCATTTTGATCTATTTACTAACTCACCTATTCACTCTAGTTTGCTTTAGCTAACCTTAGGGTTTCCCTTTTAGGGTTTTGTGATTCCTTTATAAGGATTCACCTCTTTTGTTTTAGATACATAGTTTTTTATCATCACATTGTAATCTAGAAACATATCATTAATATATTGTTTTCTTGAGCACATGATGTCTCCTTTGGCTTTTTGGCTGCCATAGTTTCTTTCTGTCTTCTATCTTTGCTTCTTCCATGTGATAGGTTTGCATGCAGGTGTTCTTGGGAGATTAGCTTTCAGCCTAATCCAACATGGTATCAGAGCTTTCCTACTGCGGCTTGTTCTAGTTTTGTTGAAGAAAGCTCTTCGTGGTATGAGGGTTTGAAGCTTTCAGTCTTTCTTTGGTAGTTTTTATTGGATCTGGGGGGTCTTTGTTTTTTGGAGCACTTTGGACCAAAATTGACCTCATGGTTGCGTCCGAAAGGCCCAAAAACCCCAAAATCCATATAAAAATCATCTGATTTGGACACCGAAGCATTTGGGAGAATTTTTTTGGCCCTCTAGGGCTGTACAGGGACATTTTTCAAGAAAAAAATTAAAAAAATCATTGTTTTAAAGGTTTTTGGCGTTTTAATTAATGTTGTCAAAGTTTTTTGGGGTGCGCCGCCCACAGCCTCCCCGCCACTGGCCTGCTCCTCCCGGCCCCCGTCGCCACCGGCCCCGCCGCCGTGTGCCACCCGTCCCACCCTCCTCTGCCGGCCACCGCTGCCCTTCGCGGCCCCCACTGCTCCTCGCCCTGGTCCCGCCACCAGCAGCCAGTTTTGCACCGCCTCTGCGCCGCCCGGGGGGATGTTTAGCCCCCACAGGCTTTTAATCACAGCAGCCAGTCATATTGATGACCAGGAGCCCACGTTTTAGCCCCTGCGTGTGCCATGCGCCCAGGGGCCCAATTTTTTTATCCCCAGGGGCTTAAAACTTGGCCTTTAGAGCATTTTTGGGCCCTTCTCACCTTTTTTGCTCTATCTAGAGCATATGGAGGCCTTTTTTGGACTTCGTTATATCGTCAAAAATCTCTTTTTGAGCTCTTTCTGACCATGGTGGTTAGGTTTTTTGGCTCTACTATTTTGACAACATTTTTTTCTGTCAAAGTCCAATGTCTACTTTTTGCCTTCCGGGAGCCATATCTTGCTCATCTAGACTTTGTTTTTGGCAAACCAGATATCGTCAGAAAGCTAGTTTAGTGAGCTATTCAGTTGCAGGGGTATTTTTTCTAGATTCTGCTCTAGGTTCTCTCTCCTTCAAGTTTGACATCTTTCACACTCTGGCAGATTACTTGGGTTCTACAGGTCCTGGGATCTCTTCTTCTGATCTTTCTGGCTCACTCTTCTTTCTGACTTCTGAGCTTGTATGCTTCTCTTCTGTAGCATTCTTTATTCTATAAATGCACTAAGATAAAGTGCCTTCTTCTACATTTCTAGGATTTTGAACACCTTGTGTGTGTTGTAATTGCACTCCGTTATAAAGTGCCATGGGGGGTTATGATGTTATGCCATTTTGTGCTCATCCACCTTTGTCAAGTGAGTGTACCTTCCACAACATTAGCCCATGCTGTGTGTCGGTGACACTGCCCTTTATCCTGTGCTTGTACTTCTGTTGTACTGTTGGTGTTTCTGATTCTTCTTTCTGCAGATGTTTCTGGCATTGCATTTCAGTGTTCCTGTCACCTCTCCCTATTCAAAACTATGGGGGGGTTCACCTATTGGTTATGTTGCTTTCTTGGTTCAATTGATCAGCTCTTCAAACTTTGTCTTCTCTACCTGGTCATGCACTTCAGTGGGGGTTCCAACAGTTTCTTCTGACAGAGTTTACAGCTTCATGCTTCAGAGATGCTTCTTGCTCTTTCTTGTTCCTCTCTTTGGGACTTTCCCTAGATTGAAGGCTCAGTTTCCTTCATCTCTTTTATTTCTTGTACTTGGGTACCTGATCAGGCCTTGTTTCTGGGACCCATCTTTCCTACTTTTTGCAGTAGTTTCCTAGGTTTTGCTCCTCCCTAAGCTTATCTTAAGGGGGGGTGTTAGAGTAATAGTCCTTTGAGTTATTAATTAAATCATTTCAATCTAATTACTAACTCACCTATTCACTCTAGTTTTCTTTAGCTAACCTTAGGGTTTCCCTTTTAGGGTTTCGTGATTCCTTTATAAGGATTCACCTCTTTTGTTTTAGATACATAGTTTTTTATCATCACATTGTAATCTAGAAACATATCATTAATATATTGTTTTCTTGAGCACATGATGTCTCCTCTGGCTTTTTGGCCGCCATAGGTTCTTTCTATCTTTTGTCTTTGCTTCTTCCATGTAACAGGTTTGCATGCAGGTGTTCTTGGGAGATTAGCTTTCAGCCTAATCCAACATGCCATTCTAGGGGTTTTCCAAGATCTCCTATTGTTTCTGCCATGTAATAGCATATAATTTGTAGCAATGTGTTCATACCTTCCACAGACTAAACATGATATTATTATATTGTAGTCCCATGGTATAAATGTACTCTATCAGTTACTTTGCATGTTCTGTCAGTTCAGTACCCACTTTCCATTTCTCCTTGGTGATCTGCATTCTTCAGACTTGTGACCATACTTGTTGCAAGTGCTGCAATATCCATCAAAATTTGGCTTCCTTATGTTGTTTAGAGTTCTTGATCTGCATTCAAATTATTGGTGCCCATACTTATTGTAGTTATAGAAATATCCATCAAACTTAGGTGAGCTCGGTGAATTACCCCTTTTTCTCTTGCAGACATTTGCAGCATGTCCAACTTTCCCATAGTGGTAACAACTAGGCTTGTTTGTCTTCGGTGGGGCAGAGTCTTAATTGTTATCTTTCTTAGATGATTCTCCTTTCTTAGTAGTGCTCTCACTATTGAATCCAAGTCCATTTTTGTCCCTAGGTTGTTTTTGACCTTTGATCTTTGCATCCAATGATATTAGTGCCTCATCACTTCTCTTTAGTACCTCATTGGATTCTTTTTCAGATTTTAGCTCACTAGCCAATATTTCAACTTCACACTTCAGTGCTTGATTCTCAGATTCTTTCTTAGCTATTTTAGTTTTAGAATTTATTTCATCTTATTCAAATAATTTTAATGCATCTTCAACTGCTACCTTAGAATCAAGTAACTTAGTGATTCTTAATTTTTGTGCTTCTTGATCTTTCTTTACTGACTTCAGTTGCTCGGTGAGTGTCTTGTTCTTTTCCAACAGTTCTGTAATGGATGATTCAACTTCATCACTCAAACTACCTTCAGATGTTGTCTCAAGATTATCAACATGTTCTTGTGTGGATTTAAGTTTATTGCACAACTTCTTTCTCACTCTTTAGGAATTTTCTAACTTTCTTTTTAGATCTTCAATTACCTCTTGTGCATTTTCTAGTTTAAACTCAAGACTATCAATCTTCTTAGATTGTTTGTAACTTTCCATAGCCATGATATTTCCTCTTAGGTGGTTAAAAAATTTTCTCAAGAGACTAGATCTGATACCAATTGTTGAAATAACTTAGGAAAGTTATGTACTAAGAGAGGAGGGGTGAATCAGTACCCTTAAAAATTTTAACCATTCACACTGATCAATTACTGAGTTGAATACAATGTATAAAATGAACATAAAGTAAATAACTCACAACATGAAATTTGCAACACATAACACAAATATTTTGGTTACGTAGAAATCCCTTGTTAGAGGAAAAAAATGCAGTGTAGATGATACCCATAATCCTTCACTACTGTAGTATAAAGGTTGCTCGATTAGAGCTACAATATTAGCTACTTCTGGTAGCTTACCCTGTTAGGAGTAATATAATCAGTTAAGAGTATAAGAGACTTATTAAGTCTACCTTGTTAAAGGATTTTGCAATCTCTAATCCAAGAGATGTACTTGGTTAAAGGATTTAAGAAATATAAGACTTGTTAGGGCCTACCCACAAGCGGGATTTTTACCTCTCTGATTACAACCAAATTCACTACAAAATGTTTGATAGAGATGCATCAATCAATTGATGTCCAGACTCAATGTGCTCTATAAATATATTACCTTGTTCTGCACTCGTAGCTTAGTATAATAAGCTCTGCTTCATTCTGAATACCTCTCCTTTGCTTCACCTTTTAACATCTTCATCAACTCTTTAGCTTTAGCAACATCAACAAAAAACACATGAACAACATCAACTCTCTTCTCAATGTTCAAAATTTATCTCTTAAACAATCTTTAGGCGGTTAACTGTGACTTAGACAGTTAACTAGATCTAGGGCATCAAGAATCAACAGTGGAGATTAAGTGGTTAAACTTAGGTTACATCTCCAATTTCGTATTCCTTCTTAAAATTCATTGGTGGATATGCCTCATGATCATATCCAATCATGTGTTTGGAGTCCCAATGACTCACCTAAATTTTGACTTGAAATATGTGCAAAACTTCTTACTCGGTGTCTAGATACAATGTATCTAAATTCATATGAAATGTTGGCTCTGGAGTGCTTGGTAACATACTTTGTGCTTACTTGGTATATGTAGCTTTCTCAGTGCTTGATAACTACTCGGTGTTTGGTGCTTGGTTGCCTTTACTGAATGTGCCTCCTTAATTATATGACTTCCTTTCTTCAGTTACATTCACTGATATATGACTTTGCAGAAAACTAATGACAACAAAATCTCTTTAGGAGTAACATATGAAGCATGGATTACTGTACTATATGGATGTGCAATAGAAAATTTGTGGGATATGTGTTTTTGGTGACTCTTAACTCATGATTAAACAAGTCAATGATGATTATAAAATAAAATATGAAAAATTGATGCCCTATAAAATAATGGTAGACATGTTTAAAGCTTATTTCATATCAATAAATTTTGAGAAAATTTCCAGGGATAGTAACCAAGTAGTTTATGCCATGACGACTATCGTATCAATTGTAGAAATGCCCAATAATGTTGCATACTATGAGTTTGTGGTGGAACCCACTTATAAATTTCAACAATCTGAGATGATTTTCTTTATTGGTCCTAATTCCTAGTTTTATAGAGAGATCTATTGTTATCAATGGGACAATATCTTATCTTTTGACCTTTCCAATAGATCTTGTAAAACCTTTATACGCTGAGCTTCTTGCTATGTCATTCTAGCTGATACCATATATCATCAGCATTTTGATGGCACTTGACTTAGATGTCTTGGGCATGAAAAAAACAATACTACTATACAAGAAGTGCACAAGGGTATATGCGGTGCACATTCTAGTAGTCCTACCTTAGCTAAGAAAAATTTGTGTACCGGTTATGACTGACCTACTATGGAAAAAGATGCCTATCAGTTTGTTAAGAAATTCTAGCAATTTTACATGCATGTAGACCCAATATATGCACCCGCTCAAGAATTACAACCACTCACTACTCCTTGGAGCTTATGTCAGTGGGGACTCAATCTCGTAGGAAAAAATCATTTTCCTTCTTCCAATAACCATAAATTCATTATCACTACAATTGAATATTTTACAAAATGGATTGAAGTCGTTCCATTAGCAAATGTCACTGGCAAAAAAATTGCTACATTTATCCTCAACTATGTGATCTGTCAGTATGGAGTTCCCTTTTCCATCATCAAAGGTAACAGTTGTCTCTTAAAAAATTAGGATGTTTGTGATCCCTGTGAAAAATTTCATATTCAACATTGATTTTCTACTTCTTATTATCCTCAAGGTAATAACCAAGCTGAGGCCTCTAATAAAACTATCTTGATAATTATAAAAATGATGGCCAATAATGTTGGTCATGAATGACATATCCAATTGAACCTTTCTTTGTGGGCTTATCACAAGAGTATCCACACTCCCACTTGTTCCCCTTCATATGCCTTAGTTTATTTTTTTGAAGCTATCCATTTGATCGAGGTTGAGTTACCTTATTAACGAGTCTCTCAGATAATTTGATAAATGATGAAGACTAAAAGGTCTCCTACTTTCATGAATTAGTGTTACTTGGTGAACATAGATAGAGTGCCTTTAATCATCTCAAGGTATACTAGTAGCGAATGTGCAGAAGTGACAATCATAGACTTCAACCAAGGGAATTTGAAACTGGTGATCTTGTCCTTGAGGAAAATCCAAAGAATTAGTAAGACAAAGAGAAAACATGGAATTTTGAATCCAATTGGCTTGGTACATTTATCATTACTTCTACATATGGATCAGGTGCATACCAATTGGATACTCCTGAGGGTGAACTTATCGAAGACCCCATCAATAGAATTCACCTTCACATATTTTATATTGATCATTTTAGGGAATCTCTTTTAAAAAGTCCTAAGAAATACAAAAAAAACATAAAACATCCAGAGAGAGAGAGAGAGAGAGAGAGAGAGAGAGGAATCAAAAGCAACAAAATTTTTGTCCTATGGTGAAAACCACTCTGGTGGTGCCTTGGATAAGTACCATGGTGAAAATTGAGCAACCGAAGATATGTGTCATGACTTCACTCCTTCCTTCTGTCAAGATTCTACTTGATTTTCCATCTTGCATAAATTTTCCTTTCATATCACAATAACCTTTCCACCCTCACCATGGCTTAGGGTTTGTTTCATTTTTCTCTCTTTCTTGCATACATTCTCTTTCCATATTACACTAGTCCTATCTTCTCTAGGGAAATCTTCCTTGACTTTAAAAGCGGGTTGGGATATTTGGCGTCTCATAGTTGGAGGAACTATCACTTTTTGTCAGTCTTCCCACTCACATACCATAATAAATATTCACTTGCACCATCAATAGTATCACTTCAGCTTGCTCCACAATAAAAATATTCAGTTTGTGGATGGATTTCACTTTAGACACACATGAAAATTTGGACTTCAACAAAATCATGCATAATGCGACAACAATTAAGTAGACATGAAAAAATCCTATCAACGTATCAAATCTAAACATATCACTTATGTCAAAGATCATTTAAGCATGAAACATGATATTTTCTTGTTTTCTTTGGGTCTCTAATTGTTTCTAATTTTATCTTTGGTGACGTTTCTTCTAGTTTTTTTGGGATATCTTTGACTAGATATTTTATCTCTAGGATGTCTTTTAATAGAAAGGTGAGGATGGAACATATTCACTTGTTTTTTATTTGTGGATTTTTCCTAAGTAATATGATGGACTCATATTAGGAAATGATTTTCTAAGATCATCGAGGACATATGAGTCTCATATGAATTGGAGCATTCCTTAACTATTTGATATATCTTCTTCCAAACAATGGGTATGTTGATTCATTTGGATATTTTCCATGCTCAAATGAGTTCATACCATTTCCATAATGCGATCAATGATAATATAAGCACTTAAAAACACAATAAATCTCATTATCTTCACATCCCTTTCTTCTCATCATCACATTTCTTCTTTCATCCATTTTCTTGATTTCATCTCCTTTCCCTCACTTTCATGTCCCTGTTTTTTATCCTCCTCCTCCTCCTCCTCCTCCTCCTCCTCCTCCTCTTCTTCCTCCTCCTCTTCCTCTTCCTCCTCCTCTTCCTCTTCCTCTTCCTCTTCCTCTTCCTCTTCCTCTTCCTCTTCTTCTTAGCGAGTGGTCCTATTGCTCCTTTCTCAATCAATCAATCATTGCACCAACTTATATTGCGCTAAAATTAATCTCAACTTCCATTAGCTTAATCAACTTATCAAATTGGCTATATTGATCATTTCCATCAATTGTTCATTTACATCAAATGTACACCTTAGCTTAATCACTTGTGCAATATTGATCATTAAATATTTTTCTTGTGATGTATCAAGAGACCAATCTTATCACACTATGTATAATCAATCTCTTGAGGGGGAATATTATATCAATCATTATCCTTTCCATAATATCCCTTGGACATATATAAGTTAATCATTTTTTATTTGAAACAACGTGACTAGCTGCATTGTCTCAAAGATGGGAAAAATGTAGACACATAAAAATGTCCTTATATTTAATCATATTTCTTCTATTAATTAAATAGATATTATGATCTATTTAAGTAATTCATTTAATATTCTCCTCTATTAAGCTTATTTAATATTCTTAATCTATTTAAAATCATAAACATTTCCCATCTCTTAAACTCCTCTACTTATAACTCCTTCACCCCAAAACTTGCACCCACTT